>CM023200.3:28661627-28803784 GCA_004115045.4 Sinella curviseta | reverse complement strand
AGGTATGCGTCAGCTTAATTAATATATTAATTACTAACCATGTCATAACTATGTGATATGTAGTGAAATGAATATTATTCATTTCATGCCTATTCTTGACAATTGATTCATTTCATATAAAAATCCTAGTTCATTGCAAAAGCGTTGTCATTTTTCTTCGTTCCATGCATTTTAATTATATGTGCTCTCACAATCAGTTGGCACATTGGCTGACCTGACAGTGAGTTTTTTAAACGAAAATTAATTAGACAACCATCTTTCTCAACGGATTCAGTAGTTGAAATGATCCAAATCAATGTAGTATGCATAGTTGTGGCAGCCGGCGTAGCAAAAGTAAAAATAATGTTTTGACACATGCATGGTTTGTGTCACTTTGGATATGTGTGAGTGCCGAGTGCACATCAGAGCAAAAAGCACAAATGCGAAGCCGAAAAGTATTTCTGTAATTCAAAATGGTGGTATTTCGAGCTTCCTTCCTTTTTCCCAAATGAATGAAACCAAGTAGAAATGTCTTCATCTTTGTGGAATGTATGTCAATGAATGTATGAATGTTTTAACAATCTTCAAAGAACATTAGCCACACAAATTTATTCTATATTGTTTATACATACTCGACCGGTTTAGAAAATATCATAATCCTTAATTGGAGGCCATTAGAGACCATTATTACTTTTACAATTTGGAAATGAATACACTCATACTTTGATAATTATTTTCCTTCAGCTTCGCCACCAAGTCTAGCAATTTCCTTCTTTTTATGTCGTTCCCGAACATGTACTTTCAAAGACCGAGAATTGGCAAATTTCTTGCCACATAATTTACAAACTGGTGGGGGTCCTTTTTCGTGCATAACCAAATGCTTCTGCAACTCCACTTTGGTAAACCACAATTTGCCACACTCTGAGCACTGGAACTTTTTGGCACCCGAGTGTGTCACTTCATGACGTTCCAACTCCTGTTTAGTTTTGTAAGCTTTATCGCATTCGGAGCATTTATGATTATACGTCACATGAACACGACTCACGTGAGCTCTCAAGTGGAACTTTCTTAGAAACTTTTTGTCGCATTTTGGACACTCAAAAAGTTTGCTGTCGCCAACTTGTCCCTTGTCAACATGATCCCTGCGAACATGCACGTTGAGGTCACCTGAACTTTTGAATTGAACCCCACAAAATTTGCATTTTTTACTGCGGGTGTGAGTTTGCTCGTGAGTTTTTAAAGTTTTTTTGCAGTAGAATTTTTTCCCACACTTACAACAGTTGTACTTCCATGTTTCAGGGTCCTGGTGGATGACTGCATGCTTTTTCATTAGAGTCAGGGTCCTGAACATTCCGGCACATTGTAAGCATTTATGGGTGCGCTCGTTGTGAACCGCTCTCTGGTGCTGTGTCAGTTTCATCTTGGAAGCAAATTTCTTGTCGCAAATGTTGCAAGTTGTTGGCTTTCCAGCCTTGTGGACCGTGAAAAGATGTTCTTCCAGATTGAAGCGTTTGAGAAATGTCTCCCCGCAAATAGTACAGTCGAAATTGCAAGGTTGCTTTTCGGAATTATCCAATTCATTTGTCTTCTTCTGGACCTCAGCCTTGACGGTTTTGTCACATTTCTTGTGCTTGCCTTCAGTGTCCACTTCCTTCTGGGATACAGTTTCCCCGCGATTTTCGCCAGAAGCATTGGAGTCGCTTGAGCAATAATTGGGATCATCGTTATCACTGTCGTCAGTTTCATTTGATTGATCATCTTCCTCCTCTTCATCCAGGAGCTCCGTTTCTCTATAATACCGCTTCCGCCTCTCTCGCAGGTTAAATTGGCAATGTACCGGCCCCTGGTCATTATTTTCCTGTATATCTAGTGATGGTGGTGGTGCGTTTTCAATTTTCACACGGATTACCACTGGTCCTGCTCTCTCCTTTCGAGCATCACGCTCTTTTTGATTAAGGTCAGAGCATTCAAACTGTTCAGAAAAATTGGATTCATTGTCCTCGGGCTCCTGTTTAGGCTGCGGACAGGTCTCTTCTTCAGCATCATCGGGAGCAAGTGGACTGAAAAATAATATATTTCGTATTTTTAAGTTTTCATAGTCGTGGTAAGCATGTGGTGTAAATGATGATTAGAATGTAAACGAATTCTTACTCGTCGTTAATGGCTGAAGATAAATCGTCTTCGTCTTGTCTCTCAGCAGTCATGTAACATTTCGATTCTGAAGGACCCCTGGCTAATATTTCTTTGACAGGGACTCCATCCTGTAAGCTACCCTCGGTGTCCTCCGAATTATCGGCTTCCTTTGTATTACTCCGGTATATGATGACACGTGGTTGTGATCTGGAAAGCCGCCCAGTACCTTTAAAATACATTAAATATGATTCATTGCATATTTTTGATAACATAAATACTTGACATTTGAAGTCAAGATTGTTAAACTATAGGCAGGATGAGTTTTGATTTTGCTAAAATGGTTTCACTTACAGGTTTTAATAACATGTTGCCTAAACTGGGTCAATCCGGAAATGGAAGCTTGGCAATTTTCTGATTCTCCTGATATGATGTTTTGAAACATGTCCTTCAATTTGACCGTTCTTGATGGTATCCTTCCTGATAATTCTATAGTGTTCACTAAACGCAATAGCCTCCATTCTAGCTGCAGTTCTAGACACTTTAGTTTGTGATAGTCTAAATAAAATCCGTGCATTATTTCCGTACAATTATCACAGTAGTCTAACCATTTCGGCCATTCAAAATCGGATGATAGAAATATGTATTCTTGATCACTGATTTCGCCACAGAATCTGGTTACGAAAGCAAGAAATTTGGTAACTGTGGCGTTATTTGTCCTATCTGATTGTTCACTCTTGACGTCATTCAATGTACACGAATTATAAGGAATTAGTTTATAACAAAACGCACAAATGGAATTTCGCTTAGCTGAAGACATTTTTGATGTGGACTAAAGTCATGAAAGGAGTAGTCAACATAAAGGAGAAAGACTTATTTTAATGAACTATTGGTGAGTGCTATGGAACTGATTTTTGTAAAACGTATTCGTGATTGAACTTATTCGGAGTCAGCATTACTGATGTGTGTGATGAAAACAAAACAGAAAAGCACGAAATGAATTTATAAGTGAGTCTCATACACTGCAGTGAAATGAGCCAACAGCTGGAAGCTAAGGTGAATAGCTCTTTTGACAGAGAAAAGCTTGTGTGAATTTGTTTGCACTTCAACGTGTGTACATAGCCTGTGTGTTTGAGTGACTGCATTTGCTCGTTGTAATTCTTTTTATGTCTGCACTTTACAATGGTAAATGCAATAATGCATGTAAACCCAGTTTCAAGCATATCTGGTCTGACATCGAAATCCTTTGTTCGTTCACAAATGCCTATGCAATGCTATCAAAATACTTCACGGAGTGCATCAAACAAATTATAAAACAGAATTTGTTAATAGTAAAATATGCATACATAATGAATCATTTTGAGTATATAAAATAAATAGATAAGCACACTAATACATTGTTACAAAGAGTACAAATAGTACTACAATCCTGTCATAAGAATGCAGTATTTACTCCCCACACAACAATTATGGGATTTGCTTACGGATTATATGGTTAAATCAGAAACTGGAAAAGCTATAATCCGACAAACTATGATGGTATCGATCACACGAAATCGATTATGTCCTTCCCTGTTTTCGTGCTACTTTGTTCACTTCAAGGTTAAATTATTAATTGCATCTTTCCTTTACTGCGCACTAGATGTGTTGGTAACTAGAACTAGGCTTATCCAAATAGGCAATTACAAGTATCTACTTATCTTTTAAAACTCTGGGAAAACAAGCGACTCTAAAGTAGTAGAGTAGCGTATTGCTTTTCTCTTTTCCACCACTACAAGTATACCTTTTGCGCCCGTTGCCATGCAAAAATTTAAATTCGAGAAATATATTGGAGTAACTCGGACAACACTTAACACCTACGGCTTCAGATGTCACATAAATTCAACTGACAACAACAACCACTCAATGAAGTATGTTTAATAAAGCCCAATATACAGTATTCTGTATGAATAATTGTTAACAATTATTCATAGAACGTATGCTTTGTACTTTGCTACATTTCTGGTGTACTTTCGTAAACATACTACATCTACAGAGTCTGAAAAATATATAATTATTCAATAATACCGTGGGAAGGTTTCCCTGTGGATAAGCTCTATACCGAGCACAGTTTGTTTGGAGAATATCAATTGATTTCGGAGATTATAACCAATACATCCGGGTCAACACCCAGATCAAACATGTTGAATATCTTAAAGGGGTTTGAAGGAACAAATTGTCATATTGTGGTAGATAACTTCCAAAATATGGACATCGGTTCCTTTTACACAAGCAAGGTTTTAAGACGACCATAACCGGCAGTATTCCATGATATTGATTTCAAATTCAGAAACCATTGGCGACAGCATCATCACAGCCTTATTTGGGTTCCGTTTGGATTTGGTCGCTTGTATAACATCACTGAAACGGGAAGTTAGAACGAGTTCAAGTGCCCCAAGTCAAAACATCTGCATGGCGTTGATGTGTCTCACGCTTATAATGTATTTGACTGGTGCGTCCGAATAAAGTTTTCTGAGTACGCAGTGAATTCAAAACCATGGAATTGTGAGGTCCACATATCAGTCGACATCCCAGATGGGATCTTATTACTACTGAGCCATCATAGAGCCTTTCACATTGACGCTACACGGGATACTAGACAACAACTGCGACGAACAGAGAAATCCATGGTGCCAAAGCTGCATATTTTTGTAACCGAAAATGTTCATTTTCTCGTCGTGAAGGGTTGGATAAAATTTATGGCCTCCATCTCAGCTTTAATGCCACAGTCCAATGAACCATCTTCAAGCAATGTGAATGTATTTTTGGCAACAATTCGGGAAGAAAGTGACAATCTGCTTTCAACTGTAAATCGAATATCACCATATTTTGAGAATGCTCAAGCAGACGAAATGTTAATTAGGCTGACACCTGTAGAAATATATAACATATCGAGTCTCTTGCGTTATTCACAAAAGGAAAAGGAAGAACGTTGGTGGATTTCACTGCGTGGTAATTACCATTTTAGGAGCACGACATTCAAGGTTTTGCAAAAGATGGAGAATTGTGAAATGATTTATATGATGAACGTCGTCGGTTAAGAGGACTTTCAAAATTAAATATCACAAGTTGGAACGATTTGTTTAATATCGGAGTCGGAACCGAGCTTTTTGAAATTATCTCAAACGCCACAATCGAAAATGGAAACATGTATTGCAGGAACGGAAAACGTTTTGTGGACAATAGGGAAATGATTTCTCGCGAAAGAGATTTAATATTGTCCGTGTTTCTTTGGGACAGGCAGAATTCGGAGTTATTACGCCTATCGTACGACGAGAATTTAAACAACTTGGCATTTGTAAGTTGCGGAGGAAGCAACGGACGACATTGGTTTGGGCTGCCCGAATTACTGAGAGTATACGACACTACCGTTTGGATTGTCATGCTGCTAGTGTCATTTATTGTGGCGGTTATACAACGGCAATTCTGCATTATGTATTCCAAACGATGCGACGTTTTCGTTAATGTCATCCCTATATTTAAATTATTCTTGGAACAGGGCGACGCTTACTCGGCCTTCTTTTGCAAAATGATCATTTCAGATACATCATTTTGGCAGTATCCCTAGTCAAAATAGTGTTGAGTAACGCGTACAAAAATGACAATGTGTACAATATGATATCACCAAGATATTTGTTGCCGTATACAAAGCTCGACGACCTCTTACAAGATAATTTTACTGTTTTAGTACAGTCCAGCAATTTTCGATTTAATGTTTTTGATTGGCACTTTAATCACACATCATCACTCATTGATTGGGCAAGCAAAATATATCGCCAAAACCCACATGTAATTTCCGATCTAGGTGGCAAATTTTCCGCTAAGTCGGAAAGATATCAATGGTATCAAGTAGCCAACATTATTAATCTTGATGGAAGCCGGAACATAATTGCAACGTTAGAACATCATACATCCCTCCATCCGCGAATTCAAGACATTTTTCGTGAAATATTTCGACTTCATGCTAACGAATGGATTAACATGAGTTTAGCTACGTTTCTTAAAAAATATGCACACATTGAAAAAATGCTTGTGAAAGCTCAACATATCTCGCTCCATGCACATCTGGAGTCATGCAAGTAAAGTGCACTTTTGCTACCGACATATCAAGCAAACAGATTAGCGGGACGAGTTCTGCAAACCCATCCAGACTTTAGAATTAATGTGGGAAGGGAAAAATATACAAACGTTTCAGTTGGATTTCAGTTATTAGGATCCGTTCATCCCAATGTGATGCAACGGATGCAAGCACTAATATCTTCTGGAATATGGAGGTGGTGGCAAAATTTAGTTCAAGATATGATAACAGTTAGCCTTAGCTTGAAGGACACAACATTGAAGCGACCCAGTATGCATGGAAATGTGTCAATAATATTTGTTCTCCTTATGTACGGAATATCATGTGCCTGCATGTGCTTCTTGGTGGAGACTGCGCGCAAAACGTATAGTGACAATTGCCTAATTTGTAAACATGACTGGATTGGTGACGTTTCTGCTTGGAGCTCGATCTCCGCATTCTGCTATAGTATCTTCCACCAAACTAAAGTGTCAAATATTGATAGGTGTATAACCATGTAGATGTAAAGCAGTGCAGAAATGGAGGGATGAAAGTGCTCTGGGAAAAAAAACGGAAAATATGAAGCTTACCTGGAAAGGTTGACACACAGCATACCTATTATTGCACCTCTGACCGAGCGAAGCGAGATGACGTCCTTTCGTGAACTTTGCTCACGATAATTCTCGTACTTGGATTAGCAACCAAATCAATGGCAACAATATAAAGGCAGGTTGAGGTGTAATGCATTTCGTCATGCCCAAAAACCTTCTAAACACTCGTTTGAGCGAACGGTTAGGGCTATTGACATGAAGCAAAAAATATTGACATTCTGGAAACGTCTTCTTTCCTGGATCGTCGAGACATTGGACTAAATGTTGATTTTCTCGACGTTAGATACAAAAATAGTGGTATTTTAAGCACTTTTGGCATTGTGTATGGCCTTTAAGCACTTTCTTGTAATACTTTAGGTTTCACTTTGAGCGACATAACACCTTAGGTCCAGGGAAGCAACCATGGCGATTTGCATCTAAATTGTTAAGCATTAACTGCTAGTCATAGTCACAATTGACAATATTTCAATGAAATTAGAGTCAACCCTAAAGCAACAATACTACCTTGTTGTCTCCGTAACGAAATATAGCTACAGTGGTACTGAACTCATAATAAGTGATGTCTCTAAGCAACTACCAACCGTTGATGTCAAATACGCCTTATAGATAATGCTAACTAGTACCGCAAACAAGATGTATTTCGCCAAAGGCGTACTAATCAGAGTTGTGATTAATTATGCTTAAATTAAGCATGGGTCGGAAAATGTATGTATCCTTGCCTATTTAATGTCATGTTTGTCAATTTTCTAAACTTGTTCTAAACTAAACTAAACTGGCGTAATTTATTGTGATTGCAGGATAGGATAATAATATGACATGACCAACAATCCATTTACTGCACTGTCTTTATGTTGATATGTTATCCACAAATGAAATGTTTACTGATCAAATTCGAACGGTCAGAAGGCAAAACGAATTAATACCACCGTTCATAATCTAAATGCATTCGAGAGATTACTAACAAAAACTGTAATACACATTTTGTTCGTGGAAATAATTATTCATTTTGCCGTCTGAGCGTTCGAATTTGATCACATATAAATTTATTTTACAGCTTTATATCGAGCATGATCAGAGGTGCTCTTAATTTTTAAATTTTCCTTTTATTTTTTATATCTATTCCTGCCGGCAGCATGGTCATAATTGATAGAGAGATCAAAATAAATTATGTGAGCAATTTCTTCAACTATCTTGTTAATGTAATGATTGCAACAAGTGACTTAGTACCGTCGTAAATACTTTCCGCTGAGATGGTAGATTTGGCAGACAATGGTATTGCTTTAAATGGTATGCATTATTGCATTGCATTTGAAAAAGCAAGCATTGAAAAGTTTCCAATCGCGATTTGTATCCAGATCACCTGTAGTCATAAATGAGCTATGAAGTATTTTGATGATACAATTAGCAAAGCATTAAATATGTATTATGGTGAATATGTGAAAATAGATTTCGCTAGCAAAAACCACTACAAGTAGGGCCCATGTTTTGATTGTATCTTCGTTGGCGTTGCCTATGTTGTCAAAGTAATTTTTACCTGTATTATCTACCTATGTATGCTACTTAAATAGTGCCTTTAAGACTATTTATATTATATAAGGATGAATTGCGCATTTAATGTTGTAAGCGAAATATCTTCCCAAAAAACTAAATAAAACTGAATTTCTTAAATAATGAGTATTGCGACAATGAAGTAGGTAACCTCAACCGAACACCCTACGAACTGCTTGAAGGCAAGGTCACAATACAATCGATCTCACCGTTCCTTTCAGGAACCGGACCTTTCCTCATGTGTTGTCACACGTACATTAAAAATATGGCTGCCAGTTAGAGATGCCATGTTTGAAACCTCCCAATTGCGAGTCTTGATTTTATGCCCAGAAATAATAGCGGAAGGATAACATGGAATTTTTGCATTGCACCGTGGGTTCTGATGGGAAATATTTCGAGGCAATGTTACAAAACTGGGTCAGAAAATATATTATTTGTGTGCGATATAGTTATTTCAACAGAGTACGTAATAAAACACAGTTGAAGTGTAGGTATTTGCAAGTATCGGTTCGTAATAATAGTTATACGATTGCATGTTTACGCAGATCACGACTGCATATTATTTATATCTATATAAAACGCGTTTGTTTAAAATGTTTGTTTGTAAAAGATGTCTGGTGTCTGGAAAGCAAGTCACAGTCACATCATGGTATAAATGCATGCATACCTATGTCTAATGTTCTCCTAATGTAACGATTGTAATGGCGGAGGTTTTCGTCTGTCTGGCCTGGAATCATGACAGTCAGTTGCCAGGGTAGAAATAACAGACCCCAGGGTAGATATTTCTACCCCGGGCCAGGGTAGAATTAAGGATGTTGGGGTGCAGTGCGAATTCCCGTGCAACAAATTATGAAGACCAGGGTAGAAATTTAGCATCCCGGGGTAGAAATTTAGCATCCCGGGGTAGAAATTTAGCATCCCGGGGTAGAAATTTAGCATCCCGGGGTAGAAATTTAGCATCCCGGGGTAGAAATTTAGCATCCCGGGGTAGAAATTTAGCATCCCGGATTAGAAAGTTAGGACCTCTGTTGTTTTTCATGAAAAAAGCTCATATTTAAATGGCGATATCTTAAAAACCACACGACAGATTTTAAATCCCCACGGTGAAAAGTTTCGATTACTTTTGTAGTTTCATTAACTCAAAAGAAAAGTTTGTTACTCACAAACAGATTTTGTTACTGATATAGCACTTGCTATAAGTAGGGTACTTTATTTCTACCCCAGGTTATAAATTAAGACTCTCATGAGGCCATTCCCGGTATTTTTTCTTATCAGGGTAGAAATTTCTACCCCGGGGTCCAAAATTTCTACCCCGGCCCGGGGTAGAAATATCTACCCTGGGGTCTGTTATTTCTACCCTGGCAACTGACTGCATGAAAACTGCTGCTTCTGACTCAATCATTTGTTATCCCTTTTTTGTGAATCGCACAAAACCAAAATTACAATTTCCCTAAATCTGTCAAGAGCACTTCATTCATAACAATAATTACACCCTTCGGACGGCCACAACGCAATAACTAGAGCGTTTATTGGAAAATGTCGTGTAAAGTTGGTGAAAGCGTTCACTAACGGATTCCTTGTTATCCTTACGGCACGCTATTTTAACACGTGGACATTGTCTCTGTCATTGACTCAATGCAATGAAAATGCCACACAATCAATACAATACCTTGAAAGTTCTGGTTTACGTTCACTATGATTATTGTTATGCTTTCATCTGTTGTAGAGAACCACCTCAGATACTTTACGCATCAAATCGCTAAAGGATACACATCTTTTTACCACTGCAAACATTTATGAATAAAAATTCAAATACGTATTTGTATATTGAAATTAAGAATTTGTAGATGTGTTGTTGGCCAAATTTTTATCATAAATAATATAACCCATTTCAAAATGAGTTACAAATTTACAATTGTGCAAATCGCTGTAATAAGCAGGTAAGGCAAGCACACTTTATACAGCTTCTCAAATTAGAATCGATCTTGTCGATTCATTAATGTTTATTTATTTCCTTTAAAAGCTTGATTCTGCTTTGTCAACGGGGAAGCAGCCAAACGGCAAAAGTCAAAGATCCTCCTATCAACTATGCGAAATTGGAGCTGAATAAGGACAAATTACGTGGTTAGAACCCATTTGTATTTATCCACCTTTACATTACTATTTTCCGCATTTGGAATTGAAGCTGTGATTGAATTTTATTTCAGGATCTAGGTGGGCCATAGAGAATCGGAGTAAAATTAGGGTCTACCATGCGTTTCAAATCGTTGATATGGTCAAAGTTGACATGAATGACATGAGCATCCGGTTAGCAACTTACATGTCTCTGTGCTGTGTTGTAATGTATGTATCAAGAATTGAGCGTTTCAATTAAAACATAAATTACAGGGTTGATTTTCACGTGAGACAACGCTGGGAAGCTTCAGGTTTGGATATTCCGGAAGGGCTATTTAACAAGAGCGATTCTCCAGATTTATTTATCTCTGCAGAAAACAGTGTCCTCAATTCTGTTTGGTCCCCGGACTCCTTTATCCCAAATGCTCGAGACACCAGTAAGAAAATCCAATATAAAACGCTATATAATAATGTGCTCCTATGCTCATAACTTTTCTTTCATCTAATTAGAAATCATGGCCATTGCCACGACCCAGTCCGTCGTGAGTATTTTCCAGAACAAAACGATCATTTTTAAGGCAAGAATGTATGCAGTATTGGGATGCTCTTTCACCTTCCAATGGTACCCCTTAGACATACAAATTTGTGATCTATCTTTCGAGAGCTGTAAGATACACGGACTTGTATAGATAATTGAGTTTGTATGCTATAAATAACTACTTACGTATAACCACATCTACATTCGGATGATATATTTCTATTTATAGATAAATACACCTCCAGCTCAGTGACGTACAGTTGGGAGCCACATGACCCCGTGACACATGTGGATGGCATCATTCTGTACCAGTACGATTTTGATTTGCCTCCTAAGCTCAGCTCTGGAAATCAAAAAAGATGGGGCGGCATTCGTATGAAAGATATTTTATTGATTGCGCCGGTTTCTTGTTGTTGTTTCGCTTTATGTGCGCGTCACGCAATTTTTCAATTGAATGGTCTGTTGGTTTGAACGTGAGTTTGGGAAACTAATGAGATATTTCTCTTGTTTCATATATATAGTTGAGTACCCATACGTGAAAATGACATTTAAATTTGAGCGCAAATTGGGAAACAATGTCATTCAGATATTTATTCCAACGATTCTAGTAGTAATTCTATCCTTTTTTAGCTTCTGGCTTGGACTGGTAATTTAAACTACGTTTTCAAAGGTTCCCATTTTACTTTTAGCATTTGATCAACAGTCTGGTTCTGTTTGTGTTAATTCAATTTTTTTCAGGATGCCGTTCCTGGAAGAGTTTCTCTCCTCATCACTTGCATGCTGACTCTAGTCACGATGCATGGTGGCCTGAAGGGAGTTATACCACCGGTTCATTACATCAAGGTTGAAGCACGATTTATTATTATAAATTGTATATTGTTCACACCATGAGGTCCAATAATTATGGCTGAAAACGTTGAAATAACATTTTTTTTAGATTCTGGATGTATGGATGATTGGATGCATGGTTTTTGTTTTCGGGGCAATATGCGAGTTCGTAGTAATCAAGTATTTAAAGTGGAGAGCTGATCATATGCAAAAGGCGAAAGAGGAACAAGAAAAGTTCCTGAAAAATAACGGTTTCCAACAAAACTTCCTTCCTCCAGGTGTACCCAAGAATCAGGTAAAACAAACGGTGAAATGAAACAGAACAACAATTTTGAACTGTTTCCGTTATACGGTAACTAATTCTCGTTTATTTTTCACATCAGCTTGACCCATTTTCTATAAGCCACTCGGGACAGAAAATACAGGCATGGCAGAACGCACAAATGCAAAAAATGAGAGTTCACCCAGAATTCAACAACATGCATCATCCGGGAATGCCTGGAGGCTATCCCGATTTTATAAATATGTCAATTTGCAATCAACAGCTTGCACAACAACCTCCCAAACCACCGCGACCCATCTGGGTACAAATCGATAGGGTTTGCCGAGTTTTGTTTCCTCTGCTATTTGCCTGTTTCAACGCCGGATTTTGGCCTGTGCTGCTTGTTGGGTCTTCAAAGCAGCACCAAGACATATAAACAAAGTTACAAGGCAAACACTAAATTTTAAAACTTACAGCTAAGGAAATTTACAGCAATAATATAGTACAATATATTATTTTAAAAGTATTTGTCAGTCATGGAGATACAAATTGCTCCCGCTCTAATATTGAATATGGAATCAACGGTTTGTCACAACATGTTAATGTTGCGAATGTTAATATAACTCCGAGTTGGAATTTATTTAATAAGCAAACTCTATATTGATATATTATGTGTTTACAACAATCATTAATCATTATATTGCACTTCATTCACACGTGACGAGGATAGGTTCTAAAAATCCACTAATACGAGTAAATTTACAAGTCGATCCACAGCATTTTCTATCACATCAAAAATGAAGCTTCTATCGATTTTCAGGAAGGGGTAATACGTCAAATGTCATCTGCTGCGTACCTCTCACCTTCAAGTAAATCCTCTTTTTTGATTCGCGATCCTTTCGAGCCAAACATTGCTTCCATTCCAAATATGCAATATTACGATTTCTTATTACAAACTTTGCGCATAGTTCACTAATCTTAGTGAGTATTTGTAAAGCTGTCAGAAGAAATGACGGAACAAACAAGAAAAGGAAAACTACTAAATAGTAAATGTGTAGAGGCATCTTTCCATATCCCTTGATGGCAACCAAAGCCATGAGAATAACTGTCCAGAATCCTAAAGAAATGACTACTAAGGCGACATTTTGAAACATTTGTTGACATGGACGATATGCCATGAGTAGCATGTCATAGTAGAATGATATAATACCGACGGGTGCCATGGTTTGCTGGAGTAGTACTTTCACTATTCGTTCGATTTTTACTAAAATTAATAGAAGCATCATGAAGCAGGCTCCAATCAGTCTTCTACATTCAAATCCACCAACTAATGTCAATAGACGTACAAGAAAGTTGGCAAGTATTTCAATGTTTGACCTGAACTCAGGTGGTGTTGAGATATCCTCTAGGATAAATATCATTGGATCAATATTAAATACTAAACTTATGAACATGATTGCAACAGGTGCTACCCACGATGTTACTGTCAACCCAATGAGAAACAAGTCGATTAGGTGATATCGATCGTATTCACGAAAATCTGTTAGCAATAATCAATGCACATTTCTAAAAATCATAAGTTTTTATTGACTACCGGAAGCATGAAATGCTTGAAAGGTAGTTATAGCGATTGATCTGTTTGTCTGTCTGTCTGTCTGTGTGTCCGTACGCACTCTAACTTCCGTTCACATTGACCGATTTGAACCAAATTTGGTACACATATACCTTGGCCCATAAGGACGTTCCCTATTGATTTTCAGCCATGTACCTCATCCTTGACCGGAAATATGGGGGTCGGCGTCTTCGAAGTGGTGGGGGTGACCTAGTCGGCAAAAAACTTTATTGTCTCAATCGATAGAGGAGTTCAAGACGATCATTTTTTGTCAAGGCACCAAGGGTCAAATCGGTGACCTGGCGGTGGGGTGGGCCGTCGAAGTTATGCGGTGGCAAGTCGTCAAAATATTTTATGCTATAAATCGATGGCGATGGTCAATTTGCGCCACAACAATCTGGTATAATGGCCAAATATGTATCCAAATTTGTTATTTTTGCATTTATCACTCTTCCGGTAGTTATGTATTAAAGGTTTACACCTTACTAGTTGTACATATTGTTATTTACGTTGTTCCTGACTTACCGTAATACACTTGTTTTTTAAGACGAATGAGACCATTGATTCCGTCAATAACTTCCGGTAAAATGAAGGAACGCAATTCCGATGATCATGTCCCCACGCTCCTTCCTGAATGTAATGAATCCAAGCACGTTGTATATACACACGAGAACCAAAAATACGTTCAAAGAGTAACTAATGCCGAAACATATTTTTCGAATGGGGTTCCCTTCCCAAATTATCAATTCATATTTAGGATCACATTGTACAGGAAGAGGACACATTATACGGTCAAACAAATCGTCCCGTAGCTGAAATGCGTATTTTTGAATTGTGGTCGTCATGATGTAAAATTCGTTGATATTGGAATGAAAAGTATTGTTAGCTGACAAAGTATAAAATAAACTGATCAATGTTGAAAAAAGAAATGTTGGCTCTAGACTTTGAAAAGTATAAAAATATCTGACTGCCCTGGACGATTTTTTTTGCAAGGTTAGTTCAATTGTACGTCGCTTTAACACTCCAGAACCTTATGATACAACCAGCAAGTTAGTATTTTTTGATTTTGTAACGCTCTGTTTGCCTCCAACGGGTAAATGTTTGTGTCGTTTTCAACACTGATATTAGCAGTTCGAAACAAATGGTGAGTTACACAATGAAAATTTCCGACAGACTGAACGTTTGAAATAATTTGTGTGCTTAAATTTAAACTTATGGCTGACTTTTAAATTCTGTACTTATCGACTTAAATCCTTATCATTTTGGAAAAACTGCAGAAGCACATGAATATGTATCGTAAATTTATGTAAAATACTGGTATTGAAAGGATAAACTGTGTAGACGGATGCCTTGTTAATCGTCATTTGGAATTCTCTTGGAATCGTAGTTCTAGTATGCAGCTTAACATCTTCAATTACTACACTTCAAAATAGATAGATATAAGTAAATACTATAAGTTATAAATGCAGTTTAGTCGCTCAACCAACCTTCCAAAAACTTTCTAGCATTCAACAAACTATTGTTTTTGCATTTGGTATGTTACCATGATATTGATAATTTTGCTATATGGCCATATTCACGACTTATGTCTTTCGAAATGCAATCAGTATTGACATGAAAAATATCCTTATAAAAGTGGGTTTAGTTATGTCTGTATCCGAGGAAGTAATCTGACCGTCGCAAACCACCAAACAAAAATGTACTGCAAAACGCTGCAAATACATTAGTACTAAAGTGAACTACGAATCGATAAGTGAGGACTTTTTCTAAAAATTACAATGGATATTCATGGCTTGTAAATATGTGCATGGTTTATGAAATGACATACCTTCTCGGTAGCAAGGATCAGTATAATAAATAACTCGATTTTTCTTTTCCATCAAGCCAAGCCACCAGAAATAATGAACAACGCATCCCAGCACTGAAACGTAAAAGTAAATGGGGAATGACATCTTTTAGATTTTGGCTGAATTTTAAAATTGTACATGAAGACTATAAGCGTTGGCATTTTGTAGTTTCTTAAAAACTTTTTACATCCTCTTATTTCTATTTTTAACCCATTACATTTATTTTTATTTTGAATTTATACATTTTTATTGCTTTAAAGTTTTGACATTTCCGTGCAAATTCCGAAATTGTCTTCTATACTTCTCTATATTTAGATTGTTCGATTTTCGAGTTTTCTCTAGTTGGACACATCGATCGCAAATATTGAGTTTTTCATTAAATTAGCAGAATTTAGTGTAACGGAAATTGCATCCCCTTATCCCAATGAAATTCTAGGGAAATTTGTAAGCGCCGTACGGAGTACCCACGTATCCCAAATTCTATTGACAATTAACGACAAATTTTACAACCATTTCTCCTTTGCTAGATTTAATATTTCATATTTTCAAATAATGCTTGAAGCACTTGTTAAGATTAACCGTTCTGAGCTTCACATACACACCTGGTTTATAGATGAAATGTTACCCTGTGAAGGGACTGTGACGAAAAAGGAGTCCATCCTCCTCGATCAGATCCCAAAGTTATTGTAAAACAAAGTTTTATATTTGATTGTGATATCTGTACCTATCTGACACGAGAACACCCACCCACGTAATCAACAATGACAAATGTTCAAATGAATCGTTAATGATCAAACGAGGTATTAAAAGTAGAGAATTCATGATATTTGTGATTGAGAGATTCGTATTACATGTAAATAGGAGTAACAAAGAACACTTGACATACTTACGCTTGCACTAGAACATTGTAAGAATGAACGGAATAAGTTTGAAATAGCTGTTGCTCGTTCTTAATTTTGTTGCAGGATTTACATAAGCGCACTATCAGTTTATGACAGTTAGCCCAAATATTTAAGCCACGAGGACGTGACATGGCAGTGGAAATTCTTTGGATTTTAGGACAAGTTCTAATCATTCAGGTTTCAACTTGCCAGTTTACTTGATATCCAGACAAAGGGAGTCTATCGTTGTTAATTGCCTGGGTTAGGGACGTGTGTGAACATAAAAAGACGGCTGTGAACATCTATGTAGTATTCAAGCTCATTTATCTGCATGTCCAATTTTCCAATGGACAATGTATTATGACGAAACGGGATATTATTTTTAGGTGTAGGCAGTATTTAAGTTTTACAGAGACTTTCCAGTTATGAATAATTTGCAATACGTTTGACGTAGATTACGTTATTGTTCCAAAAAAATAAGGTACACTTCGTAATTAAATTTGAAACGCGGTGTTTACTGTGGATCAAAAACATGTAAACATAATTGAACGAAAATTCATAATAATTTAAAATGGATTTCATTTATGGTTTTATTCATGAGAATTTCTTCTTGCTTGTTTTATGGGCCCCTGATTTTTAATATTAAACAAACACATCAATAGAAATAAATGTAAACAATTGGAAGATTTTTAAATATTTATGAATTGAAAATCGCACATATCAGTTGAGAATGGTCCTAAAAATAAACAATAAAATCAAACACAATAACATCACATGCATATGTTGCAATGGCTACCTCAGTGTTTGCACCAGCAAATAGTACAGCCTGCGTTGCCCTCCTGAATATGTCCTGATTCATCAAAGGTCCACATCACCTTCACCATCTTGTCGAGTGAAGTGTCCTTTGGCATCTCTCCATAAACGGTGACGTTGGCTCGAACGTTTGGTGGTGCCGTTTCCCAGCTATTTTCGTCGCCTTTGTTCTCGATACTCCTCAGGCCAACAAGGCTCCACTCCTATGTCACAATAAAAAGGTGACTTCTATGCAATATGAATTATGTTGGAAATGAGAGCATTTAATGATGTTTTGAGACTGACTTTTAATTTGATGCTGACCGTAGCTCTCCAGCCGAAAGACTGGTTAGTTTATTTGTGTTTCATCATTCATGAAGATGTATTGTCATTTTTGGATATTTTAAGAGCGAGCATATTACATCATGTCTTATCATCATTATCATTTCTTATATATTATGCATATAATTAGAGTATATAATATTATGCATTGCTGGACGCAAACCATTTTATATTACTTTATTAGTACATGTTATACGTGTGACACCTAGGACCTTCAGCGCAGCACAAATTCTGCTGGTGGCGTAGACATCAAGGAATGGTCGTCCGCGGAAACGTACTCGAATGAAATCGCTTCGCCAGAGGAACTGAAAATCCAGTTTTGGGGAATTACAAATTTCCCGTCGGGCATCTCGATCGGGTAGGAGTTCAAAATGTCCGCATCCGCTGGTTCCACCTTCCTTCCTGAAATGTACACAGAGAAAAAAAATTCTTTCATTCGAAATGAACTGAGCAAACATCATCTTTTCATTTTTTGTTCCGGTCAAACTGCATGGAAATACTAATACAATATATGCCAACAAATGTCTAAAGGTCCAGAATTTTATATCATTAACCGTTAATTATATTATTACCTGAAATGATTTTCCAGGGAATGGCGATACTCAAAGTGCTCTCCTTTTTCATTGATTCAACAAGAATCTCATTGGCAAACATGTCGAAATGTCGATGGGCCATACTTATCCCGTAGGACTTTGTCACATTGTGAAGCACAAAAACCTCTCCGATCTGCTCAATTTTTTTGAGGACTTGCTTCTCTTTAAACTTGGGTAGAACGTAGTGGAGCAAGGGAACTGCCGAAAATATTTCCGGACTTACATTCAGCACAAGGCTGCCCATATTTGTAGTGTTCAGAACAAGGAAATGTAAGGGTTTGGTTTGTGTGAAAGTCTGTGCTCCATGGAACGTCTGGTGGTGACGAAATGATGTAAAGTAATCCGTTGGCCGCCGTTTATATCCTCAGAATTTTGTTCATTGTTTATATACCCAACGTTTTTCAGATTACTGCTCCTTTTTCTTCCTCTTTGAAGCGTGAATGCTCTGAATGATTAACGATATTCTTACGTGGTTCTATTTTTCGGCATTAAAATGCATGACTGTAGCAATGCATAATAATATTTTACCCAGGAATGAGAGCAAGAGAAATTGTGTTGCCTTATAAGGAGATGTATTCTGTGGCTAAAGCTTGGCAACAAGAATTTTCAATCAGTCCAATGTAGATACGTAGCTGAAGTGGAGAAAAATATGTATAGCTTTCCAAATGGGAAACAGTATTAACGTGAAAATTAACCGATTGGATTTTAATTTTATTTATTATATTATCCCATTGATGTACATATGTAAACAGAGTCACAATATTGCTTTAGCCTTCTGATTGAAATATTCTTCAACCGCCTTTTGCCATTCAAAATCTGCTACTGTTTTATTTGAAATGCTTGGCAGCAGTGGCGCAGCCAGGGGGGGGGGCAGAGGGGCATTTGCCCCCCCTGGAGTTGAGGTTTCAACACTACGTAGATTAGAGGGGAGGGGCAACCTTATACATTACGTGTATTACACTGCCCCCCCCCTGATGCCCCCCCCTGGCTGCGCCACTGCTTGGCAGCTGAAGTTATAATTTTAAGTGTCGATTGTTACGAATATTATTCGGTCAACTTGTATATTATCTGCATGGACAGATGGACAAACTCGAATGCCATTAAAACCGGTGATTTAGTCATACTCTGCGTCGCAGAGTCTGCGATGAACTCATCCTAACCACATGTCGAATTGACCTGGCTAAATGGGACAATCATAGAGTCGTCTCACTGCCAAATGATGAGTTATTTTGGGCGGGAAGTTTAATCCATGGGAGAAAGAGATTGCCCAAAGGCTCTAAATTAAACTTCCCGCCCAAAATAACTCATAAATTGGCAGTGAGACGACTCTATGATTGTCCCTTTTAGCCAGGTCAATTCGACATGTGATCCTAACTCAAAATCGACATCCAGAGTAGACTAAATAAGCATGCAAATAAATAATAAGATGCTCAGCATGTATGTATTTAAATAAATGGTTATACGACGAGCAACAGATTCCAATCAAGAAATATTGGCAGGAGCTCTTGATGATGTAATGGTTTTTGTTTCACTGAATGAGACAGAGCATTGCTTTTAGAAAAGTTGCAACGTTTATAAACGTTGAAAATAGAAATACTGCGCATACAGGCAATGGCATGAATATTATTGCCGTCTTGGCCGAGTACACAATCCGCCAAATTAGGAGTATCGCCGCCGCAGAGCTAAAGTATTCACAGGAAAGTAAACATATAACAGCTTCTCTTCGGCGGCGGATGAAATACATGTGGACCTGAATACACGACGCCGTGCCGTCCAGCAAGTCATCTGCTTCTTCAACCCTCACACAACCAAGCCTAGCAATCCTTCTGGCTATCTACTCTACTAAACACTTGTTCCGTTTTCATGTAAACATTGAATGTGAATTAAAATAATATTTTTTTTCAAAGTAATCAACCATTCATTCAATTAGTCAAGAGTCAGTTTAAACCTACAAATATTAACGATGGCTAGCTTTGCTCCCTTGATTACAAACAGTTTCGGTGGGGTCCATTTCTCGGACAACACGAATGTGAAGGTTGCCGGGGAAAACAACACGGGCAGCGTCCGGTCAACCTCCAACTTGTTAATCGCTGCGACCAACTGTCAACTCAATCTTTCCAGCAACTCGAACATCACAGTTAACGCTGGGCAGAGTTTGGTGGATTTGCAGTCAAGTAGCAACGTCAAGCTGGCAGGAAAGGGCAACACTGTCAAGATTGAAGGGTGCTCGAACTTGGAGTTGGAAGGTATTGGGAATCATGTGACTGCGGCGTCAAACTCCAATCTCCAGCTTTTCGTCAACGCCACCACTTTGGATCTCGGAGGAAACAGGAACGCCAAAATTCGGATGAACGGAGGACAAGTCGTGGCGAAGGACAATGTCAACCTGAAAATCTCGGGGGAGAACGGTGGAGGAGGATCTGTGAACGTGAAGAGGACCAAGAACCACACTTTGAAGGGATTATCTAGGTAACTATTAACTATTATTAAATGACTTAATTTTCTTTAAATATTTTACCTCGAGCATCATTTTACAGAAAAACTATTTATTTTGTTGTTTGTAGAGAATCCATCGCTGGAGGTGTGACGCAGAATGAAGTTGAACTGACTGTGGGATCTTCCCGAACGAGACAGGTGGGGCCTGGAAGTTGGCTTCCGAGCCTGCTCAGTGGTTGGACTAATTGGGGCGGTGGCGGCGACAACGTGACCTATTCCCTGACCTACATTGACAACGTTCAAGTGGACGGAAGGAACTACAAGCTGGATGACTTCAACTTTACGATTGACGAAAAGTCAGGGGCAAAATTTGACGTTACTTTGGATGGGAGGGGTGTGGATCCTGGATCGCTTGGTGTGCAAATGGTGGCTCCAAACCAGTGCCTGGTCACTGCAACCAAACTGGGAGAAAAGCTGGCGTGCAAGTTTACGGGACCAGCTATCATTCCCGGAGGAGGAGGGGATCCTGCTCTCACTATGGACATGATGGGAGGAGGAGGCTCATCTACCGGTGGCGCTTAAGCAAAATGATGTCTTTTTACAAGTACAAAGTATACCTAATTAGACTTTATGTTTTCAAGTTAATAAAAGCTCATCCGTCATTTATTCCAAAAATTAATATTAATTGACCTTCATATTATTGTTGTAGCTTTAGTTTTAGGATACAAACAATCCAATTCTGAATTACAATGTGAGTTAAGTACGCAATTAATTAGAAATACATTATCGCATACAAATTTCATGTGTCTAGCGTTATAAAAAATGCATATAAGTTCAATGAAAGTGAAACATGAGTGTCTTACAGTTGATAAAAATAAATTACAAATATTTAAAAAGCTACTTATCGTTCTTATGAACAAGAGTTGAAAATGAATGCAAACCATCGCATAAATACTAACTAAATATATAAACATACAACACAGTGATTCAAGCACCTGCATGCATAATTGAGTTATCTTGATTGTCTCTTAATCAGTACGTAAAAAAGTAGAAACGGTGACTCGTGACAAGTTCGAACGCGACAGTCTGGCTGCGGCAATGCCTCGGGAGCAAAACATGATCAACACGTGTTCCGGCATGGAAGCTTGTGGTTGAGATTCTGTGACGGATTTCTTTTTTTGTTTTTTTTTTTGTTTGTTTTGCTCTTTGTTTACAGTTTAGTTTTGTCAATTAGTTTTGCAGTTTAACTAAAAGTTTGTGAATTAAATAGGGTCGTTGTCTGTTAGCCAAATAAAAGTTCCAATTTGCAATAATAGTCCCGTTCAAGGAGAATGGAGTAATTCAGTCGATATTTTTTTGAGTCAATTAGAATGGTTTTAACGGAATTTTTCGCCAAAACTTACCGGCTAGTGGCCAGTAGTGTCGCAGTGGTGTTTGGTAATGGGCCGCAGTTGCAAAGGGAGACGGAGATGCATCGGGCGTTAGCAATCCCAGAGGTTAATAGTCATTTATTCTTAACAATTAAAGTAATGCTTATACGATGGTTACAACTTTAATGATTGCGTTTCATTCTTTTGTCATTTTTATAATTGTTAACTATTCATTGTTTACTTCATGGATTTTTATATAATTTTCCAGATCCGGGAGCATATCCTCAAGTTTTGCTCCAGAACGGATCTCAAGGCCTGCCGACTTGTTTCCAAGGACTGGTGCGACTCATCCATTGGGGCGTTACGGTCAAGCTCCAAAGTGGAATTAAATGACGAGAATAAAATGTCAGACTTTCTGGGCTTCATAAACGCAAAAGGTCCTAACCGAAAACTTTACACCAACTTTTCCGTGAGCTATTCCATGGAACAGTACAAAATGGCCAAGGAGCTGTGGAGGATTTGCGGGGAGAAGGTCAAGATTTTGGAACTAAGGCACTGCGAATTCCGGAATACTGATAACTTGAGAACACTTATTTTCCAAATGTTCCCAAACATGCAGCAACTTTCGTTGCAGGGCATTACTGTTATGTGGACTCCAACACTCAAAAATGTTTTGGAGCCTACCGAGTGGGTGGAGCCGAAATTTGGGGACCACAGGAAACTAAAAATTTTGACCGTCGATGACAAAGCGAGCAAACGTACCGGAATTTCGTGGATGGAATATTTCAGCAATTTTTCGAACCTGGAGGTAGCCAGACTTTTAATTATTGTCATTTATCGCATAAAATTTCCAATTATTATTAGCTTGCCATGACATTGTTGCTATTTGAAATTTGACTTTTCAATAGATTCTAAGAATGAAGTGGGATTTTGACCTTGATCCCGAAATGTTCCGAGCAGTGACCAGAGTCCGCAACAAGGATCCCACCAAATTGCCCTTGAAGGGACTTCGGATCTGTTACCGGGGTTCCAGTGTCATCAAAACCGACCAAATGATTCCTGTCGATATCGTGAGAGTTTTACTGGACCCGGGTCTTCATTTAGAATCGCTGGTGTTGTGTGTCAACAAAGAAATTGCCTACAAAATCCAGGATCGTCATGCAACGTTCACCGAGATTCTTGGTGCCCATCGATCCACATTGAAGTCTGTGGAGCTAAACTGCAACTATCGAAACCCATTTCCATTTTGCCTATTCTCTACGAAACTGGACAGCTTTGCAGGGCCGTTTGAAAATCTTTACCAAGCTACTTTTCTGTCAACCTCAATTTCGTCTATGAACTTTCTCAAGTTTACTCCCAACATGAGCAAGCTATTAATTAAATATGATGTGAGGAGGCCCTGCTCGACAATCATTGAGGGGACCCACTTTGATGACATGGGATCCGTTCAGTTGACAAAACTGTATGTGCTGGAGCTGGATTTTGACGAGGATGTATCGAGCTACGACTTCCAACTATTGATGAACTTAATGCCAAGTGTCAAGAAACTGAAAATGCCGCTGGACAATACCCGATTTGAACTGGTCTGCCAAGGTTGGCAAAACCTGGAAGCACTGGAAATCGTCAGAAGCTCTGTTGACATTTATGGACTCACTGGTATGGGTGGCGGACCGGTGGAATGGGGTGGGTATGGCCAGAAGAAGGTTAGCTGCGTGCCGAGAAATGCAACAATTAGCCGGGCCAACATTACTTGCCTCAGACGTAAGTTTCATTTCTTACACAAGCATTTTACTAATAGAGTTAAAATTTAATTTAATGTTGTTTGTAATTTATTATTTCCTTTAGACCTTCGTTGCTTCTCGATGCAAGGAATTCGTGCGCAGGAAATCTACAGAGAGCAACTACGCCCGCTGAGCCACTGGGCAGCACATTTGGGAATTGAGCTGCTGACTCATCTACAGCACCTGAAAATTACCAATTACAAGGTACGCTACACTAATTTCCGTATCTATTGTTTAAAGATATGCAAAAGTTTAGTTTAACTTGAAATGCTAATTTGTTCAAATTTTTTATAGTTGGTTAGCCCTTGTGGAGTATGGCAACGCGTATTGGAACAGTATCCCTGGCCTGAGCATGGAATTCGATGGTGAGGAGCGCTTCGTATCCTGTTGCATGAAATAGTATTGGAATTTCAACGGAAAATGACTCGTTAAAAAAAAATTATGTCTTGTTTAATATTATTGAGTGTTAGCACTGGGGTGTGAAACACGTAGTACTGGTAATTTTGAATTTTAGAATTTGTTCCTATGGTTTATGCTTCCTGATTTGGAATGGCATAATTGTATACTCTATTAATTATATAATACTGTCGCAGATTATTTGTTCAAAAATGTTGTATGTTAACTCGATTAAATACCAATTAAAATATTAGGTGTGGAAACATGCACATGTGTTTAAGTGTTAACTTACAACGGGGCATAATCAGATTTTGTTAATAAAAATATTGATAGTTTTTCTATATTACATAACTATTCAACATCAAATGTTTAGCATATTACTACTTAGCATTATGCTGTTTAAGCTTACAGTGTATTAAAATCCAATAAATACCAAATAAATCGTTTGATTAACAATTTTTAAAATCCAGTAGCAGATTCTGAGTTTTTACATATATTTTTCATACAAGGATATCAATCTATGCTCTCGGCTCCCAATCACCAATAGTTTACAAGATGATTGTACAAGGAAAGTTAAATGCGGGTCGCAGGATGCCCCAATCGTTCGCTTAGCTCAAACTATATTCGTAAACGGATGGAGTGTCTCAAAGTTGAGAAGATAAAAGAAAGAAGAAAAAAACATTTTGTGACATTTTTTCCGCATTATCCTGCGAGTACAAGTGTGTTGTGTAGTGAATTTAAACTAATAGTAATATTAACTTAGTTTTTAAATATTCAATTATGTATTTTCAATGTGTTTTTATGTGTAGTAAAGTAGTAACTCTTTTAGGTACATTGGTGTAAATCTTAATAAAATATCGCTTCATAAACTTCATAAGCTCCGAAGGAAGTGAAAATACAACATGCGTCACAAGTAAACACGTCACGGATCGAACAAGAAAGCCGAACAGAACCGTTTACTGCAACAATTTTAGAAATATGACTACAGATTCTGATTCCGCGTATGCAAGTTCAATATAAGGATTTTCATCTCCAGTCTCAGCTTTCAATAGTTTACAAGATATTTAATAGGAAACTTAAATGCTATTCTGAGAGTACCCCAATACGCAAAAGTTCTCAAAGCACGTCCATGCATTAGAAAAGAAACAAACATCTGTGTGCACAGCTCTGAGACTCGCAACTTGCGACTGATTTTTGGTTTGGATGTTGGATGGAATGGATGTTGGAGCACTGCCTTCTCTCAACACTCAAGAATCATAATGATATTATCATCCGTCACATGGTTGTTGGAAATGTACAATTAGTTAACTATTTCTGCGTTTATAGTTATTCTTCGTTTGTTATAGTCGCAACCGCAACTGGTCATTCTCCACTAGTTACTGGCGAGTGTAATTTGCCAATAAATAACAATGGAAGCTGAGATGCATCGGGCACTAGCAATCCCAGAGGTTGGTCAATTATTTATCTTCAGTAAATAATTATGAATCGAAGTAATATTTTAAATACTTATGTCATAGGCATATTGATTACTTGCTTGTAATAGCACTTTTTTCGTTTTTGTAATTTTCCTCCCAGATCCGTGAGCAAATCCTCCAGTTTTGTCCCAGAAGGGATCTCCCATCCTGCCGGCTGGTTTCCAAGGACTGGCGTGACTCTTCCGTTAATGCGTGGAGCTCAAAGGCCAGAATTCGTTTAGTTGACGCCATAAAAATGGCAGGTTTCCTCGACTTTTTGAAGTCGGAACGCGCTCCCCTGAAACCCTTTGTCCACTTTTGCGTGAGCTTCTCATTATTGTCGGCGGAGAAAACGACGACGAGGTTCTGGCGGATTTGCGGGGAGAACGTGACAATTTTGGAATTGACCCGGTGCAAATTTGAGAGAGCGGATGACTTGAGAGCGGTGCTTTTCCAGGCTTGTCCAAACATGGAGCAACTTTCAATGGAGGAGATTTCTGTCATGGGGGCTCTGAGGCGGCGGCGTGTCGTGGAACCTGTGGCGTGGACTCAACCAAAATTTGGAGAGCACCGTAAACTGAAAAGTCTCACGGTTGACCACAGAGCGAGCAAGGATACCGGGATCTCTTGGATGGAATACTTCAGTCATTTTTCATCTCTGGAGGTTTAAGAGTTTACTTAGAAATAATCATTATCTTATTATCGTTGACTACAGTCGAATTTTAATTGTATGCAAGGGAGAGTTGTATTTTAATTCACAGATTGAGACTTGATTTTTGTTTTAAAAATAGGTGCTGAAAATGCAAAGAGAGCGCTTTGGTGATCGGGACATGTTTCGTGCAGTGTCCAGAATCCTGGAGCAGGATCCCACCAAGCTGAAATTGAAACAAATCCGCATTTGCTACCAGAGTCGCAGTCACCACATGGCAAGTCCAGCAATTGATCTGTTAAGCGTTGTGTTGAATCCGGGTCTTCAGTTGGAGTACTTGGATATTTGTGTTAATCATGACCTTGCCCAAGACATGCAGGCTAGAGCTGCATTCAGCAGCATCCTCAACGCTCACCGTGCCTCTCTAAAGACATTGGGGCTGAACTGTTCTTTCCAGGATAATGTCGCGGTAAACCCGTTCTGCGTACAGATGGACAACTTTCCGGGACAATTTGAAAGCCTTCATCATATTACCCTCATGTCCACTTCCATCTCGTCTCTCAATTTTCTCAAGTTCACGCCTAACCTGAGCAAGATGTTGGTAAAGTACGACACGATGCAACCCGGATGCACAATTATTGGAAACACGGACTTTGGAGGGATGAGAGCCCTACAGTTGACAAAGTTGGAGACACTTGAGCTTAACTTTGACGAGCCTGTGCCAACCAATGACTTCCAGCATCTAATGGAGTTGATACCAAACGTGAGAAAACTGAAAATGCCTCTAGACAATATTCTGTTTGAGCTGGTATGTCGACACTGGAAAAAATTGGTGAGTCTGGAAATCATTAGAGGTGCGGTGGACAGTCTGGGACTCACTGGCCTGGAAAGTTGTCCCGTGTACTTTAGGCGATGTAAAAACGGACCCTGCATTCCATTCCCGGTAACACAACCTATTCCAAAGGCAAACATAACTTGTGTTCGAAGTAAGTGTATCGCGTGTTGGTTTCGTACTTGTTATAACTCCCCAGAGGAAGATTTTAGAATCTATCGTTTGTCATCTTTTTAATCTTTTACTATCGTTTAATTTATTTATTTTTAGACCTTCAGAATCTTTCGATGGAGGGTCCTGCCCCGTACCCCCGCTTCTGCTTCCGCCAGGAGTTTCCAACTTCGTTGAGCCACTGGGCAGCTCACTTGGGGATTGAACAACTACCTCACCTTGAGCACTTGAGACTGTATAGTTATAACGTAAGTTCTAAATTATTTAATGCCTCTGCAATTTTCGGATATACAAGCGCTTAGTTAACCGTAGTTAATTAAAAAAAGGTTTTTGATCATCGTTTTTATAGCTGGAGACTGTTTGTGGAGTGTGGGAACGCTTGCTGGCACGGTATCCCTGGCCAAAGTATGGGACCCAATGGTGATGGTGGAGCGCTCTGTCTCAATCATGTTTGTTGGAAATATATTGTAATTTCAAAGGGAAATGATTTGTCGTTTGTCATACATTTGGTGTTGTCATAGGATTTGTAATGTGAAATAACGTATTGCTAGTCATTTCAAAATGTTCTCGTCCTCATTAGCTCATTTGTAAATACACATACATATACTGTGGGGATTTATTATGATTGTATGAGCTTATGTTTGTATTCTACTGATATCGTATTAATTGTGGTTTTTATACTATTCTAGACACTAGACAATTAAGTTGTTAGTTTGCTAGATTTCTTATTTGTATGTATGTATAGCTGTTGGGAAAATATTCAGATCGATTTTCCTGTTAATTTATGAACGGGGCATAATGAGATTTGCTGTTATCTCTCACGTGTATTTTATGGGCTATTAATGAACAACGGCAATATATTTGTAACTACTGTTTCAAGTAAAGCACATGTAAACTTGAATATTGTACTTATTTACTTTTTAATATACATAATGACTCCCACTGAGGTATAAGTAAATACATTGGTGTAAACGTTAACATAAATTAGTTTCATGAACTCTGTCTGTTTTTTTGGACTTAAGTGAACTCCGAGATACAATTCGGTGAGGTTTTCAAACATAGGATAATTGTTAAGCCTGCCTAATCCCGTCCACGAGGAACATTATATCCGGATCCACTTTCCATTTCCTTATCTGGCGCTGATAACGACGAAATATCTCCTCCAGAATTTGCTGCTGATGGTTGGAATAGTAGTCGCCTTTGACGGTGACGCATAGCTAGACCAAGTCTGGTAAAGGTGGAAGGGATGATTGGCGATGTACGCTCTAAGTTGTCAGTTTCTCGTAGTTGCTAATTGGAGGCTGAGATACCATTATAATTTGAGTCAGGTAGAGCCTCCGCAGATTGGGAGGGAGCTGGAGGAGTCGCCGCAGTTTTTTGTAAAAGGCCAGGAATTGGCTATACCCCTCTTGGAATATCAATTTGAGATGATGGATGTGCTGCGCGTATCTTGTAAAGCCGACGAATGTGTCATCCCAGTGGAGAAAATCAGATGGAGAAGCCTGAAATCATTTCAGTGAAATGGTTAGTAGTTCATTCACACTTCAGGGAGTAGATCCTGACATACTTCAAAATGAACGGGTTTCCGGCATAGTTCCCAAGTTTCTCCAGCCACTCCTCTGGAGACGATCCGACTTCGTGGCGATTAATATCACGGCCCAGCTTTAAGGCACCAATCCGAGGTTTGTTTCTGCTCCTCCGAAAACTCATGTGTTTGTTCACGTACTGCATGGAAACGGGGGTAAGGTCCTTGTCCAAGACGGGGTCGTACGGTCGGCAGGTGTAGCGATTGTCCAGGAGTTGGTGTGTCCACATCGTGCACACGAGTCGAAGGGCTGCCCATCTTACTTTTCGAGGTCCTCGTAAATGAAAGTAATGACCAGCATATGATGCATATGGAAAACGAAATACAATTTACATGCATGATCAATACTGAATACTGAATACAAATATAATGAACCAGTAAATCAGTAAAGGAACGGAGACGGAGTCAATTATCATTATCTCATTGAACAACCAACGGACCTTGTTGGCTCCAAGAATTGAGGGTACGCTATGGAGACATTGAATTGATGACATCCTGTGGATTCGCCACATAACGGAATATCCCTTCCAGAACCTTTATAAATGATAGATCAGAAGCAATAGATGATAGTGAAACATTTGTTACAATCACAGTATTTTTACACCGACAAGAGAGTAAAAAATAAAAGTGAAAGTAAGCTAGAAAAGAAGTTATGTATTATGTATCAGTTGCTTACCTCCTCGGGCAAGCTCGACGGTTTATAACCGTTAATTGACATAATGTGTTGATTAGGAGGTTAACTTTCTGCACCACCAATTAATTTGAACTTTCACTTTTGACAAGTCCAAAGTTTTGACGCTTGGTTCCTCAAACCACAATTAAAATTAAAATTGCAACCGCATTTTATATTTACAAAACCTGAATGGGGAAGGAATGCAAACGTAAACGCACACGTATCCTCATTAAACCATTTTAAAGTTGAAAGCAATTAAAAATAGTGGAGATAACTTGGTTCGTTTCAGCAAGGATTGAGCTGAGCTCGATGAATTATAGACGCACGCGTCGCTTGCATTGCGGACACAAAGGAAACATCTGACAAAGCAGCACAATGAACGCACGTGGACGACCCGGGGCCGGGGTGAGCAGCTGCTCTGCTCTTTTCATTCATTTTTTCCTCTTCTCTTCTCCTCAAAAATTTGAAGGACCCCGCCGCGTTTTTATTGTGTCAAACGAAAACAGTAAACAAAACTTTTGAACAAACTGTTATTTACTTGTATAGGTGCATTGTTTTGTTTTATTGGTTAGGTTAGCAGTACACACGTTGATTTTAAGCACACCATCCTTCCATCAAGCAAGCCTAGTTTATTATATTACCACCAGTCAAGCAGTAATTAAATGTTCCTCTTACATCTTAATCGTAATTTTGTAATTAATCTTGTCCGGTGTTAGTCCTTCGTAATTCATCTATTACATCTCTCAGTCAGTCATCAGGGGACAGGAACAAGAAGAAATTCAACAAAATGGAAACTGAAATGCATCGAGCATTAGTACTCCCAGAGGTCAGTCAATTAAATACATCATTTAGTAATGGCCAATGGTTAATCCTGACTTCTCAGCTGTAGTATTTACACCTTAATCAAATTGTATCCAAGTTACAAACTGTCATGTCTTTTTTTGTGTAATTTGCCAGATCCAGGAGCACATCCTCCAGTTTTGTTCCAAAAAGGATCTTTTTGCTTGCCGACTTGTTTCCAAGTCCTGGAATGACACGTCCACCATGGAGCTGAGGTCTGAGTTCAAAATCAAACTGACTAGCTGCAAGAGAATGTGCGAGTTTATTGACTGCCTGAAAACCACAGGTGCTAGTCCAAACCTGTATACCAACTTCCTCATCTCGCTGCATGTTAAAGTGCCGAGAGAGTTCTGGAGCATTTGCGGGGAAAACGTGAGAATTTTGGAACTTCGCCGCTGTGCCTTCCTGACAACAGAATGCCTCAGAACTGTTCTTTTCCAGCATTGCCCGAATATGAAGGAGCTTTCGATGGAACTCATTTCCGTCATGGCGAATCGATCTGTCGTGGAACCTGCAGAGTGGAAGGAGCCAAAGTTTGGACAGCACAAGAGCCTTCAATGTCTCACCGTTGACCACATGGCTAGCAAGGATACCGGAATCTCGTGGATGGAATATTTCAGTCATTTTTCATCTCTCGAGATTCTAAGAATGGGAAGGGAACGACACGGTGATCCAGACATGTTCCGAGCCATCATCAAAATCCGCAAGCAGAAACCTGCCAAGTTGAAATTGAAACAAGTTCGCATCTGCTACACGAATTCCCCTCGCGTTAAACCCGCCGGAGATCTAGTGGACCTTTTGTTGGATCCGGGTCTTCACTTCGAATCCCTGACTTTATGTGTCAATCGAGACGTTGCCCTGAAAATCGAGGAAGCTACAACACTCAGCGGCATTCTTGACGCTCATCGAGCTTCACTGAAGGCCCTGGGACTTAATTGTGGCTTTTGGGATGAATATCTTGCCAGCATGACCCCATTTTCTACTCAGCTCGACAACTTTCGAGGACATTTCGAGCACCTTCACCAGGCAACATTTTGCTCGTCTTCCATCCAGTCGCTAAATTTTCTACAGTTTACTCCCAACTTGAGCAAACTTTTGGTAAATCAAGAAAAAGAAGTAATTTTAGGACCGCGTCTGAAAATTGTTGTAAATACGGACTTTGAAGGAATGGGAGATCTGAAACTGACAAAGTTGAAGACACTGGAACTCAACTTTGACCTGGTATTTTCCGTGGACAATTTCCGGCCGCTTGTGAGTCTGATGCCCAACCTGAAGAGACTGAAAATGCCTCTGGATAATCGTCTGTTTGAGCTGGTCTGTCAAGGCTGGCAACATTTGGAACAGCTTGAGATAGTTCGTGGGTGCGTTGATGCTTCTGGGATCACTGGCTTGGATATCGGGAAGGTGGACTTACGCTGCAGCAGCAACAACACTTGCGTCCCTGGCGCAGATTTCACGACAATTCCAAAGGCAAATATTACTTACCTCACGGGTATGTATTTACAGTTGCAATTCTTTTTTGGAGGATAATTATCTTGAAGCGCAAGTTCACATTATTCTTTTGTCCTTTATAACTGATTGTGTTCTAATTTGTTTGTTTAGAGCTGAGAACATTGTCGCTGCAGGCACTTCCGAGCCTGTTCCAGTTCCTTTCCAATCCAGTTCCGGTACGTTTGCGGGATGGGAGGTCATCGTGGTTGAACCATTGGGCAGCTCATTTGGGAATTGAACGGCTGCCTCAACTTCAGCACCTGAAAATGACCAATTACCAGGTACACACTACTAATAACTATTACTTCTGTTATTTGCAGAAATACAAACGTTTAACTTAACTTGAAATACTATTTCGTTTGTATTTTTATAGTTGTTTAGCCCTGGTTGTGGAATATGGAAGCGTTTATCGGAACGGTATCCGTGGCCAGAACGTTGGTCAGGATGGTGATGAGCGCTCCGTAACCTGTTGCGTGATTAGTATTGGAATTTCAACATAAAATGATTAGTTAAAAAAATATCATACCTAAACCTAATTAATGTTATCTGGGGTTAGCTTTAAGATTTGTTGTGTGACCGTAGTATGTTTATTTAGGACGGGGCGAATTGAGATTTTGATAATATAAATATTTATTATTAATTTCCTTCTAGCTTCAATAATATTATATTCCTATTCAATATTCAATTTGTAATATATATTAGACTTTGGTTGCAATGATATCATTCTGCTGAATTAACTCTAATGACTGTATTAAAAAAATTAAAAAATAGAAATATCTGCTCGGTAATTTTATGGTTTTTCATATTAATAAAAAAATGAGAAGCAAAAGGTGATAATAACGACATACTGAGGTCAATGGAAGAAGTTATCACTAATATTTGAGCACACGCGAGGCTAAGGTCAATCCACCTGTGCAATAGTACACGTTTTTTCAAGCCGAGTTTAATGCAGTTTACAGGAACAGTATTTCTCATTTAAAATGCATGCATACATTTTGTCATTGACCGAACAAAAAATCTGAATAAATTCTTTTAATGAAATAAGTTTGGAAATCTGATTCCGATTGCTCACGCAAACTATTAATATAATTATTTTAATCTGCAATCTCCACTCTCAGCAGTTTACAAGATAGTTAGAATCAAAATTAACTGCCATTCTCAGACTGCCCCAATCGACCACAAAGCTCAATCAAGCTTGCGACTTTGCGAGTGAGAACAAAAAACTAAACCATCTGATCGATCGATCACGTTTACTGCGATGCGACTTGCGACTCACTATTTCATTTTTGCCTTTTGTTTGTGTACTTTAATGTTGTTTTGGATTGCATTTACGCAAGTTTAACTGACACGGACGCATGTTTGGTGCAAATGTGTAATACCTAATTAGGCAATTATCTGTGTTGCGTATTTATAGGTAATCATCATTTTGCCTTAGTTGTTAATTAATTAGTAGTGGTCATTCTTTGGTTGGTAAATACCGGCACCTGTAATTGCTCAAAATAATGGAAGCTGAGATGCATCCGGCGCTAACACTCCCAGAGGTAGGTTAATTATCATTGATCGTTGGTAAATTATTAGTCGTATCAACATGACTTGCATTTTTATTGTTCGCTGACTTTAATTACATAATTACAGTTTGCCTTTCGTTTTTCTATTTTTTTCTAGATCCGGGAGCATATCCTCCAGTTTTGTTCCGGAAGGGATATCATGTCCTGCCGACTCGTTTCCAAGGACTGGCGCGACTCATCCGTAAAGGCGTGGACTTCAAAGGCTAGGATCCGATTACCTCACGCGACGAAAATGATAAGCTTCCTTGCCTTTTTGAAATCGAAACGCGCGCCCCGAGATCCCTTTGTCCACTATTGCGTGAGCGTCTCATTGTCGGCGCAGAAAACGGCGGCGAGATTCGGGCGGATTTGCGGGGAACATGTGAACATTTTGGAATTGACTCAATGCCATTTCCGGTCAGCTGATGACTTGCGAGCAGTGCTTTTCCAGGCTTGTCCAAACATGAAGGAACTTTCATTGGAGGTCTCCGTCATGCGGAGTAAGAGACGCGTTTTCCTGGAGCCGGTGGAGTGGACACAACCAACTTTTGGAGAGCACAGGAAACTGAAAAGTCTCACGGTTGACAGCGGAGCGAGCAAAGATACCGGAATCTCTTGGATGGAATACTTTAGTCATTTTTCATCTCTTGAGGTAAATAAGAATAAAAGTAATCACAATCGTTATATCTGTCTTCTGTCTTGGTGGAATTTGATGGATGGAGATTATATTTAAAGTCTCAAACATTTCTTTTTGAAATTAGGTACTGAGAATGCAAGGAGATCCCGTTGGAGATCCGGACATGTTTCGAGCAGTAGCCAGAATCCGCCAGCAGGACCCCTCCAAGCTGAATTTGAAAGAAATTCGCATTCGCTACAGTTTTATCTCTCAAACCGATCCAAATCCAGCACGGGATATATTAAGCGTTTTGTTGGATCCGGGTCTTCATTTACAATATCTGTCAATTTGTGTCAGTCGAAACCTTGCCCTATACATGGAAGCTGCAGAAACATTCAGAGCCATTCTCAACGGCCATCGCGCCTCGCTAAAGACAGTAGAACTGGACTGCCGTTTCCGGGACAATGTCATGCAAGACCCGTTTCCTGTAAACTTGAACACCTTTCCAGGACAGTTTGAAAACCTTACCCAAGCTACTTTCATGTCATCTTGTATCTGGTCTCTCAACTTTCTCCGGTTTATGCCCAACCTGAGCAAGCTGTTGGTAAAGTTCAACTGGTTGAGACCCATTTGCAGAGGCAGGATGATTCATAACACGGACTTTGATCGGATGGGAGACATTCAGTTGACAAAGTTGGAGACACTGGAGCTTAACTTCGACGAGCCATCCTTATCCAGTGAGGACTTCCAACGGCTGATGGAGTTGATACCAAACGTGACAAAGCTCAAAATGTCTCTGGACAATCGTCTGTTTGAGCTGTTGTGTCAACGCTGGGAAAAATTGGTGGTTCTGGAAATCGTTAGAGGTGCGGTGGACAGTCATGGGCTCACTGGACTAGAAGGTGGTCCACTGTTCTGTGCACCCTGCATCCCGTTCCCGACAATGGCCACGGTTCCAAAGGCAAACATTACTTGTCTAAAAAGTAAGTGTGGCTTTTTTTACATTTTTATTACTCTTGCTCTTGGCTTTCTGGGAATGTTTAAATATTTGCCATCCTTCTTAAAACTTTGTTATTTTATTTTTAGATCTTCGAGCTCTTTCGATTGAGGGATCTGCCGATTACTGCCAGGGTGAGCTTCCCGTTTCGCTGAACCACTGGGCAGCCCATTTGGGAATTGAGCAGCTAGCTCACCTTGAGCACCTGAGAATCTACAATTATAACGTAAGCTCTAATTGTTCGTGTTACTATTTATTTTGTATTTAATGAAATGCGAAAGTTTAGTTAAACGTAAATTACAACAGGTTTATCATTCTAATCTTTATAGTTGGAGACTACTTGCGGAGTGTTTGAACGCTTATTGGAACGTCATCCGTGGCCCAAGCACGGAACTGAATGGTGAGCTGTACGAATTCCGAATCCTGTTTCGTGGAAAGGTGTTTTATTGGAGTTTAGACAGAAAATGATTTTTTCCTTTCAATGATTCTAAATGATTCAATAAATGTCGTCAGTATGCATTTATGTATCTAGTTCAATTTTTATATCCGAGTTCTCACAATGCCCCGATCCAATTATGTACTTTCCACCTTTCCAATATGTAATCTTGTACGCAATTCGAACTTGTAAGGTACCGCTGTTCACCATTTATACGCCTAATAATTATTCTAGTGTAAAAAATGCTTTCCAATAGATTCTCATGATCAATATTAATATCTAGTTTGTTAGCTTCTGTCACGGTTATATATTTTTATTAAGATGGAAGATGAAAATTTATTGTAATGAGTTATGTTACTTACAAGATGATACCTAGCATAATAAATCATAAAATATGATATAGATAATTTGTTAAAAAATGTATCTTTTTACCATGAATTTAACGTGGTGGAATTAATAATTAAATTGATGTATGTGGTAGAAATAGCTTTAAACTAACACAATCATTTTCCAAATATTCAATACTGTAGTGTTAATAAATAAATTCTATAAAATATTTAACATAAATAAATGCTGACGAACCCAACTGTATACATACCTACATATTATTATTTAACTATCGCCAACCACCACTGTTTTTTAAATTTGAATCAACACGAGAATTTACCAACAACTCATCTTATGGCTTCCTCATTTAAAATTAACCTTAAAAAGTAGACTAAAAATCAAATAAAAAATGAGCAAAAGTTTTTAGCGGTCAATTGGCATACCTACAATAATAATTGTAATAATAATAATTTGTTGGTTACTTGGGGTTACTTTGTTCACCTCCCACTTTAACTTTTGATAGGTATATTATTTTAACTCCTTTCCACACAAAAAATATTTAACTAGGAATTCAATTGAATTATGCACGAAAAAAGTCAAACATGTATAGTTTGCAGTTAACTTGGTTGGTCGCGTTGAACTCCTTCATCCTTGGAACGCTGCTCGCAAACACAAAGGAAACATCTGCTTGGCAAACAAAAACAGAGAAACACGTGGAGTGAGTGTTGCGCTTGCGCTCCACCTCCTTGTCAATGAGTCACGTTCAGTTTTGCTGATAGATAAACAGAAAGTGAAACAACGCATAACTTAAATAATTATTTGACATTGGACAGTTTATTTTTCTGCTTTTATGTAAATACGCTGCGTGTCTATAGTTATAGAGGTTATAGTCAACCAGTGGTCGGTGTAAGTCGATAGTTTGATCGTTATTATCATTATTATTAAAGTGAAAGTTTTGGAAGTAGAAACAGGGTCGTTGGGTTAGACTTTACACTCTGGATAATAAGAGGACAGTGATAGTAAAACATTGTTTAGTTGCCTGGCAGTGATTCATTAACAGTTTTTCGTAATTAACCCTTTCCAGCAGTAGCCAGATGGCGGCTGGTAATCAACAAATGACAATGGAGGCTCAGCAAGATGAGATACATCGAGCATTCGCAATTCCAGAGGTTAGTCATCAACAACAACACATTCAGTCCAATGTTAATTAGTAGCACGATCAGGCACAAAACTGACAAAAATCAATCTTTTCATTCAGCAATCAGTCCGTCATTTGAATGTGAGTGAATGTACTAACGATACTAATTACTTTTAACTTTCTTTATTTCATTTTCCAGATCCTGGAGCATATCCTCCAGTTTTGCTCCGTAACGGATCTCAAGGCTTGTCGACTAGTTTCCAAGCTCTGGCGCGACTCATCCTTCAAGTCTCTGAGTTCAAACGGCAAAACCAGACTTGTTGAAGGGAGCAACGTTTCAGATTTTCTTGACTGCTGGAAATCCTGTGGGACGACCAAAAAGCTTTATGTCAACTTGAACCTCAGCTCTATGATGTTGGGAGGATTTTGGAAAATTTGTGGGCAACACAACAAAGAGTTGGAACTCAATGGTTGCAAATTCGGGAGAACAGCAACAGCGGACATGAGAACAGTTATTTTCCAAGCTTGCCCAAACATGGAGAAGCTTTCGTTGCTAGACGTTCAGAGATATAGGTCATCTCGGGCGGGCGTCAGAAACTCGGGCGCCCTGTCTTGGAACGAATGGATGGAGCCGAAATTCGAAGGGCACAGGAGCCTCAAAAGTCTTACGGCAGACATCAGTGCTAGTAGGAATACCGGAATTAGTTGGATGGAATACTTTAGTCGTTTTTCATCGCTACAGGTACGAAGCAATATTGACAATTGCCAGTAATAACATATATAATTTTAACAAACCGATTACTTATTTGCCCCGTTTTACATAACAGTTATATACCACTAACTATCTTTATGACAGGTGCTAGGAATACAAGGAGATCATCGTGGATATCAGGGCTTGTTCCAAGCAGTGACCCGAATTCGGGCGCAGGATCCCGCCAAGTTGAACTTGAAGCAAATTCGAATCTCCTACTGCGACGAAAGACCTCGTTATGACCGGATTCGTGATCGCAGTCCCAGTAATCCCGCTGGTGATATATTGGAAGTTTTGTTGGATCCGGGTCTTCATTTCGAATCCATGGCTTTATGCATCAATGAAGACGTTGCCGTCAAAATCCAGGAGCATGCTTTATTCAGCGACTTATTCAACTCCCATCGCGGCTCCATGAAGACACTGGAACTAAATTGCAGCTTTCGGGACAAAGGCTCAGCTCAAGGGATCTGCATAGAACTGGACAACTTTTCAGGACAATTTGAAAAACTTCACCAAGCCACGATTCTCTCAAGTTCCATCAAATCGCTCAACTTTTTGAAGTTTACACCCAACTTGGCCAAGCTGTTCCTAAAGCACGACGCGAGGATGGAACGTTACTCCTACATCATTTACCAGACGGACTTTGGGGGGATGGGAGACCTTCGGTTGACTAAACTCAAGACACTTGAACTCAACTTTGACCTTCCACAGTTTTTGTCCCGGGACAAGTTCCGACAGCTTATCGACTTGATGCCAAACGTGGAGAGGCTGAAAATGTCATTGAATAATCGCTTGTTTGAACTTGTGTGTAAGTACTGGGGCAACCTGGTACAACTTGAAATTGTTAGAGGCTCGGTACACGGTTGTGGAATTCTTGGCATGGAAGTAGGGTGCCACTTGACATGCATTCCAAGTTATTCGCCGGTCCCATGGAGGGCAAACATTGCCTACCTTAAACGTAAGAATGCCTAGTTTGCAAGTTGAGAATTATTCGTAGTTCTCTTTTCTGAATGTTTGACGTTACTGCCGTCACTGATTTTTATTTGTGTTAATATTGGTGATTATCATTTTTGTTTCTTTAGACCTTCGTACACTTTCTATTGAGGGTCCATCCGAGAGTCATGACGCCTTGGAACCACTAAGGATGAACCATATGGTTGCTCATTTGGGATTTGATCGGCTGCCTCAACTCCAACACTTGAGAATGGACAGTTACAATGTACGTGGAACAGCAATGTTTCTGTTTAAGTATATTCGCTATGAATGCATACATTAGCTTGAACAATGTAAGAGATATTTTTGATCATTATTTTATTACAGTTGGAGGGAGCTTGTGGAATATGGAAGCGCTTATTTGAACGTTGTCCTTGGCCAACAAACGGATTTGTGTGGTGAGGGGCTCTCTACGTTCTGCTTGGTGGGGATTGATTGTAGTCTCAACGAAAATACTGAATAAATGTTTCAAAAGTTATTGTTTCTACTTAAGTAATAGGTTAAAATAATATTTATTCTTGTGCTAGTTATTTTACATTGTGCTATGAGTAGTAATACGTTAGCGGTGTTTTGTTGAAAATATGATTTTCCCTAAAAAATATTTACCGTAGGTAGTTTGGATATGCACTATCTGATTGTTATGAATTTCATACACTTGACTACTGACTGTTGTGATTTTATTTAATGAATAATTCATTATGAATTAATATAAACCTTACAATTAGATTTTAATGACTATGACTATATGTTTTCTACATATTACCATGTTGGTCGGGTCAATGCATATAAGGCGCGTTCATTAATTCTGCTAGGTGACTACGAATACTGGAAGTGGATTTTTTCGTAAACATGACGAGAAATTACAATATATTTCATATTTGCATTGTATACAACAAACATTGAAATTTAAAGTGTTCTCTAATCTATACAGTTACATATGTTGTGCATAAAATCAGTATCTATGCTATAAGTAGGCAACACACTGTAAAAGATAGGGCCAAAGCCCACAAGAAAGTTTTCTTGTGGGCTTTCTTTCATTTCCTAAATCGAGAACCATCTTGTGTTTTTTCATGATGTCGAGTCCTATAATTACGTCGAATGGTATTTTCTTCATAACGGAAAATCTTTCCTTCATTTTCCTGTTTCCTATGATTAGGTTGATTCTGATCTCCCCCAATCTTTTCACCTTTCCGCAGTCTGCAACTATGATGTAGCCACTGTCGGTGATGGTGAAGTTTGGATCAAATCGTACTGCCCATTGAAGGTTGATTGCTGAGAACGATGCGCCTGAGTCTAATAAAGTTGAAAGTGGCGCTAATCTTGAGTCGATTGTGATGAGTGGTAAATCGATTCCGCTTAGAACAACTATTATTGGGGTGGACTGCGTTGCGGACTTCACAGTTCCCCGCTGGAGTTTAAATCCTGCTTAGGATCTTGATTCCCGTGATCTGGAATCCATGTGTTTCCATCGAAGAAGCACATGGTCGCTCCTACTTTACTTGGGCACTCGAGAGCTTTATGTCCGGCACCACGACACTTGTTACAATGAATCTGCTTACTGGGTGGGTTCGAGTTCGAATTATATCCGCTCGAACTTGGTTGCTGTTGAGATTGGCTATTTTGGTTCTGATAACCGTTTCCTCTGCCTCCTCGAAAGTTTCCGCGACCGTTGCCTCTGGAACGTTGTCCGTTTCCTCGGCCTCTAAAGTTCTGTTCGTTTCCTCTTCGCCACCCTCCGGAATGACCACCTCGCGGTGAGTGACCACCTCGTGGTGAGTGACCTCCTCCATTTGAGTTGGAGCCACCCCGACCTCTGCTTGAGCCGCCGCGAAAATTCTTCTGTTTTCCGCTCTTCTTTTGCTGTTCGTATTCTGTCATTGGTGGCACGTCATGATCTCCTCCATCTTGCAAGATCTTAGTCGCATCCTGACATGCTGACACCAATTCCTCCGCCGTTTTAATTTCTACGGTTCCAAATACTCTGGTAAGGCTCGAGTGCAAGGCATTCCGTGCATACGTCACGTGATCTTCTGGCGTTTGAGTTGGGAAACAGTTTCTAGCTAGTCGGACCATTTCATAAATAAACTTGTCCGTAGCTTCATAATGTTTTTGTTTTCGGGTCGTGACTTCTTGGAGTCGGATCGCTCGTTCATGCTTTCCGTCGAAACGTGCACTAAATTGTCTCTTAAAATCATCCCAATCTTTCGCATAGCATCCCTGTTGTTCGTACCACCCTTTCTGTGTCTGGTTGAGTAGTTGTTTGGTCATGGACATGTAGTTCTTTTTATCTGCATGACCTAAGCTTGAGAAGTACCTCTCGCATTCCAAAAGAAACGCGTCTGCTGTTGATTTCTTAGGGTTGTAGGATGGCTTTGGTAAGTCTGTTGTCACTGAAATCATTTTCAGTGAATCCAGCTTGTCAACTAAGTCCTTAGGATTGACGAACGTTGCTGCTTTTAAAGTTGCCAACTCCGACTTGAGTGCGGTATTCTCTGCTTTCAACAGTACGATATGTGAGTCATATCGTTTCTTCATCAAGTCCTCGATCTCTGCGATTTGTTCCGGTGTGAATGACATTTTCGTTGTATGTTGGTTACTAGTGTTGGTAGGTGAGTGTTTTACTTCCGGTTTCTCTTCCGAACTGTTGGTCTTATCTGCTGTTGTATTCTCCGAGTTCTCAAAACAATCGGCGAATAAGTCCTTTTCTGAGTCACTGCTGTCGCTTTCACTCGAACTTATTACAATATCCTGTGTTGTTGTAGTTGTACTGCAGGTAGGTTGCTGGTTTTTTGAATTTTCACTATTTACAGTGTTACTCCTACTTCTGCCTTTCCTTAACTCTGAACTTAACACGTTGTTCGCATCTAAATGCTTCAAGTCTCGTCTACTCATTTAACTTGAGAGTATAGGGTAAGTACACTACAGACACACACATATCAATTGTTACTAGATGACTCTAGATTACGTCGCAGTTGTGACGGGTCTTCTAGTATTTTTTTTAAAAAAATGATAAACGTCGAAAACGTGTACAAACAGTAACTTCAGATCAAAAGGACAGTAGTTTTCCACACAATCACTAGATTTTTGTTCGTTTGTAAGTTTGTTCCAGTTACTATAGCATACAACACTATTCACTCACATACACTCATACTCATTCTCAGTCTTTGTTAGTTAGAGGATAGGTAGGTAGGATAGAATAGGTAGGTATATAAATACATTACAATAAGCATTACTATTCATATGAAGCCTAAACCTCTGTTCACTGCTCCATTTTTCAGCTTATGTACCTATATTGTCATACAATGCGCCTACTATTTCTCCTTCCCACGTAAAAAAAAGTAGCGTCCTTTTTAGGTTTTGTTGTGCTTGTTAGATGGCGCTCCGCGCGCAAATGTCACTGAAAACAATTTGATAAAGAGCCCCTTGGACTATTTTTATCAATAAATGCCTGGGTAAAGCCACTTTGGCTACAAACCCACTAAAAGAATTTGATGAACATGAGAAAATAATTATATATTTTTTTTATGTGTGATGTGCGTGTGGTTAGTTTAGTAGTTGTTGCTTATTTAAAATCACTGGAAAAGCCACATTGACTAATTTCCAGTTGCCAGCCGCTTCGACTATATGGCATTGATTTTTTTTTATAAATAAAGCAACTACAAAAACTACGTACCACTAGTACTATCAGATTAGTGTAAGCCCCTTGGGCTATAACACTAATATTATATAAAAAATGATAGCACTACAAATTTTCCAGGTACGCATCATAATGCTTTTTCAGCAAATAACTGGTAATGGATCGCCATGTGAGAACAAATGTGGGCGTTTCTGCTGTGAACTATGCTGTTAGCTACCTACGCAATTAATGTACGCTTGCCTAACCGCTTTAATGTAATATGCTATTTCGCTTACACTCATTTAGGTTTTCGCTTACGCTTATTTTTCAGGTCAGGTCAGTCCTCAGCAGCACTTCCACTTGGTCATCAGAAGTCGGAGTGGTAGTAGTAGTGGAGATGAAATGAAACGCACACACACACACAGGAAAATGTTCACGATATAATAATGTAACTTTTTATTTTCAGTTCAATTGCATATCTTTCTATGCATGTCTTCTCCGCATACACACACAACAAATAATATTTTAAATTTCAATTAACTGTCTTTCAAATAGTTCACCACAACAACACAACAAGAAAAACCAAAGACTTTTTATATCCGCTAAACGGATTTACGCCTACTTGACGTAATATTGATGACGCTATCTCTCTCCTCTCTTTCCTTTCCTTCCTTCTTCCAGCTAAGCTCAACAACGAATGCCTAACAAAAAACTAAACTGCTTTGCTTGTGCTCTCCTTCTTTGCTTCTCTCTATTTTTCTAATAACAAACTGACAGCTGGGGTATCCCCGTAATGCTAAAACTCTAGCTGTCAAATTCAAAACCTGCGCCTCTCCTTTTCTTTGTTAACTTTCTTGTGGGCTTTGGCCCTATCTTTTACATTGCGCCCCAAATTGCGCTCCGATGGGACACCCCCGCCCGGGGTTCCCTTCTTTTTCTCACGTCTTTCTAGCTGTGTCTTCTCGTAATTTTCAGTCTTGGCTTTGCGCCTATTAATGAAATAATCAGGATATTTTCCCTTATAAAAACTTTCTCTCTTTTTGATCTCTACTTTCTCCTCTTTCACGTTGGCTGTGCATTGATACACCTTATGCCACGGTCGAAAACACTTGGTACAAACGTCTTCCATGCTACTTACTCCAAAATCTAAATCTTCTTCAGCATGAATGACAATATCTTCGGCATCTGCCGCCTCACTAACCACTCTTCTAACTTCTCCTTCAACTCGAATCTCTAATTTCTGCACATTTGTACATACATCCTTATCAATCAAATTATCATCAATTATCATATCATCACATTCCATATCAATTATTATATTATTGTCCATTTGGACTGCAGCGGTATCTTCCTTCCTAGTCACATGGACTTCTGGACTGGATATCTCGATCTCCGGTTCCTTGGCATCTGGCAACTCCGGCTCGTTTCTCAGCAATTCTTCCATCTCTCGGTCTATGCATTCCTCGTTCAGGATGGTAATCTCAAAGTTATCCACCTCTTCTGAATCTACTTCCATTTTTTCTTCATTGGAAGTTGTGGGAGTTTCAGTTGGCCTATGCTCAATCTGGTACTTCAGGACCATTTTCTGGACTAGGTCAATGTCTACTGGAACGGCTTTGCTGAACCAGTTGTACTTCCTCTCCTCTTCAGGCCATTTATCAGGCAAGCATCTTTTTAAGGCAATATCAAGTAACATCTCATCACTCACGATAAATCTCGGTCTCATGTCTTGGTTCTTAGCAACATCGTCTCGCCAAACAAGTAGTTCGTCGAACAGGTACCTACGACATCCTTCTAATTGTCGTGTCATCTCACGGTACTTTGGTGGCTGGAGCTTGCCGATTGGAGCAGCGGTGTTAAGGGAAAGCGTTCGTAACTTCTCGTTCAGAAATCGGAGCACGCAGCCGCTTCGACTAGCTAGCTCGATTTTCTGATTCTCCCAAATCTTCAATCCAAAATGGACATCCCGCCTGGCATAAAACTCTAACTTCTCATGGATTCTTCCCTTCTCATTCCTATGCGTCCAATCCGCTCCCTGGAGATATTTTATGTCCGGCTGGACATAGTCTGGTAGCCATGAAGCTACTAGCCACTCAAAGCCCTTTTGGGTCTCGTTTCGCAAGACGTCGTGAACTACTTGGATGTCGATGATTGCTGCGGTGAAGATTCCAAAGAATCTCTGTAGGTATTGGATATCGTTGATGCCTCCATGGAAAATCTTTACAATATTCGTGCCTTCGAATATGCCCTTCAGCCGTTGAATCTCCTTCCACATTGGGAACACGTCGATTAAATATTCAGAACCTTTTGTCGCGATCTGAATTAACGAAATGTATGGGCCTTGATAGCCATGATCCAAAGAAAACTCCGTATCCACGAAGATTTGCCTGCTGCTACAGATATCTTTCATCATAATATCAAACATTGATCGCCTGTTGACCCACTTGATGTTGGGGAACGTGTTCGGCGTCTGTGGAGCCGTTGGAGGCTCAAGGATCTCCTCTGGGATCGACCATCTATTGATTGTTTCCTTATGCGGATGTTCTCGTTTGTAGTAAGGACAGTGATTCACTCGTATGCGCTCTCGGTGGAAGTCGACATACAGGTAATCTTTCTTCGTATAACTACCGCCGGTAGTTGTCTTCACTGTGAGGTAGGTTGGTCTTTCAAATGGTCGCCTTCTCGATTTTCCGAACTCAGCAGCGCAAGACCGTTTCTTCTCCGCAAAAGGAATTTTGTCGTCCTCCATCTGAAACCAATAAGTGTATTTATAGATAACAGCCCCTTGGACTACGTTACCATACATGTTCCAGCCATCTGCCACTTTGACATGATGACTTAACTAAAACCGTCAGCCACATTGACCACACGATTCAGTTTATGCCAATCCGCCAGCCGCTTCGACTATATGACGGTTGGGTTACGTAGGATCGCCAGCCACTTTGACTAAACGACTTAATGTATCTTTAGGTCGTGAGCCGCTTCGACTATATGACCTTATCACCAAATTTATGAAAGTAGCATTCCCTGACAGTCATGAATTTATGCATCTAGCCATAACTAACACGAACTTCAGTCTTTTCTCATATGCTCTTTCTAATTTTCTAACGTGCGCCATTAATTTCTTAATACTAGTATCGATAATATATATGAGTAGGATAATTTCGCTATCCTGAATCTATTTACATATGTACAATGTAAGGTTTTTAGGGGAAAGGATTTTTGTTGGAAGGAAGGTAACACTATGTTCCTCTCCTTCGCATGTTGTAGTTGGACAGTGTCCCGTAGTTCACTCGTGGCTTCGGTACTCCTTCAGCTCGAACTCGTGGACATACATCCTTACATTCTGGAGATCTTAACTCCTCATCTGGCATTCCGGTTCGTGGAATGAACTTCTTTATTTCTGCTACGTGTCTCACTCCGATTGATTTTAATTCCGGCATTGTCAGAATGTCGAAAGTTACATCGTTTTCCATCCGGCCGAGTTTATATGGACCTATCCAACGCCTGTTCAACTTCTGCATGACTTGCGCTGATTTCTTTGACAGTTGGTGGTTCCTTATCATCACAGTATCTCCGGGTTCGAAATCATGAGGTCTCCGAGACTTATCATAATGTAGTTTCTGGATTAGTTGGGCCGCACATATGTTCTTCCGCACCTCCGCGATTACTTCTCGTAGTCGTTCTGGTAACAACTTCATTTCTGCCGCATATGTGGCTGGATCTAACTCCTCTAAGTTCGACATCTCACGGTCGAACGCAAAGGGTATCTCTCTCCCAAGATTGAGCAACGCTGGTGTCACTTTTGTTGTCGAATTTATTGTTGTCCGGATCGCTAACGCGAACTTCTGAATGTGTTCGTCCCACCTGGTTTGTTTATCTGAGGCATAAGCCTGGAGCATCTGTTTCAGCGTCTGGATCGTTCTCTCTGCCATGTTGGCATTATGACGGTAAGGTGATGTGAATCGCTGGGTAATATTCCACTGCTGACAGAACTTCTCCATTAGTTTTGATGTGAACTGGCTTCCTGCATCCGAGACAAGAACCTTCGGGAATCCGAATCTGCAGAACACCGAGTCTTCAAGTAGCTCGATGATCTTCGTAGTGACCGCTTTCCTCATCGGAAATAACTCAACCCATCTTGAGAGTCCACAAATCACGACTAAGCAGTATTCATTCTGCTTCTTGCTTCTCACCATCGGTCCCAAAATATCCGTATAAACATGTTCGAACACATGTGATGGCGGTGTGACAGTCTGCATAAGTCCGTAGGGTACTTGCCGTACGGCTTTGCTGCTCTGACAGACTTCACATTCTCGACAGTACTTCCTAATATCCTTATTCATGCTCTCCCAGTAAGCTCGGTCTTTGATTTTCTTCAAGGTTGGATTCGTTGCTAAGTGACCTGCTTCCGGGGCATCGTGAAACATCTTTAGCATTTCGATTCTCAGTGACTTTGGTATCACTGGAACGTAGTATTCTCCATATTTCTTCTTCGTTTTCTTCATGACAGTCTTGATTTTGATCCTTTTTACTTCTTTCTTCTTCGGTTTCTTCTTGCCTAGAGACTTTCTCCTGATTTGTTTCCTGACCCGAGAAATGGTGTTGAGACTAAAACCCTCGGCCAGCTCTGCTGCCTCCACGGGTTTGTCCGGAGTATCTGCGTTCCCCATCGCGTTGATAACTCCGATATTTTCTTCTTCCGGATCGATCCTGATATCAAAAGTAATCTTCTTCATTAAGATTCCCTTCATGAGTTTATATCCATTTTCTTCCATTTCCTTCTTCTCTAGGTCTGACTCTAAGGCTGAGATGATTTTTCTAAGGATTTCATCCTTTTTCTGCTCCTCGATCAATCTCTGCGACGTAACGGTGTTTCCGTAGATTGTAGATAGGACTGGTACGTACTTATAATCTTCATCTTCATGAAATAAGTCCAGCTCGCCCCTGATAGGCTTAATGGGATTCCTTGACAACACGTCTGCCTCAAGATTATCTTTCCCGCTGGTTAAGATTATTTCCGCATCCCAACTTGACATCTCGATTGCCCATCTCATGATCTTGGGCTTTCTGTCCTTCATGTGCTTGATGAACTGCAAGGCTCTATTATCCACTTGTATCGTGAAGTGTTGTCCGTCCAGAAATTCTTTAAACTTGTTGTAGCAGTGTATCACTGCAAAAGCTTCCTTCTCATAAATGTGTGCTGACCGCTGAGACTTCGTAAGCAATTTGCTCGTAAAGGCAATTGGTCTATCGATTCCGTCGATTGTGTTGCAAACGCAACCGCCTACGCCAAATTCGGATGCATCCGTTTTTAAAACGATAGGTCTGGAGTAGTCGATTGCTTGGAGCATCACATCTTCGCATAATTTTCTCTTGAGTGTCTCAAAAGCTGTCTGCTGCTCCTGTGTCCATCGAAATTTGATGTCATGGAGTGTCAGTCTGTAGAGTGGTTCCGCTATCACCGCTAAGTCTTTCACAAACGAGTGATACCATTGACAGAGTCCCATGAATCTCAAAATATCTTTTCGCTCTTTTGGAACTGGAAATTCTTCAATTGCCTGCATTGTTGCAGGATTCTTCTTAAGTCCTGAAGGACCTATGATGTGTCCGAGAAACTTTACTTCGTCAGAGACGAAAACGCATTTTCTTTCGTTGATTGTCAAGTTCGCCTGTTTCAGACGTTCCAATACCAACTGCAAGTGGTGTAGATTTTCTTCCCTTGTCTTGCTGTAGATTAACGTGTCATCCAGATAAACTCTCAGGAACTTTCCGACATATCCGTGTAAGACACGCCGCATAAGTTGTTGAAACGATGCTGGTGCGTTTCTCAATCCGAATGGCATGACAAGACATTGGTAGTGACCATCTTGAGTGGTGAATGCGCTCTTTTCAACTGACTCCTTCGACAACATCATCTGCCAATATCCTTTTTCCAAGTCGAGTGAAGTGTAGATATATCCATGTGGTATCAGTCGTAACATATGATGGATTGATTCCATCGGAGCTCGATTCGGGATCGTCTGCTCGTTCAGTTTCCGATAGTCGATGCATAGCCTGTACTTGTTCGTCTTGCTCGGTGCTAAGACGACAGGTGATGAGTAAGGTGACTCAGATACTTCTATCATTCCGTCAGCGAGTAATTTCTCGCAAGCTTCATTGATGAACTCTTGTTTCTCTGGTGGAAACTTGTTGCATGAACTATAGACTGGTGGTCCTTCGGCTTGAATCACATGATAACCGAAGTTTGTTCTTCCAATTTTTCCGTCAGTGCGCGCTACCGTTGGAAATTTCTTGAGTAAGGCTTTCACCTTTTCTGAGTAATCTTCTTTCCCAAGTCCAATAGTCATGTTGATTCTGGCTTTATCTTGTCCGATTCGTTCTGCGATAGGAATTTTGTTGTCTTCTTCTCCGTCAAACCAAAATCTTTCATTTCCTAAATCGAGAACCATCTTGTGTTTTTTCATGATGTCGAGTCCTATAATTACGTCGAATGGTATTTTCTTCATAACGGAAAATCTTTCCTTCATTTTCCTGTTTCCTATGATTAGGTTGATTCTGATCTCCCCCAATCTTTTCACCTTTCCGCAGTCTGCAACTATGATGTAGCCACTGTCGGTGATGGTGAAGTTTGGATCAAATCGTACTGCCCATTGAAGGTTGATTGCTGAGAACGATGCGCCTGAGTCTAATAAAGTTGAAAGTGGCGCTAATCTTGAGTCGATTGTGATGAGTGGTAAATCGATTCCGCTTAGAACAGCTATTATTGGGGTGGACTGCGTTGCGGACTTCACAGTTCCCCGCTGGAGTTTAAATCCTGCTTAGGATCTTGATTCCCGTGATCTGGAATCCATGTGTTTCCATCGAAGAAGCACATGGTCGCTCCTACTTTACTTGGGCACTCGAAAGCTTTATGTCCGGCACCACGACACTTGTTACAATGAATCTGCTTACTGGGTGGGTTCGAGTTCGAATTATATCCGCTCGAACTTGGTTGCTGTTGAGATTGGCTATTTTGGTTCTGATAACCGTTTCCTCTGCCTCCTCGAAAGTTTCCGCGACCGTTGCCTCTGGAACGTTGTCCGTTTCCTCGGCCTCTAAAGTTCTGTCCGTTTCCTCTTCGCCACCCTCCGGAATGACCACCTCGCGGTGAGTGACCACCTCGTGGTGAGTGACCTCCTCTATTTGAGTTGGAGCCACCCCGACCTCTGCTTGAGCCGCCGCGAAAATTCTTCTGTTTTCCGCTCTTCTTTTGCTGTTCGTATTCTGTCATTGGTGGCACGTCATGATCTCCTCCATCTTGCAAGATCTTAGTCGCATCCTGACATGCTGACACCAATTCCTCCGCCGTTTTAATTTCTACGGTTCCAAATACTCTGGTAAGGCTCGAGTGCAAGGCATTCCGTGCATACGTCACGTGATCTTCTGGCGTTTGAGTTGGGAAACAGTTTCTAGCTAGTCGGACCATTTCATAAATAAACTTGTCCGTAGCTTCATAATGTTTTTGTTTTCGGGTCGTGACTTCTTGGAGTCGGATCGCTCGTTCATGCTTTCCGTCGAAACGTGCACTAAATTGTCTCTTAAAATCATCCCAATCTTTCGCATAGCATCCCTGGTGTTCGTACCACCCTTTCTGTGTCTGGTTGAGTAGTTGTTTGGTCATGGACATGTAGTTCTTTTTATCTGCATGACCTAAGCTTGAGAAGTACCTCTCGCATTCCAAAAGAAACGCGTCTGCTGTTGATTTCTTAGGGTTGTAGGATGGCTTTGGTAAGTCTGTTGTCACTGAAATCATTTTCAGTGAATCCAGCTTGTCAACTAAGTCCTTAGGATTGACGAACGTTGCTGCTTTTAAAGTTGCCAACTCCGACTTGAGTGCGGTATTCTCTGCTTTCAACAGTACGATATGTGAGTCATATCGTTTCTTCATCAAGTCCTCGATCTCTGCGATTTGTTCCGGTGTGAATGACATTTTCGTTGTATGTTGGTTACTAGTGTTGGTAGGTGAGTGTTTTACTTCCGGTTTCTCTTCCGAACTGTTGGTCTTATCTGCTGTTGTATTCTCCGAGTTCTCAAAACAATCGGCGAATAAGTCCTTTTCTGAGTCACTGCTGTCGCTTTCACTCGAACTTATTACAATATCCTGTGTTGTTGTAGTTGTACTGCAGGTAGGTTGCTGGTTTTTTGAATTTTCACTATTTACAGTGTTACTCCTACTTCTGCCTTTCCTTAACTCTGAACTTAACACGTTGTTCGCATCTAAATGCTTCAAGTCTCGTCTACTCATTTAACTTGAGAGTATAGGGTAAGTACACTACAGACACACACATATCAATTGTTACTAGATGACTCTAGATTACGTCGCAGTTGTGACGGGTCTTCTAGTATTTTTTTTAAAAAAATGATAAACGTCGAAAACGTGTACAAACAGTAACTTCAGATCAAAAGGACAGTAGTTTTCCACACAATCACTAGATTTTTGTTCGTTTGTAAGTTTGTTCCAGTTACTATAGCATACAACACTATTCACTCACATACACTCATACTCATTCTCAGTCTTTGTTAGTTAGAGGATAGGTAGGTAGGATAGAATAGGTAGGTATATAAATACATTACAATAAGCATTACTATTCATATGAAGCCTAAACCTCTGTTCACTGCTCCATTTTTCAGCTTATGTACCTATATTGTCATACAATGCGCCTACTATTTCTCCTTCCCACGTAAAAAAAAGTAGCGTCCTTTTTAGGTTTTGTTGTGCTTGTTAGATGGCGCTCCGCGCGCAAATGTCACTGAAAACAATTTGATAAAGAGCCCCTTGGACTATTTTTATCAATAAATGCCTGGGTAAAGCCACTTTGGCTACAAACCCACTAAAAGAATTTGATGAACATGAGAAAATAATTATATATTTTTTTTATGTGTGATGTGCGTGTGGTTAGTTTAGTAGTTGTTGCTTATTTAAAATCACTGGAAAAGCCACATTGACTAATTTCCAGTTGCCAGCCGCTTCGACTATATGGCATTGATTTTTTTTTATAAATAAAGCAACTACAAAAACTACGTACCACTAGTACTATCAGATTAGTGTAAGCCCCTTGGGCTATAACACTAATATTATATAAAAAATGATAGCACTACAAATTTTCCAGGTACGCATCATAATGCTTTTTCAGCAAATAACTGGTAATGGATCGCCATGTGAGAACAAATGTGGGCGTTTCTGCTGTGAACTATGCTGTTAGCTACCTACGCAATTAATGTACGCTTGCCTAACCGCTTTAATGTAATATGCTATTTCGCTTACACTCATTTAGGTTTTCGCTTACGCTTATTTTTCAGGTCAGGTCAGTCCTCAGCAGCACTTCCACTTGGTCATCAGAAGTCGGAGTGGTAGTAGTAGTGGAGATGAAATGAAACGCACACACACACACAGGAAAATGTTCACGATATAATAATGTAACTTTTTATTTTCAGTTCAATTGCATATCTTTCTATGCATGTCTTCTCCGCATACACACACAACAAATAATATTTTAAATTTCAATTAACTGTCTTTCAAATAGTTCACCACAACAACACAACAAGAAAAACCAAAGACTTTTTATATCCGCTAAACGGATTTACGCCTACTTGACGTAATATTGATGACGCTATCTCTCTCCTCTCTTTCCTTTCCTTCCTTCTTCCAGCTAAGCTCAACAACGAATGCCTAACAAAAAACTAAACTGCTTTGCTTGTGCTCTCCTTCTTTGCTTCTCTCTATTTTTCTAATAACAAACTGACAGCTGGGGTATCCCCGTAATACTAAAACTCTAGCTGTCAAATTCAAAACCTGCGCCTCTCCTTTTCTTTGTTAACTTTCTTGTGGGCTTTGGCCCTATCTTTTACAACACGTATCTTCTCAGTTTTTCTTAAAAAATCGGACTTCTCACGATGCCCCTAGCAGTAATAATCCTTTCCATCCAAATCCAAGTATAAAGTAAGGGGCAAGTTGAGAAATTAGACTTTGAAAAAGACGTACTGACGAAATGAAATGGCGTCGTCATGAATTACGGAATGTTGCCATATGAAATTATTAATTGGGTTCGCTACTTGAGTTGTGGAAGCCATACACGCATTAAGGCAATTCAGTTAAGAAAATTACGTAATTAATTAAATTTCAAGTAGACAGACACAAAGGAAACATCTGATCAACAAACATAACCAAAAGAGAAGCACGTGGAGTGAGTGATCCGCTAATGCGCTGTAATTCTTAACGTGTCTAAACTTGTCGCAGGTCGGCAGGTCACATGTCGCTTCGGTCTTTCTCACAGAAAGTTTCTGTCATCAGCATATAAACGGAAGGAGAAACAATACATTTTTAAAAATAACTTGACAGTTTATTAACTACCGAATACTTTGTAAAAGTATATATAGGTAGTTAATGATTCGATCTCCCTGTCTGTGTGTGTGTGTGTGTGTGTGTTAGTCTGTGTACACGATAACTCAAAAAATACTCAACCGATTTGGATGAAACTTGGCATACCTATTCTATGGCAAAAAAGTAAGGTCAAGTTCGTTAATCAGCCGAATCGGTCAAGGTTTACCGTTAGAAACCGTTATAACTTCAAAATTTTCAAATGACAGCATATGCACATGTCGCATGATTTAGGTTCCATTTCTGACAAGGAACACTAATCTGGTGCCAGATTTTCAAAATTCGAAATCGTTACCGTTTGAACGGCCGTTATATTCGGACGGTCCGTGTCAGGTCAATTGTGTTCAGAAGGGTGATATCGGGCTGAAACTTGGTATACAGGGGTTTTCAATGACGGAGAATTCAATGAAGATCATCTCATGATACAGTGACTTATGACTTCCGTGTCAAAGGTCAACTGTTCTAAGAAGAGTGCTATCGGGCTGAAACTTGGTATACAGGGGTTTTCGATGACGGAGAATTTAATGAACGTCGTCGCATGATACAGTGACTTATTACAATGCATCTCATCACCATCATCACACAACACACCTCAATAGTTGACAATTAAAAAAATATTTATTCGTCATTAACAATATTTGAAAAATAGTTCTTCGTTTGATACAACGTGTATTCGGTAGTTGTTTCTAAAGGTTTTACACCTTTCTCGTTTTTCTGTTTTTGCGTACACTTGTTCAGTGTGTATTTACCTCTTGTTTTGTTCAGTTAGCTAGCCAGTTTTTCACGAGATTACAAACCCTCCATCAAGAAAAAACTGAGATTTATTAGGTAGCACTTTAGTGCTAACTTATAATTTCGTTCTGTGTGTCTGTTCCGTCCGTCCGTCCGTCCGTCCACGCGATATCTTTCGAACGGAGACGAATTTTTGAATTCTGTTTTTTGCAATGCAAAGCCCATAGCGACGGGCCCCATTGATTTTCAACCCTCTAGCTCAACGGCAACCGTTAGAAACCGTTACAAGGTCATTTTTTTCAATGGGAACATATGTCAAGTCGCATATCATTCGACTCGTCTATAAACATAACGCATAGATCTGAGGTCATTTTGAGGTCAAAGGTTATCGTTTAACGGTAACGACGATTTTAAATATTTTTTTCGTTTTATGCTGTCATGCTTAAACGGCCAAGAATTTCGGACTTCTTCATGCTTGCTAACCCCATATGGCAACGGCAACGGTTAGAAACCGTTACGAGGTCAAATAGCAAGTGACATATCATTCGATTCGTCTATGAATGTAGCACATAGTCCTGAGGTCATTTTGGGGTCAAAGGTCACCGTTTAACGGTAAAGACGTTTTGAAACTTTTTCGTTTTTCTAGCTTTTAAACAAAAGTGTTTGCTAAAGTGCTACCTCTTTATGTTTTCTTACAAAACCTAGTTTAATTTTGCAGAGGTGTGTGTCGATAATTTCAGTCTTATTATTTGCGTTTAGTAAATAAAAGGAAAAGTTTTGGAAGTGGAAGCAGGGTCGTTGTCTGGCAGTGATTCATTAATTGTAACAGTGCAGCAGTTTTTCGTAATTAACTTCCATTTCCCGAGTAGAAGTGTCCCTTAATCAACAATGGAAGCTGAAGCTGAGATGTATCGAGTATTAGCGATTCCAGAGGTTAGTCTCCAGTTTTTAACATTCAATAATTGTCAACTCTGTTAGCAGCCAGTCGCATGTACTATTACGTACTAACTAACGACGTATTATTAATTACTTTTTCTTTTTTCCAGATCCTGGAGCATATCCTCCAGTTTTGCTCCGTAACGGACCTGAAGACTTGTCGACTTGTTTCCAAGGTCTGGCGCGACTCATCATTCAACTCTCTGAGGTCAAAGGCCACGACAAGATCTGCTGAAGGGAAGAACATTTCAGAATTCCTTGGATGCTGGGAGGCAAGTGGGACTACGAAAAAGCTGTATGTCAACTTTAACCTGGGCTGTATGATGTGGGCAGGATTTTGGAGCAGGTGTGGGGACCACATCAAAGTGTTGGAACTCAATGGCTGCAAATTCTGGAGAACAGATAACATGAGGGCAGTTATTTTCCAAGCTTGTCCAAACCTGGAGAAGCTTATTTTGGTAGACGTGTATGTCACGGGGAGTCTTGGGCGCCCTGTCTTGGAACCGAAAGAATGGACGGAGCCGAAATTTGGATCTCACCGGAACCTTAAAAGTCTTATCGCGGATAACAGTGCTAGTAGGAGTACCGGAATTTCATGGATGGAGTATTTCAGCCATTTTTCATCCGTCGAGGTAAAAGGGAGCATTGACAATTAATAATATACTGTCAAACTATCAGTTATAGTATATGTAATAATAGTAATTGGAATATTTCCTTTTTTATGACAGGTTCTGGGAATGGAAGGCGATCATCGTGGTGATCAGGGCTTGTTCCGAGCGGTGACCCGAATTCGGGCACAGGACCCCGCCAAGTTGAACTTGAAGCAAATTCGCATCAGGTACTACGACGACAGGCCTCGTTATGACCGGGATGGTTCCTATGTTCCCGCTGGTGATCTATTGCGAGTTCTATTGGATCCGGGTCTTCATATCCAATCGCTGGCTTTATGTATCAATGAAGACGTTGCCGTCAAAATCAGGGAGCGTGCTTCATTCAGCGACTTATTCGACGCCCATCGCGGCTCCCTGAAGACGCTGGAGCTTAATTCCAGTTTTCGGAACAACTACTATCAAGGAATCTGTACAGAACTGGACAACTTTCCAGGACAATTTGAAAGCCTTCACAAAGCCACGTTTCTCTCAACTTCGATCTGGTCGCTGAATTTTTTGAAATTTACACCCAACTTGGCCAAGCTGTTTTTAAAGCACGATTCGAGGATGAAATATTACTCCCGCATTATTGAGAACACGGACTTTGGTGGGATGGGAGATCTTCAATTAACAAAACTGGAGACACTTGAACTCAACTTTGACCTGTCACAGTTTTTGTACCGCAAGAAGTTCGAACAGCTCATTAACTTGTTGCCAAACGTGGAGAGACTGAGAATGCCTTTGGACAATCGCCTGTTTGAACTTGTGTGCGAGGGCTGGCGCACCCTGGTTCAACTTGAAATCGTTAGAGCTTCGGTATATGGTTATGGAGTCCTTGGCTTGGATATTGGGGACATGAACTTCAGTAACAGCAAAGCCTGCATCCCAAGATGTCCACCAGTTCCAAGGAGGGCAAACATTACCTGGCTTAAACGTAAGTAGATACCTTGAGTCCAAATTAATTGCAAGACCCGTGGTTTTTTTTTCTGGAGGTTGTTCGAAGTGGTTATCGTCGGCACTTTATTTGTATTATTTGGTTGGTTTCATTTTTATTTCTTTAGACCTTAGAACCCTTTCTATAGAGGACACGTTTGAAGGGCATGATCCTTTGAGAGCAGTCACGTTGAACCATCTTGTAGCTCATTTGGGAATTGAGCGGCTACCTCGACTTGAGCACTTGAGAGTTAATGGATACAGTGTACGTGGAGCAGTAATGAATGTTTCTGTTATTTAACATTAATTGAAAAATGTAAGATTATTGGTTATAATTGTATCTTGGTTACAGGTGGCGAGCGCATGTGGAATATGGGAACGCCTATTGGAACGGTGTCCCTGGCCTAAAAATGGGCTTGGATGGTGAGCAGTAAATCTACAACCTGTTTGCTGACAAGACTTTGGAATCTCGTCGAAAGCATTGAATTGTTTCCAAACATATTTCTGTTTATTGATTAATGTTGTTGTTGCATTTAATGTAACATCCTTGTATTCTTGCTTATCAACTTATTTCTTATTGTTTATGTACTAATATTATGTACTTGGTACGTTATTCCTAACCTAACGCTACAACGTATGATTCTATATACTTTTGTATACATGTAGTATTTAAGTATTTACATTTATATAATTTTGTCAGTTTAACTGAACTAGTCCGGTTTCTCCGGTTGCCCCAATGACAATCCCGATTCTTTCCAGAGCGACGTAGTAAATGAAACATTCATCATCAGGACCAGTGAGTCACGGGGCATCGTGAGAAATTTGACCTTTCGGAAATTATTTCGAATTGTGAAGCTATTTTAAGGTTTTTGAATTTAGTAATTGACATTAATGCTCTTATCTGTTATGGTTGCTTTAAATTAACAATATACTTCTTACTTCTTCATTTCCTATTCAATTACGTTGTATAAATATTTTGTATATATGCTTACATAAAATCATCTTAAACATTTTATAGAATGAAGAATCAAGCCATTGAATAAATCATTTTTAGTGAAAGTGAACTTGCTTTTTCCATTTCATGACATTTGTTTCCTTTGAAATTTCAACAGGCTGCAATGTTCGAAAACACATTATGGGGCAATTGAGATCTCGCATATAAAAAGTTAACTAGGTACTATTATTCAATCAAGTTGGAGAACTACAATTACAATAATTCAATCAGTACATATTAACTAACGCATAGATATACAACAATATGTTGTTCATAAAAGAATCACTATTGCTTGGAAATTCCACTGCTTCTCCATCAAACGGGATTCGGACTGGACTGCTCCTCCTCCATCACCATAGAATCTCATATTTGGGCCACGGATAACGTTCCAACAAGCGTTCCCATACTCAACAAACATATTTTAATAAATATATCAATAATTAATTCATTTAGAGCTTACATTATAATTGCTAAGTCTCAAGTGCTCAAGGTGAGGTAACTGCTCAACTCCCAAGTGCGCTGCCCAGTGCTTCAACGAAATTGCAAGTTCGCCCTGGCCGTGACCGTACGCGGGAAGGCACTCCATGGAAACAGTCTGAAGGTCTAAAAATAAAATAAATGACAACAACAGGTTTAGGAAAGGGGGGTTGGCAAATGCTTAAAGGTTCTCCGAACACGGAAAGAAATTGATACAAAATGTTTTTAAAAAAAAACCAAAACACTTACTTTTCAGACAAGTAATGTTCGCCTTCCGAACGGTGATGGTCGTTGGGAACGGGATACAGGGTCTGTTGCTACGGTGCCGAAGGAACAGTGGACATCCTTCCAGGCCAGTGAGTCCAAAACTGTCCACCTCGCCTCTAACGATTTCCAGCGTCACCAGTTTTTGCCAATATTGACATACCAGCGCAAACAGAAGATTGTCCAGAGGCATTTTTAGTTTCCTCACGTTTGGCATGAACTCCATCAGTCGCTGGAAGTCATAACTGGACACAGGCTCGTCGAAGTTCAGTTCCAGTGTCTCCAACTTTGTCAACTGAGCGTCTCCCATCCCGTCATAGTCCGTGTTTCCAATAACTCCGCAGTAGGGTCCCACCGGGTTGTGTTTTACCAACAGCTTTCCCAGGTTGGGAGTAAACTTGAGGAAATTGAGAGTGGAGATGGAAGCTGACATGAAGGTGGCTTCATGGAGATTTCCAAACTGTCCTTCGAAATTGTCCAGACGTACAAGAAATGGCTGGTGCGACCAACGAGATGTTTCATCGAGATGGCAGTCAATCTCCAACGTCTTTAGAGAGGCTCGGTGAGTGTCAAGAATGACGCGGAATGAAGCACGTTGCTGTATGTATTGGGCAAGGTAACTATTACCACAAAAGATTAATGTCTGCAACTGAAGACCCGGATCCAGTAGAACGCTGAACAAATCACGTACTAAACGTGGAGCTATAGTGGAACTGGTGTAGCAAATGTGAATACGGTTTAATTTCAGCTTGGAGCGATCCTGCTTACGGATTCGGGCCACTGCTCGAAACATATCCGGATCACTAAGGCGGTATCTTAGCATTCCAAGAACCTATTCAGCAAATGAAATTCACGTGGTGAATTAAAATGAAATCGAATTAAATATATTTCATCCCACATCCCATCCAGATAGTCAAGATTATATTTATGCTGGCTATTACAAACGGTTACCTCTAAAGATGAAAAATGACTGAAATATTCCATCCATGAAATTCCGGTACTTTCGCTGGCTCCGTAGTCAACAGTGAGACTTTTGAGTTTCCGGTGCTCTCCAAATTTAGATAGAGTCCACTCCACCGGTTCCACCAACGCCTCGGTGGTAACGTTCTCCATTGTAAGTTGCTCCAGGTTTGGGCAAACCTGGAAAAGCACTGCTCTCAAGTCATCCGCTGTCTGGAAACTGCAATGACTCAATTCCAATACTTTCACATTCTCCCCACAAATCCGCCAGAAACTCGTCGTCGTTTTCCGCTCAATCAATAAACAGGTCAGACAATAGTTGACAAACGGATTTCGGGGAGCACGTTTGGATTTCAAAAAGCGGAGAAAAGCTGACGTTTCTTTGATGTAATCTAATTTGATTATGGCATTTGAGGTCCACGCCTTCACGGCTGAGTCGCGCCAGTCCTTGGAAACTAGTCTGCAGGACGGGATATCCCTTCCGGAACAAAAATGGAGAATATGCTCTCGAACCTGAGGAAAACGACAAAAAAAATCATGAATATGCTAGTAATGAAGAAGTGAACTTTAGTCATTAGTTGTACATTTACATGACTGTGATTATGATTAGCTATCATAATTAATTACCGACCTCTGGGATTGATAGTGCCCGATGCATCTCAGCTTCCATAAAGTTGGTATATAAATAGTTACACTGACTGAATTAAACTGTTTTTTCTGTTTGCGTTTATCTATAAAAAGGCGCGGTGCGGTTCTTAAAGATCTTTAACAAGAGATCAGGAAAAAAAGAGATAAAAAATTCTCCGTAAGGCAAACTTAGTCCGTCACACTGAACCTGCGCCTCTGTTTAGGTTAGCTTATCAGATGTTTCCTAGGTTTTTGGTTGTTGTTTGTGACATAAAAATACATACTGCATACATGACGAATGATGCAGATGATGAACAACTTATTCTTATTCACAAGTTCTACGTTCCAGGCTACAGAATTTGCTGTTGGTGCGTTCAGCGTTCTGGAATGAATACAATGAACCGTCAACACGTTTGGAATTTATCCTGATGCTCCATACAGTGTATTTAGAAGTCTGAAATATGTCGGTTTGCTGCAACGACCGTTGCAGGAGCGGGATTTTTTTGGATTGGGGCACTGTGAGACTTTCCAGTTTTTTGGCTGATTATCACTGATTTTCGGGAATTTTTTATTATTTGTATACGATTTTGCCTCGGAAATGTGTCAGTAAACCATTTTATGCCATAAACAACAAAAATTTGAGTTCGGGCAATGTGAGACTTTTGTCGTCTTTGGGGAATTGTCGCTAATTTTGTGTTATTTTTAGGATTTTTTATACATGATTGCTCAATGACCGGGATTTTTTCAGGATCGGGAATTATTTTCACTCGGCATATAGCCCTTCGTTGCAGAAGCAAACGACATAATTCAGAGTAAAAAAGTAAAATGCCACTGCGAATTTGCGATTGGGGACAGTAGTAAAATTTAAACTGAATTAGCAAAGCATAAAAAACATTAGCCGTAAATAACTAAAACGAGCAAACTTCATATTTTACTTGGAAAAGTACAAATTGGTCATCAATAGCCCAAAAAATACACTCGAGAGATATCAACTAATCTCACTATGCCCCATACAAAGTTAACAGGAAAATATGTCTGAATGTTTTTATTAAGTTACAAACAACCAACAACGCACGAGTAACCTGGTAAACTGACAACTGGTTTAAAATACTGTGTAGACTCTAGAGTAGTACCAAATACAAAATTAGTATATAATATATTATATAACACCGAATAGTAGGTACATATAATAATTGAATAGGTACACTCTAGGTAAGTAATTACATTTACAAATGAGCATATTATTCAACATTGAGAAATGACTAGCATACGTTGTACGAAAACACACTTAACGAAAGATTAATTTTCAAATAACGTAGTTTACAGTGAAAACTACACCACATTTTCGCGGAACAGGATTAATACCTAGCTCTCCTCCATCACCATAGAGTCCCATACTTCGGCCACGGATACCGTTCCAACAACCGCTCCCATACTTCACAAACAGTCTCCAGCTATAAATAATACAATGATAAGCATTTTAATTACGTCGGCTAAACTTCAACATTTCCATCATACATAGATTAATAGTTGATTCATTTAGAGCGAACGTTATAATTGTAAAGACGAAAGTGCTCAAGGTGAGATAGCTGTTCAACCCCCAAATGAGCTGCCCAGTGGCTCAAGGAAATTGGACGTTCATTCTCGAAAGGGCCCTCTATGGAAAGAGACCGAAGGTCTAAAAATGAAATAAATTACAACAAAATGTTTAAGAAATATGAAAAATATTTCAAGATCCTCAGGATGCTGGAATCGGAAAGCGCAGAGTTATAAGTAAAAAAAGCCATACTCACTTTTAAGACAAGTAATGTTCGATTTCGGACCGGGGACGGCTGCTGGGAAAGGGTTGCAGGGCCTGTTTTTACGTCGCCTAAAGAACAGGGGGCAACATTCGAGACCAGTGAGCCCATGACTGTCCACTGCACCTCTAACGATTTCCAGAACCTCCAACTTTTCCCAACGTTGACACACTAGCTCAAACAGTGTATTGCCCAGCGGCATTTTCAACTTTCGCACGTTTGGCATCAACTCCATTAGCCGTTGGAAATCATCACTTGACACAGGTTCGTCGATGTTAAGCTCCAATGTCTCCAACATTGTCAGCCGGTGATCTCCCATTCCATAAAAGTCCGTGTTTCCAATAATTCTGCAATAGGGTCTGCCACGGTCGTTCTTTACCAGCAACGTGCTCAGGTTGGGCGTATAATTGACGAAATTGAGAGACCGGATGGAAGTTGACATGAAGGTAACACGATGAAGGTTTTCAAACTGTCCCGGAAAGTTGTCTAACTTTAAATGGAACGCGCGTTGCGTCCAATGAAAGGCTTCCTGGAAATGGCAGTTCAGTTCCAATGTCCGAAGCGAGGCGCGGTGAGCGTTGAGGATGGCGCTGAATCCTTCAGTAAGATCCTGGATGTCATGAGCTAGGTGACGATTGACGCACATCGCCAAGGACTGCAACTGAAGACCCGGATCCAACAAAACGTTGATAAGACCACCTACTGGAACTGGAGCGATATAGGAACTGTGATAGCAAATGCGAATTTGTTTCAAATTCAGCTTGGTGGGATACTGCTTCCGGACTCTGGCCACTGCTAAGAACATGTCTGGATCACTAAAGCGCTCTCCTTGCATTCTCAGAACCTATTATTAAAATTATTTAACATGGAAATCACATTAATTCCACCCGAGGCATAATAATAATATTATCATTAAATGATTACACATGTAACATCGCAAACTGTTACCTCAACAGATGGAAAGTGGCTGAAATATTCCATCCAAGAAATTCCGGTAAGCCTCCTCGCCCCCTCGTCAACAGCGAGACTTTTGAGTTTCCTGTGCTGAAGTTTTGGCTCAGTCCAGGCCACAAGCTCCCGGGTCCTCTGACTCCGAATGACGGAAGTGTCCTCCACTGAAAGCTCTTCCATGTTTGGGCACAACTGGAATAGCACCGCTCTCAAGTCATCGGTTGTCCGGAATTTTCCACAGCGGCTCAGCTCCAGAATCTTCACATGCTCCCCACAAATCCCCCAGAATCTCGTCGCCGTTTTCTGCGCCCTCAGAGAGACGCTCAGACAAAAGTTGAGAAAGGGTGTTCCGGGTGCGCGCTCCGATTCCAAGAAACGGAAAAAAATTGACGCCTTCCTCCAATCAGCTAACTTGATTGTGGCATTTGAGCTCCACGCCTTCAGCGATGAGTATCGCCAGTCCTTGGAAACCAGTCGACAGGACAAGAGATCTCTTCCCGAACAAAACTGGAGGATGCTCTCCCGGATCTAGAACATGACAAAAAATAAATAAAAAACAGCAATTAGTACAGACAAGTTATGAGTATGCCGATATGATTAGTATTGAGTATTCCTATCATTCAGTTGTTAAATTTAATGGTAATGGATGGTAATTTAATGGATTCAAGAGCTAATTTTAAATGGTAATTGACCAACCTCTGGGATTGCAAGTGCCGGATGCATCTCAGCTTCCATTCTTATTGACAAGGTTCAGGTGCCGGTGAAGAACGACCAGGGGAGTGACTAATACTAAATGACAAATGATCACTAACTATAAACACACAAGCAGTTACCTAAAATTGTTCACTTTCACCATCAAGTGATATTGAACGTGTCCGTGTTGAAGTGTTGAATGAAGGCAGTCCAAACAAATCAATCAATTAGAGAAAGGGGAGAATCCGTCGCAAAAGATGGGGCTCGTAAAGGCCTGCACGTGTTTCATCAGATGTTTGCTTTGTTTTGCCAGCGCCTATTAAAAGACAAACTCGTCCTCCATCCCAATCACCACAGCAACTTGACCATCTCACTTTGCCCCATACCCTCCAAACTCCCCTCATACAATAATCCCCACTGCCACGGTGGCAGTGCCACCTCCACCAACCACGCTATTTACATTGTTCTCATCCTCCCAATGGCATGTTCAATTCCAAAGGTCATCATCGTCACAGGTCACAGCGGAACACTTGACCCTTGCCCACGACAAGACCACTCCACTTTAGTCTCGGGTAATCATCGTCTTCGGAGTTGTTGGTAGGATTCTTCACACCTACAGGGGTGCAAAAAGTGATCTCTGGGCTTTTGTCGTAAAGTAAATATTTCTTTTTGCATCTGATTCAAGAGAAAATCATATTCATTTTATGAATTTTATAATAAGATAATACATAGATAGTAGATATGACATTTCCGTGGAATAGTGTAAAATTGATTAAATAATGTTGGTTTAATAATATGTAAATATATTCCGTATCAAACGTTCCAAGTTCAGCATTAATCTAGAGACAACATAAAACGGACAATTTGTTTCACCTGTTTTATTGAATTGTATCCAATTCATTCGAATAATGTGTTTTAATATTATAATAATTATTCATTTTTAATATGTAGCCCATGGCACATAATGTGCTGCAGTTGTCAACCAACATTCAAGGTTCGTTGTCCCTTTTGCTGTAGTTTGGCAACTAAAACACATAATTTATGTAAGCTCCGATTATGTTGTCTGTTGATGAATACAAATGAATGCGTGTATCACTTGCAATGCATTTCTGTCCATGTAACACATTCACTTCTAAACCTTTTTGGAATAGTATGCCGACTGGATAGAACCGGATTGGTTTCTGCGCATTATTATTGTACACATAAATTGTTGAATATAATTGTTACATGTTGTGGAATGTAATGCTTCCAATATTACAAAAATAAATAAATGTTGCATCAATAAAAATAAATATTACAACAATAAGTGTTGCAGAATGTGTGCACTAAGAAAAAAACAAGAAACAAATTACAGACTCAATCAGGAAGTACTAACTTGAATATGTTTATCTGCACACATAAAATACAATAACTGTCAGTGCATATAAATAACTGTACATAAACCAATCACATTCTCAAATGCTGTTGCGATATCAGCTTAATTAAACTTACGATGAAGTCATGTGTGTAGAACCTCTTACATCATATCATATGAAAGCGATATGAAAAGGAAATAATATATTCTAACTAATTCGAACAATGATAATCGTAACTGCAAATATGCATGGGTGATTTGTGATTATTAACGGCTTTACAAAGTTTTAATGCACATGTCTAAAACAGAACATCCCCTAAAACCTAATTATTTCCACAAAAGGTATACCTATCACATAAGTACAGCTATAACTTCCTCTAAAGTAGTTATACATCTACTACATATTTTCAATGCAAAGGATACACGAATACATATCAGAATGTCATCATTCACAGCAAAATCAAACTAACCGTCTGCCTGACATTGAAGTCGAGTAAATTGATGGGCATCAAGCAGTCGAAATAGTTACCTGATCCAATATGTACCTTAACGTTTTGCAGGGACTCAATATACCTCCGACCTAACTTATTCTGCACGTTTCGATTTAGCCTTATTTTCCCGAGACACTGCTTTGACTTTTCGTAAACCTGACCTTTAGCATAGCCCTCAAGTTCAACTGTAACCATAGCTGTATCAACAATGATGAGCAAGAACACGGGCAACTCCAGAATTCCGAGATCCTTTGACAGCGTTATGGCGCAGAACAGGCTAGTCACGAACCCGAATGCACACAAGGTCATCGTCGTCATTTCCGACAGACCTTGTTGCAGTTCGTTGTAGACATTCATCATTACTTGAATTTCTCGCCACATTTTTATCATATTTTTTATCTCGGCTCGCATTGCATATTCCATTTCCTTTTGAAATATGTGAATGTAGTTCTGGATGCAGTAACAATACACCATGGTGTATGGAATGCATTCCACAACGCAGTTGGTAACTGAGAATAGCACAACCCATGCCGCCAGTGTTGCCGAGAATATTTGAAGAGCGATACTGGCTAGCGGTGTTAGCAACCGTATTTCGGTAGTATTCACAAAGCACGGACGAAATAGTGTAAATCCGAGATTTATGGGCATGCATGGCGTGAAAATGCATAGAATCCATGTTCCGAGAAGGCTGGAGGGGACGGTGATGATACTCAGCCACATGTAGAAGGGAAGGCGTTGACCGAGGTCCGTTTGTGCCTCTGAAGGTATCCAATTTCCTGCTGAAAGAAGAAAACACAGTCAGTTATAATAAATTGAAGGAATGTGTGTTATAATATAATATAAAGTCAGTTATAATAAATTCGTATATATGTGTTGGCCCACCATTGTGTCGCTTTTCGAAAGCCACAAGTGAGTTGAGCTGGTCCGCAACATGTTGTCGTTTTCTGTAGTTTTCGTATATCATTATGATATGAAATGAGATTCCTCCTTGGAGAAAGACTGACTTTGCAATTTCTGCGATGGACAGACGATTGGAGTAGATAAGGAGCTGAAGCCATGTTGCCATAACAAAAATGAAAGCAATTATGGATTTTCCAATAAACTTGTTCTCCCGGTTACACGAAACTGCAAGTGGTCTTGAGTGATTTCTGGCAGGCTCGTGAAGTACGGTTGTGAACCGTCCAAACAGTTTGTAGGTCAGCAGTACCAGGCGTAGCAAGTTTTGCGCAATCAGCATTTTAGAGAAAGTTTATAAATCAGGAAAATTCAAGAAAAAATTTTGTGGAGTCCAATGGATGGCTCTTGTTGAGCAGCGTTTATCGACTTGTTCTAAAGGAGATTAATGTTGCATCACTACCATGGCCGAATGAACTGGATAAAGGCAATTCGTAATTCAAGATAATTTTTTGCTTAAAGATCTTACCAAAAATATTCGATGTGAGTGGTGATAGCGAAGATAAATTGTGGGTGCTGACAATAGTCTGCGAATATGCAATACAACACAAATCTGTTGCGTTCTCCGTTTGGTTGGTCTGGTCAAATGGATATCCTGAAAATCAAAACATTTTACGTATAGTCAATAAATAAATTATTTAAATTATTGTAAATTATACGTAACCGCTGAACAATGTTTTAGCTTACTATTGCAACTTGCTGTGCAATGCTCCTTAGGTATTCCGGGATAAAGCACGTATGTAACTCTATTCGATGCAGGTGTAGACTGGTTTGGTGTGGTGGCAGAAAACTTGTTAACAAGATACTTGCTGGATATTGGGAACGATTATATTTTCAGCACAACATAAATACATGCTTACAAATTCAAGTTCAAGGATCATAATAAAATATTTAGTTTTGTCTAAAACAGTGATTATCGCCATAATCTATGGAAACCTTTGTAGGTAAACAGAGGTTGTGTTGACACCCTAACCTTCTCCTTTCATTCGAACACGAAATTCGGTAGTTAAAATATACATTTAGAACGGGAGAAAGTTTTGACGTAAGTGTGCACTCTTAATTATTTTTGGGTGATATTAAAATTTAAACATAAAATGGGCAAAACGATCAATATTGTGGTTTGAGTTGAAGGTCCAATCAAAATGAATACAGGCTACAAAATAACTGAATAAGCTGAGAACTCAGAATTTATAATAAGATGTTTGACCTTTAACCATTGCCCGTCGATGGCGGATCCCATAACTCGCTAGATGGGCGGAGATGAACGTTCAAGCAACAGTGATACTGTTTAAAAATTGTACCCGACAGAAATTTTAACACAAGTTATAATTGATAAAATGTTATACCACATCACTTAAGCTGCTCGTTTATCTACCCTCAGTGAAGTAGAGTTGAGCTTATATCGAAGTTATCAAAAACATTCGCCACGGTATTAATCTTTAAGACTTACTCTAAATACCTTGCCACCGACTAAAAAAATTACCAACCGTGCGAGGCAGGAGTGCAAAATGTAAACTTGGTAAATTTGCAAAATGTACCCCGTGAAAGAAGATATCAGAATCTGTAAACATATACATTTTGCATATTTTGGACGGGTTTGGGAAACTTGTTGCTGCTGCTATAACAGATCGGTGATATATGTACGGATTACGCTAACCCACCGTAGCATATATACACACGGTAAGATTATTCGCGATATAAAGTGTAAGATATATTTGATAGTTATTTAAATGTTAGTTTGGCACTATGATGGTCTCGAAAACCAAGGATTTCAACGTATGTATAGCCATGAATTATCACTGTGTACGCTACTTGATGGGCGGGATAGTACATGAAGGTAACAGTGTTTTGGAGGAATAAATATATTTTAAGTTACTACCAGATAGACAATGCCCATTTTTTCCCCGTGGCTACTGCTTTTGAGTTTCTGGATCTGGTTTGATATCTGAATCCGGTTGCTGATCATATATAATAGCCTGGCGTAATCAGAGTAAATAGTACAAAGTTATGAGTGTACTGGTTTACTGGTGTATGAGTAGTGGTATTTTACCTTAGCTGAAGTCTTGATGCTGTGATTGACACTTACACGATTTTTAATTTACGTCATCTTAACTTATTTTGGTTATGACAAATATCTGCGTGTTGTGAAAATAACTCTAAACTTAGACGCTGTCACAATTGAGTGATTTGTTTCGGGTTCAAGACAATAATTTTCAAGTTACAATTCCAAACAGAAACTTATAAATGCTTAACCAGAGAATATATGCTTTGACTTTATCTCACAACAAGAACAACTTGCATTATCAAAAAATGATATGTTACTTGTAGATTGGAATTAGCACATTCCAATTTTACAACCTGGAGATGAGACGGCTAAAATGTGTTAGCCTGCTCCATGCCATCATCTGTCCAAATCACAAATGTCAGAGTCAATTTCCTTCCGTATTACAAAACGCTTATTTAATTGGCCAGTACTCTATTTTTATCACTTAATTTACTCTAGTTGAGAAACACTGACAACATCAACCAGGAAGTGTTGCATGCACTTTAGGGATTTTTATATTTTTTGCACTGGGTGGGCTGTCTGAGCATAACAAAAAGCTGTACATGTAGATTGGCGACGAACGCAAACCTCCTCCTATTATCACCACAAAATTACTACCAGCAACCAGAAATTAATCCTGTCTACGTAACTAACCCATAATTGCTGATGGGTTGATTGCATTATTTTTTCAGTTTTAATTGACAGTTATGCTTAGCGGTTTGACGTTAATTTTAACTTACTCCAGTTGCACAATCATAATTAAGTTTCCAAATTGTTGTCGGTTTCCAAATATTTAATGAACTGTACGCCAAATGGCATCCCATCTGCAATCCAATGCATGGCGAACGTATGCATTTATGATACTGAGAATTTTGGAAGCCCTTTTCCTGTCATGTAAGGAAGTAATGTGTCAATGGCAAATTATTAATGTCTTACTTTACGTGTTTTCGAATAGCGGCAGATGGCATATAAAAATGACAACAACATCATCCAGGAAGTACTTACTTGCACATGTTTCTTTAGAAATTTTAAATTTCCAGCAGTAATTAAATCATTCAAAATGGAAATGTCAACCTAAAAGAGGCATCAAATGAGCTTTGCTTCAACCTATATTGTAATTATTAGTAACAACCGGGAAGAAATGTTGTAAACTTGATTTTTAATTCATACGGAAAATAACATGTTCCTTTAAATTTCGAATGAGGTACACAAGGTTGCAACGCCAGGAATTCTATAACATTAGTCGCAACATGCAATTCATATCCAGTATTTTGCAACACACGCTTACTTATAACTAATTATAAGTTCTACGACATTCCAACATTTCATTTTGATGACGCAGTGACCGATTTGCCCCTGTACTGCAATTACCACCAATAAAGTTGCACATTATCATATACTACTTTTGAGGCTAAGTGCATCTTCGTACGCACTGATTTGCAGATATGCAAATATGCATACAATTGCTTGCAACCTTATCATGCTGGATCTACAGAAATGGTTACAGATCACTTATTGCGACAGTTATGTCTACAAAACATTTGGCTTTAAATTGGTGGACCGCCGTAAGGGCTAAGTCGATACTATGTACACAACATTGGTTGGATACACTGTGCAGGTTCCAAAGTAGTTCGTATTGTAAAAGTTGTCATTTCAATCACTAATCTGTTTGCGTTTTCGTCGTTGTACATTTCCATGTACTTGGTGACCCTGCACAAGAATTTTAAGAAGCGATCCTTGTATAAGAAGTATAATGGAAGCAAGTAGTCGTAATGTATATGATGCTTGTAATCGATTGTTCACAAACGTAGGTGTCAGTGTAACACATATCTGACGAGCTGCATATATTTGTTGTTCAATAAGCGATCAAGACCAATGCTAAATTGTTCGCAGTGACGTGAGAAATTGTTTAATTGATTTCAATATTTCAAGGTATGTTCAACATTAACAAACTTCATACTGAATCTAATACATATTATTTAAATATTTATGTTAAACTTTATTCAAGAAATTGTTGCCAGAACTGTAGATTAAGTTTTCTAATTACACATTTGACACTTGAAGGTTATATACAGTGTAAGTAATTTAATTAATTTTTTATTCAAAATTAATTTAATGGTTAGGTAATGCAAAGGTGTGAGCATAATATTTGACAGGTGGTTGGTTGCCAGTGAGATTTATACTGCCGATATTAGCACACGATTCACGAAATTTGTCTGCTATTATTTAATTAGTTTTATAATAATGTATAATAAATTGGAATGTTATTGCATTCATGGCATTTGGTTTTGTACATTTTACATATCGGGTTAACGCATTGGTTTCCATCTGAAAGCTGTCAAGTGAGCCGGAGTGGATGCACTTCTAGGCACAAAGGAAGGTTATTCGTTTAAATGCGTTATTCTTGAATGAGTGGAAATTTGTTTTGCCGAACCGAACAATTATACTTCATTCTCTTTGTACTGAATTCGATCACGCTTTTAAGCTCACAGGTAAGTATTTTAAGGCCAAACTATCACTTTAGAACTTAAAGTGACGTTCTTTGACCGCATATTTGTTCTTTGATGCTTATTTTATTTCCATTAAAGATGACAGTTAATTTTTTTAAGAACTATAAATTCAAGTTGGTAGTAGACCAAGGTAATTTTTACCTTAACCAAATGTAGTAATTAACTTTATACCTTAAAACAGTCCAACACAGTTAGATGTGTGAAGGGAGGAAACACCATTGCATTCATAGTGGCAATTTGCCACTATGAGTGCAGTCTAGTATTAAATTTAGATTCAATCTTGTTCATCGTCTCACGACGATGCAGGCGGAATGCGAATCATATTTGTGCACACGATATTTACAAAGTTAATATTAAATAATCCTTTCATCTTGAACTCATGCGAAATTAATAAATTTATAAATTGTTTGTGACATATTTTATGACGTCGAGACATGGTGCTGTTATCGTATTTAATTTGCCCACAGAAATTATTATGTAAACTTAATTGATACATTTTATATATCCCCACTTATATAAGTTTCGGAACCAATTACGCGTGTACTAATCACGATTTCAGCGGTTCCAGGCTTTTTTGCCTAATCAGACGAACTTTGATAGTTGACAACAACTGAATGTTACCCTGGATCATTTAATAAGTTACGCCGGCACTATTTCGTTTATTTTACTTTTTTTAAATCATGTATGCTATGTATTAATCTTCACGAAGCATATCCATCAACGATTACAGTAAAATTAAGTTTACCGTCATGTCTACATTGAAGTCGAGTAAATTCAGAGGCATCAAACTATCGAAATAGTTACCTGATCCAATATGGACTTTCACGTTTTGGAGAGAGGCAATGTACCGCCGCCCTATTTTATTTTGCATGTGTGGGTTCAGTCGTACTCTTTCGAGACACTGCTTTGACTTTTCATAAACCTGGCCCTTAGCATCACCCTCAAGTTCCATTGTTACCATAACGGTGTCAACAATTATGAGCAAGAACACGGGCAATTCTAGAATACCCAGTTCCTTTGAAAGCGTTATGGCGCAGAACAAGCTGGTAACGAATCCGAATGAACACAAGGTCATAGTCGTCGTCTCCGACAACCCTTGTTGGATTCGGTTGAAGTCATTCATCATTATTTGAATTTCTCGCCACATTTTTACCACACCTCCAGCATCGGCTCTCATTTTACATTCCATTTCCTTTCGAAATATATGAATGTAGTTTTGAATGCAGTAGCAATACACCATTGTGAACGGAATGCATTCCACAACGCAGTTGGTAACAGTGAATAGCACAACCCATGCCGCCAGTGTTGCCGAGAATATTTGAAGGGCGGTACTAGCATGTGGGGTTAGCATCCGTATATCATCGGCATTGATCAAGCACGGATGAAATAGTGCAAAGCCAAGATTTATGGGCATGCACGGCGTGCAGACGCATAGAATCCATGTTCCGACAAGGCTGGATGGCACTGTGATTATGCTCAGCCACATGTAGAATGGAAGTCGTAGACCCAGTCCCGTTCGTGCCTCTGGTGGTATCCAATTTCCAGCTATAATTCAAACAAAAGTTTAGACTACTATAAACTATACTATTTACTATAAACTCGAATCCATATATTTTTAGGTTTCTCCGGAGTTACCATTATGTCGATTTTCGAAAGACACAAGAGAGTTGAGCTGGTCCGCAACCTGTTGTCGTTTCCTGTAGTTTTCGTATATCATGAGGATATGAAATGATATGCCGCCTTGAAGAAAGATGGACTTTGCTATTTCTGAGATTGAGAAACGGTCGGCGTATAGCGCCAGTTGCAACCAAGTTGCCGTAACAAAAATGAGAGCAGTCATGGATTTCAAAAGAAACATTTTTTCCGATTTACGAGAAACTGCAAGAGGTTTTGAAGGATTCCAGGTGGCTTCGTGAAGCACTGTAGTGAACGCTCCGAATAGTTTGAAGGTGAGCAATACCAGTCGCAGCAAGTTTTGCACAAGTAGCATTTTGATACAGCAAGGTGGAATCAGTATCATTCAATGTAGGTTCAATTGAATTTGTAGGTACTCTCTGACACCGAAGGGGACGATATCTACTACACACCCCCTCTTATAGTGCTTGACGCAGTGTAAATCCTAGAAATAAGAACCATTCAATTATAAGAACTCTGGCATGAATATTCTTTTACTTCTCATATCTTACCTTGAAACACGACTGTAGCGAAGTATGCTGCTGCAGAATGTGGAAAGTGTATTTCAAGAACTACATGATATTCAAGGTCCATTCGTGGTGAGTGATTTCATTTTGTGTAATATATTGATACATTGTTTCTATTGTATGTCCTCCAGCGGTCATTCTGTTTTCATCTGTCAGAGGTTGATATAACCAATGCCTCCTGTTATATTGTTAACTATAATCCAGGCGTTTCTACTCACATAATTTAACGATACTTTAATAATTAACTATATTATTGCACAACCATTACTCTCTCGCTTCTATCATTTTGCCATACAATGACAAGTAGTTTGCTTCAAATAGGATGTTGCGATGGTGCACAGAGTAGCAAAGAATTACAAATTGTTTTTATATTTGCTGGAGATTTTTTGTACGAGTCGGCGTTAACAGTAAATTGTTAAAACAGGAGTGTGCTGATTAAACTTGTGGAATACTATTACGTAGGGATAACGGCAGAGATACAGGCACCTGGAAATTAATACTTACTGCAGAATGGTAACGTCAAGTTGTCTTGTATACCGGTGCGCTGGTTGATTTTATGTGCTTGCAGAAAACTACTTAGCAGAAAACTAACTGAATTTACGAAAGGACGCTCTTTTCATGAAAGGTAAATTCTTAATATGAACGTTCAAAAATCATCGAAAATATTTACTTTTACATGTCATAGTGAATGATTGACAAGTATGTAGATAAATAGGTTTGCTTTGACCGTCAAGCATCTACTGTCATTTAATGTCAAATATCATCAGCTTAAAGTGGAGCCGAGGGGAAAGATTCTATCAATAAGCACGTGCTCTTAATTATTCGTGGAAAGATATTAAAATTGAAATTAAAACATAGTTTGGGCGGACATAGCAAACACGGATTGACAGTTATACATCTCTGTTAAAGGCACAATCAAAAAGAATCAATATAGGAAATAATGAATAAAGGGACAAGCTGACATTTCTTGTAAGTCCTTTGACGTTTATCTAGTGCCCGTATACGCTGGTTCATATAACGCGTTGCATGCTTGTGGTTAATGTGACGTACACACACACGTACATATTATACACGATTTACATAGTTGGATGTACTGATAACTTGGAATCTGCTGCTTTAGCAATTAAATAATCTCGAAAGCAAAAGATTCAAGAGGAATGTCTCACTTCAAATTCTGAGTTTTGACATATATAGTGGGCGGGACAGTTCATCCCGGTGACAGTTTTGCGGAGGATGTAGGATGTCCAATCAAAATTAATAATGCAAGTGCTGAAAGGTTAGATCATGGCCTTTACCTGTACTGAAGACTTCTGCTCAGAAGAGAGCAGTCTCAATAATTACATATGTTCCATAACCCCACCTACCAGCATGTATAATGCCTGGCAATGCCTACCAACTAAGTTGGCAAATGGGATTTTGAGAAAAGTTATCACCGATAACTTGATACATTAATTCTTCAGCTATTCTAATTAGGCGCACGGCTAAAATTAGGACCATTATGACCATTTGAATTTACTGTAGCCCAAAAATTTTACGCGGCACTAAGAGTATAAATCTTTTAAAAATATATACTGCTTTCGAATTGAAATGCCGGAGCACGTATGTACCTTACGTTACCACAAAGCGCGGAAATGAAATTTCACTTGTATGCAAGGAAGTAAGTTTTGTTTGAAGGTTGCATAATTGATTGGTAACCGTTAATTAAATGCTTCTGTAATGCAAATGGGCTTTATATTGTGAAACGTACGATAATACAGGAACACTTTAATACAATGTTTGACGTTATTTTGATAACTCCGTGATACCGAATGTCGCAATTGTGATATATACGGAGCCCAAACTACGAAGTGCTTAGTTTTGGAATATTCGTTTATTCATAAATTAATATTTCGCTCTGCTGAAAGAGTGATTATACACTCTGATACTCCGCGGCGCTGACACTGGCATGCTGTAATGTCGTTATCACTTTTCAAAATCAACGCTTTAAACCAGCCTTTTCATAACGGCGGAATGTGAGTTTTGATGGCATATTTTACGAGCTCAGTATTTGTCCTTGTTCAATGTGCCATCAGTCAACCATAATCCAGAACAATGCGTCGTAGAACCATAAAATCTTTTCTTTCGCGTTTTATGTGCATCAATGCATGAATACCCGCTACGGAACATATTTTAAAATACCGTTCCATTTAATGGTTGCAGTTTAGTTTGGTAGTAAAATAATCCGTAAAATAGTGCTACAACGTATTATATTAACGACATAGCCGTGTATCGTACAACGAATACAATCACATATGTGTAGCAGAAGAAAATGTGACTTGACGTTTTATTACTCTTTGACAGTTTTACGGTTCTACCGATAAATCTGTCAAAATTATCACACAAATATCTATATCTTCATCACTACAGACAAGCGTCGCGCCGAGATGTACATTCCATCTTGCCACCACAGCTTTATAAAGATTGTTCAATCCTAAGATGATTTCTTTCTTCTGCCAGAACCTCAACCGTTCACTTAGAGCATTTCTCTGTGCACAAGTGGCCATGCCGTCAATCATAACATTCTTGGCATTCTGCTGTTGTGCATTGCCAATACATGTATTTGGTGATTCTGAACAAGGTAAGTTGTCATTTATTTTCGAATTAAAATTCCCATCCACTTTTGTCACTCTATTTTTTTAAATGTTCTGACAGATGCTTCTTCGCCTGCCAAGGATCAATTGAAAAATTGGAAGACCGCCAACACTGACTCCCCCTCCGTCGCCACCAATTTACATGGGCGTCCACTTCCTACTTTGTCCGCCACCCAAGCAATTGGAACGCGTGGACCGCCGCTGATGCAAGACTTTTTGCTGATAGAAAAACTAGCTGCATTTAATCGAGAGCGCATTCCAGAGCGAGTGGTCCATGCAAAAGGAGCTGGAGCTCATGGCTTCTTCGAGGTCACCCATGACTTAAGCAAATATACCAAAGCAAAATTCCTTAACGGCATCGGCAAGAAAACTCCACTGATGGTCCGCTTCTCCACCGTGGGTGGGGAAAGAGGCACTCCAGACACGGCCCTTGATCCGCATGGCTTTGCAGTGAAATTTTACACGGAAGATGGAAATCATGATTTAGTCGGAAACAATATTGAATCCTTCCCCGTTCGCGATCCTATGCTTTTCGTCGACCTGAACCGATCCCGCAAAAGGAATCCCCAGACCAATATCGCCGACCCCAACATGTGGTGGGATTTTGTTGCAAACCGTCCCGAAACCACACTGCATACCTTGCACCTATTCTCTGATCTCGGTCGACCAGATGGATTCAGAAAAATGGACGGTTTTGGAGTACATGCCTTCAGACTGGTAAATGCTGATGGTAAAGTTGTCTTTTGCAAGTTTCATTGGAGACCAAATCAAAAGGGCCCTGCGTTGACGCACAAGAAGGCGGCCGAGTTGGCTGGAATGAATCCTGAATACAAAACTCAGGATCTATTTGACGCAATATCAAAAGGCGATTATCCATCATGGGATCTTTTCATCCAAGTCATGACGGAAAAGGAGGCAAGCAAGCATCCAGTAAATCCATTTTCGATTACGAGAACCTGGAGGCAAGAAAAATATCCTCTTATCCCTGTTGGGAAAATGACCTTGGATAGAAATCAAGATGACTTTTTTGCGGAAATGGAACAAGCCGCCTTTGCGCCATCCAACATGGTTCCAGGTATCGAGCCCAGTCCTGACAGAATGCTGGCCGCTAGACTATTTGCTTACCAAGATGCTCAGAGGTATCGTCTAGGCGTCAACTTTCCCCAACTTCCAGTGAACAGGCCCGTTGTTCCGGTTCACTCGTTCATGCGGGATGGTCAGGCATGTCATGGCGACAATGGAAAGGGTTCCCCCAACTATGCTCCTAGTAGCTTTGGGGGTCATGTCGCAGATCCGGTGTGGGCCAGGAATATTAATTTTACAGTCGAAGGGACTGTCGACAGATTCGATATTCCAGAGGACGAGCATTCCGAAGCGAGAGAATTTTTGACTACGGATGTGGACAAGAAGCAAAGGAAAAGGATGGTAGCAGCCATTGCAGACCACTTGAAAAAGGCCAACCCGAAAATTAGGGAACGCGTTCTGGAGGTCATTTTCAATCCGGTTGAAGAAGCGTTCGGAGATGAGATAAGAGCGGCAGTGGAGAAAGCATTGAAAGGGGAATGAATGCTGCTTACGCACTCATCGCTGTTGTTTCACAAATTATATTTAAATATGACAAATTATAAGTCGAATAATTATCTATGTTCTCGCACGCCAATGGGCTGCTAATTTTATTTGCATCAATTATTAATGTGAAGTGTGTAAAATCACCCGATCTGCGCAGTACTAAAACTCATTATCACTCATAAATAAATAATTTAGTATCGACAATATTTTGCATTAAAATTGCACTTCGTCCCAAATTTGAAGTCTTCCAGTTCCTTGCAGAGGATCCGTTGTCATTGAAATATTATGAACCAATCCCACGTCAAGAACTCTCAGCCTTTTCATGTCCGTTACAGGTTTCCAAACGTCAACCATTTTCCCACTTGCTGTCCGATATAGCGGTTTGCTTAATTAGACAAAAAATGTGGAAGCAAATAATGAAATAACATTAACATGCTAACCCGTAAACCAAATGATATGAATTTAGTTAAGACAATATATTCTCTATCTTCCGCAATCTCTTACCCAAAAGTTGCAAAGTTGACAAACATATTAATCAAATTTCTTGACGCCCTGTCAAAATCAGGATATCTCGAAAGGGGGTAAAACACGTCAGTGATATTCCCCAATAACATCACGTCCGACTGTTCGCGTTACCATGAAATAGACAAAAGGACGATATAGCATCAAAATGTAAAGACTGTAAGTAACCGTTTGGCTTACCCCATGCGGTGATCCTGCTGTGCGGCGTAAAAATAAATTAATACATTTGAATTACTTCGGCAACATGGGCTCATTCATTTGATAACAAATTCAGCATTTTCACTTACCGATATTCAAAGGATAACGCTGCAGAAAATCAAAACCGCAAAGAACAGACGACGTGTCGTGTTTCTGAAGATATACATATGAAGGTGCTATCTTGTGATGAAGCTCGACATTTTTCCACATTGGTACGTTGATCAAATTGTCATTAATCATCTTTGTATCCGAATGAGGGATATCGCATACGAAAAAGTGCAAAATTACGATTTACTCATAAGAATATTTTCAACTGTTAATAAGGAAAGTGGAATATTCAATACATTTTGCTTACATCTGTAAATGCCTTAAAATCTCTATCAATTGAAAACACGGGTGGGGTGTCCTTTTTGAAGTAAAATCTGTTAAGTTTCAAAAGTGAGCGTTGACTCTGCTCATGAGAAATTCTCTTTCGTCTGGCGCTACGAAAACCAATCTGCTGCAAACTTTCTGGCATCCATTTGTACCAATTTCTTCTCAGGATAGGTAAATAAGTGTAGCGATTAGAGTGCAAATATAACCCGTTTTCATCTAGCGTTCGTGAGAATATCGCGGGAATTGGAGGCACTATTCCCCTTTCATATTGCACTTCAGGCAGCTCAGTAATGAATGCGTTCGGCAAATCTGGTTCCAGTGTTGGTCCCAACAGTCTGGACAGAAATGGCATTCGTGCCTAGCAATTGAACGGCAAACAGGTTCACATGAATTTATGTTGAGCACATGGCATGGTAAAAGCATATTTGGAAAACATAATTGATTCATACAAAAACAGTGAGCTGCTTGAATGCAAGGAAATCGGCATTCACTTTTTGTAAGCATTCCACCATCTCCTTGCTTTTCCCCTGGTCTGATGTGGGACAACCCACCGACTCTGCGACCAGGTTGGACGCGTTTCGGACCCTTCCAACCGTATCAAGTCCGTGATTTGCTAATGGAGATCCACTAATGGCAAAAATGCCTTTAACATACTTTTTGGTCTGGTGCCTTGTGTAGAGCATCATCAGAGAGGTATAACCTCCAGAAGAAATTCCTCCGACAGTTATTTTTTCAGGGTCACCACCAAATGCTTCAATGTTTTCGTATACCCATTTGATTGCTAGAGACTGGTCCTTCAGGCCATAATTGCCTTTAGGTGGAGCAAAGAAACGTTTAGTTTGCATTACGAAAAGAAAGTCATTTAATTTTTCTGTCCTAATTACATAGTTGATGTACCTGGGCTTGCCCCATCGCCAGTGCTAAGATAACCAAATATACCGAGTCGCACGTTTATGGGAACAAATATGACATCTTCCCTCAGCATATATGCAGGTCCATTAGCACCCGCTCCACTAAAAAGATTGATACCGGCCGGAAGGAGCACAATCACTGGTAATCTAGATACGTTCCGATCATGGCGACCTGGCAGCTATTATTGCGATAGAAAAAATGACACGTACATACTTCGGGTTACACATTTCGCATTTCATTGCTTTAGATTGTCCTTGTACAAAACTCCAAAATGATTTACTAGATATCCACTGACTAACTTGAGGCGTGTGAATATCCAAATGAAGACAGTCTTCTTGACCGTGAACTGAACCTTTCAAGTTCAGCATGGGCTGAGAGCAAAATGGACTCGGTGATTTTGCTTGCAAAATTCCATTCCATGATCTTTTAGGCTCGGGATCCTAATTCCAAATTTGCATGCAACTCAATCATTTGTCGCATGATTGGTCTGTACATCTGTAAGTACTCTGACTTATTGTTAGATAGTGTATTTAATGAATTACCCTAAAGCGGCGTGGTGGCTCTGCGTAAGGAACTCCGGTGAAAGAGTAAATATGTCGATTTGTGGCTATTGTCATAACAAAACCTTCGACTGCGCCGAGTTTTGTGAATGCAATTGGTTCCTTGGAGGGATCATCTAAGGAGCGTCCGTTTGTATTGCTTTCCAAACGTTTGTGGATGAACTGAGAATTTGTATTGTCATGCAGATTTGGCACTTCAGTTTCATGTTGACACTGAAACAAGGCACAAAATATATTGAGTACAAATAGGGAGGCACTGAGGAACATTTTCAAAGCGTTAGTATTCGACGGCGCTGTGTTCACGACTAAGCTACCAGCCTAGCATTTAGAAACTCAACTGACGATTTGGCGGTCAGAGCCCGTGAATTTGCATGCGGACGATATTTTATAAATGAAGACGATAATTTGCAATAATAATAACTAATATACCTTATTACATTGGCGTCAGACAAAAGTGGCTCCTCAGATGGCACATTAATTTGTACCCGATTTTCATGACGAACTGCGAAAAAAGCACGCAAACACTCCCAGTAATAAAATAAAATTTTGTGTTGAAAAACATGGGAAATTGTGATACAAGGCAAGACACTGGAATAAAGAAAGTTATCAAGTAATCACCTAGCAAAATACATGATTGTTTCCGCTTCTGCGAGCAAGCAGCGGCAGACGGAAGCTTTTCTTTTCAGGAAAACTGCGTAACAAAAGGTATTAACGAACCATTTATTCTTCTCACGCAAGTTTGCTCTTTGCTGCTACATGATTGATTATATAAACAAACAAATATTGAATACGTTCTCGTAAAGGCGACCGCTCGGTCACTGCCATGGTTATCGCTGACACACCATCCTTGGAACTCATGTGTCTTCAACATCGCAACATTCACAAAGTCATGGACCTATCATACGATGGGAAATCGCAATTTTAATATCACGAAAGTAATTTGATTGCACTTAAGGTAAACAAAATACCTAACAATACAACTCACGCAGAGGTAAAAACATTTCGTTGTCCACGCTCACGTTGTTACCACCACAAATCATCTAGTTTATGAACTTTATTCACTTAACTCGCAAATTTGGTCAACCAATTCAAAACGTGAAGTTCAAAGGAAAGTAATGTCACATGAAGAAGATGGTGTGATGCAAAAATAAATTTCAAGTACATAGTTTGTTGAGCCGAAAAGTAATTTGGGTACTGCATAATGTTCAATATCTTAATGCTTGCTTTTACAATTGGCACGGCTCAAGATATTAAAGATAATTCGAGTGTCCAATTCATTGTCTGTTGCTGTCAGACTGCAATGTTTCGTTTTGATATCTGCAACGTGACCATTAACAGAGCCACGGTTGCGTGTCAGAAGAAAATTAATTTGTGATACGAGCTAGTTTTCCGTATTTTTTAAGAAATCTTGTGTGCATTCATTGAAGAATGCTTTTTGCCTAATTTTATGTTCATGTTCCGATAAGAGCACAACTTACATTATATTTAATCGTATCTGTGTAAATTCACAGACACTGATCCACCAAGTATGAGTGTAGTGGTGCTTGTAACAAGTTCACGACGTAGCAAAACAGATATTCACCTATGAGGCGGAAGAGAAAGCGGTAATAGGTTGCACACGGAACTACGTAAGTAGGTACAATATGTCACGTAGATATAATATTTTCTGTGAATCGTTAGAGGAACAGATGTGCATTTCGTGTAATAGGCAAGTAGTACATGGACCTTAATAAATGAAACGTACAAAAAATTATATCCTGCAAAAGCACACAAAGCAGCTTGCTGTTTCTAATTATTTGATAAATGTTTTGTGATCCCACCTCGGGGTAGAAAGTCTTTGCTCTCATCCAAGGCCTCCCTGTCTAATCCTGCTCGGCTCGGTGTGTACCAATAGGTCAGTACGGGGCAGGTATGCTGTGTTATCGCTCATACAGCACGTCACATGGGTGGTGATATCGCATCAGAGCATTATATATGCTATGTTATCGCTGTATGGGCACGTCACGAAGGGTAGTGATATCGTATCACAGCATCTCTGCAGAGTATCCCTTCTCTGTGGAAAGACTATCGAAAGATGGTGCCTGGCTCTCGACTCAGTAGAATAGTAGTAGATTAGCAGATTATCTATGAGAGTCCCGCAAAAGTCTCACCTCTGGAAAACAGACTAATAACGTCTGAGTGGGTTCTGACTATAAACTGAGTTTTACTTTTTACTTTTACAACATTCTTTGTTTTACGAAAGCCAAGATATTCAAAGTTAGTATGCCAAACTTAATGCATTTACAATTTATTTACCGTCTGAAATAACATGTTTTAAAGCAGCACAACGTTGCGGTTCGAGATATGATGGTGGTGGTGGTGGTGGGGGGTGATGGGTGGAACTTCTGTTTGTAGGTGCAGGAAGGGTTATGATTTGCTCCGCAGCACAGAATTTTTGAATAGCGGGTGGTTTGGCCACGGTACTGTATATTATGGGCTGTTAGAACTACATATATTAGTGCGAACAGCTAAATCTTATCACCCTATGCCGTTTTAACTCCGCACTCTTCCTAGCAATCATTTCTCTATGAAGCTGGTACTTATTTTTCCGTGGCATCTGCAAATAAATAAATAATCTCTTGTCAGCATAAGCTCTTCATTAATATGATCTAATTTGTACTAATAGAAGCTAATTTTTACCAATAGAAGCTAATTTTTACCAATAGAAGCTAATTTTTACCAACAGAAGCTAATTTTTACTAATAGAAGCTAATTTTTACCAATAGAAGCTAATTTTTACTAATAGAAGCTAATTTTTACCAATAGAAGCTATTTTTTACCAATAGAAGCTAATTTTTACCAATAGAAGCTAATTTTTACCAATAGAAGCTAATTTTTACCAATAGAAGCTAATTTTTACTAATAGAAGCTAATTTTTACTAATAGAAGCTAATTTTTACCAATAGAAGCTCCAAACAAACCAATAGAATCTTGGGATCACCTCCAAACGTTTCAATATTATCGTGTACCCATTTAATGGCGAGAGACTGGTCTTTTAACCCATACTTACCTGTGGGTACGGAAACGTTAAATAAAATTGCGTAGAAACGACATAACGTTACGTTGAACGGTTCAGTTGCATTCATAATTTGAATCCTTTCCAATGTACCTGTGCAGGCCTCGTCGCCAGTGCGAAGGTAGCCAAATATTCCAAGGCGCACATTTAGTGGAACCACCACAACGTCTTCTCGCAGCAAGTATGAAGGACTGATGATTTTAGATCCACCGAATATATTGGCTTCGGAGGTTTGCATTATAATCACCGGCAACCCTTGTTTCTTGAAGTGTTGCCCATTGGGAAGCTACGATTAAATTGAAATAAAATTCAAACACGTATGTGAGGTAGTCATTCAATACCCTTATATTTATGTATAATGCTCCACTGAGGGGATTTTACAGTACTTAACGTTGTGTGAACTTTTAGTGACAACTGTTTTCCGTTATTTTCTGAAAATCTGATGACACGCACATGAATTATTATACATCCATATAAATTACTAATCACTTACACGAGGCGTATAAATATCTAAATATAGGCAGTCCTCTTGTCCGATGACGGTGCCTGGTATGACTCTGTTTGGTTGTAAACAAAACGGGCTTGATGACATTGCTTTCAAAACACCCTGCCATGGTCGTTTTCTCTAAGGATCCTGAATTCAATTATCAGTCTCACGTTTTAAGTCATACTTAAGAAAATCTGGTCAGGTATTCAATAAAAAATCTAAATTACCCGAAATCGGCGTGGTGATTCTGCGTAAGGGACTCCCGTGAACGAATAAATTTGCCGGTTGCCGCCAATGTTCATGATGTACCCTTGAACTAGTCCTAGCCTTGTGAAAGCTATGGGCTCCTTTGATCTTTCGTTAAAAGATCTGGTATGAATTCGGCCGGCCAAAGGAGCACGGACAACCTGAGCATTGTTATCAGAGCTACTATGCACACTTGATACTTTGCCATCCTGATTACAATGAAGCCAAGTGCAGAGCAAGTTTAATATAATCGTTGTTACACTTAATGCCATTTTATTCACGTCAGTGTTACTTGGTTGTCAGATCCCGATTAAGCACCCTGAATCAGCTCCAGATACTCAACTACACAGATGATGTATAGTACTACGGAAATTGTTTTTATTCCAAAAATATGATAACAGCTAACATAATATCCGTTATTATAGTTTATTAAAAAACAAGTAATGGGTAAGTGTGTTGTTCTATTTCATGCAAAAATGAATTAAGCTGGCTGACAATCAATGTCATCATAGGTCATTTGGTACACAGGTGGTCAAATGTGTGCATGAAATTAATTTGCTGCTGCTGGTAGCAAACCGGAGAGGAGCCGCAAAAATTCATTTTAAGCAGGGTGGCGTTCACATGGTAATCAATTAGTAAAACGTTTTAGAGTTTAATTTGTTTTAGTTATTCAATTTTTCCTAAGAAACGAAAACAACGAAAGGAATCTTGAAAAACAATCGGTCACTTCCGAGCCACTTACTTGCAACTTTCCGTCATTTCGCTCATGTAATTTATATTGTCAGATTTTATTTTATTGTTAAATAATTTTGCTAGGAAAAACAATTTAATGATTTGGGAACCAATTGTTTTTAATGTGGTAATTTGTATGCTCATTTGTGCTAAATATTGGATGGTAGCAATCGTGTCTCCCCCAGAAACTTTCTAACATATTGATCACAAAACAACTTTGAGTTCCCTTAAAGGTGCTTCTGGTAGGGACAAGCAAATTTATGAGTGGTTTTCTTATGTAACATCGTGACGATATGAATTAATCAACGAATGCTTCGCACGCTGAATACAATTTGTTCGTGTTACTTTTTGTTTACAATGCCGGAAGAAAATATTGTACTTCAAAACCTTTACCCTTATGTGTATCAATTTTTCATTTGGCGGTCACCGTCATACACAATTGCTTCGTGTTGGAGTGAGTGCTCATGTTATTTCTCCCAACGTGAGTGGCAACAACATGTTATTGCTGAATTAAAATGCAAGATCCCATGCAAGTACTGTCACTGTAAGTAGCGGAAAGACACGCACATCCCTGTAATTTACATATTTATAATGCTCTCATTTTTGCGATGACGATTTAATGTAACGACGAAACAAAAACGCAACGTAAAGTATTCTTATAAATACTTGGATGTTATTCGAATCATTAATTATTTTATTCATTTCAATAAACCAGTTTCAATCGAAACTTGAGATAGAAATACACACTTTTGTAGCTTGTAGAATTATTGTTGGGGAATTTGCAATGTAATGCACTACGATTCAAATGCATGGCACTAACGTTTGTTTGCCTTTATTTAGACTGGATACTATATGCATTCATGGTAATCATGACTCATCATCACATTAAATACATCTCTATTATTTACATGCATGCATCAACTGGAAATACAAGGAAAGAAATGTGAGAAGATAAGGTCTTAAAAATTGGGGACATGTTCAATACTATCCTGTAATACACTTCAAATCCCAGCTTGTATTGTTGTACAGAAGCTGTTTGACGTTTCGGACGTATAAACTGTCACGTCACACATTTTCGAGTATGTATGTAATTGTGCTGTTGTAATTTAGTGAACTCAGGCAATTGTATTTTTCTCGCTCCTTTCCGTCCAGTTCTTAGTTCAGTTTCCTTCTGGAAACTAAAATGGACTGCCTTTACATTTTTCGTTCCGTAAATATGACAGAAAGCAATTTATACCTCTCCGGTTTATTCTGACGTTCGTTCGGACATTGTACTTCTTTTCATTGTTCTTGCTGTTGGAGAAGTGGCTTTTATTGCTATTTGTAACTTTAAATAGAAGTGTACACAGAGTTGTAATATAAAATGTTTATTATTGAGTTGCGAAAGTGAATTGAGAAAAGTAACCAAGTCAGATTGGTTAAAAAATGCTGTCTTAGTCAGTTTCATTATTGGCACCGAGTTAGCCATTTTTACAGGTAACATTTACAGTACAATTTAGACCAGAGCTTGGAGGAGTCAATGTCAAAAGAGATCCGTGGTATGAATTCACACTGATTTATTTCAGCACATATTACAAAGGCACGAGAACCCCATTTTCGATCAGCTCAGTATACTGAAAACTGTGTTAAGAATTAAAGTAAAATCCATAATAGAATGTGCATCGCTAGTTTTGATTCGTTATCCAACGTTCTTCGTTCATGTAACCAGTACACGTACAAAGTTCTTTGTATGGAATCGTTGCAAAGTCTCTTGCATTTAATGATTCTGTGAATGTGGTTTATGCGCAGAAAAATTGACATTCGCAATTGTGGTTGTAATTTTTTGTACATTTGCTCCAGTAGTTACATGTGTGTTTAGTAACTTAACATGTCTTCATTATTTATTCATCTTCGTGTCAACGGAAACATAATTCGTACAATATTTTCATCTTTTGACATCATACGAGAAAATGCAATAATAACCGCACCGAAATAAACGTGTGTATACGGCTCATAAACACAATGACCATTAAGTAATGATGATTTATAAATAAATAACACATTTTCGCCAACATCAAATTTTAAAACCGCATTTCTTTTTATATGATTCTCCCATCGCCGATTTCAATATCAATTCATACTCTGATAAAAGATAAATGCCATAATAACGTTGGGACTTACGCAAGAAAACGATAAATATTAGCGTCCAATCCATTACAAATGCATCTAGGTGTATGAATTGTTAAAAAATACGTCATGCAAATTTGTTAAATAATCCGTTTTTCGCGTACTACCATTGCTTTGCGTGTACATTAGTTTCTGCATGAAATTATAGCAGACATGTTTTGCTCGCCTGAAAATCGTGGGAATACAAATAATGTGATCGTGTGCTTTTTGGTAATTATTGAATACATTGCATCTAAGCATCGAATTATTGAGGAATGCATTTTGAACATAAATTGAACTTCATAATAGCGTTACCCCATTCCCCCACCTTATGCGTACATTACCCTAGAATGATTTCACATACCACTCAAATCTTGTTTGCATATAGTGGTATACTGATCCCATCTGATTAATTATGTGGTGGAAAATCAAGAGCACAACACATAACATGATACGCATAAACATCATTTTCTCCTCCGTCACAACATAAATACGTATATAATTCATTTCAAATGTATAACTGATCTAAAACTTCACTTCTTCCCATATACCCAGTCTTCCAGTTCCCTGTAGAGGATCCGTAATCATCGATATATTCTGAGATAGTCCAACGTCAAGTACTCTCAATGTTTTCATGTTTTCCACAGGCTTCCAAATGTCCACAAGCTCAGTCGTCGGCAGTCGATATAACGGTTTCCTTAATAGAGGCACAATACGCAATTAACGTAATAAGTCAATTAAGTACAAATACTACGACATATGCAACTAACATTGCAGCGAAATAAAATATTAAATTCATCTTACCCGTAAGACGCAAAGTTTGCGATCATATTAATCAAGTTTCTTGACGCCATGCCAAATTCAGGATACCTCGAGAGTGGTGAAAACAAGACCGTATTATTCGACAACAACATCACATCCGCCTGTGACAAGTTAATATGAAATTAACATTAATTTCGACTGCCTCGATACTGTATATTCATATATTTTTGTTATCACAGTTTGTATGCACATACCGCGTGCAGCGATCCTGTTGAAATAAATTAATACGTTTAATACAGCTGCTTCAGGTGCTAATGAATCTTACATAACAAATGTATATATTTTTTACCGAAATTCATAGAATGGGATATGCGTCGTAAACGATCGAGACCATGAAAAACGGACAATGTGTTGTGTTTCTGAAGATATACATACGAAGGAGCAATTTTATGATGCAGCTCAACACCTTTCCAGATTGGCACATTGAACAAAGCGTCGTTTATCATCTATAAAACCGGAGTTGAATATTAGCAAGGAGAAAGCATTATTATTATACGGTCGTTTTAAACACCCCAGTTAACCCAAAGAAAAGGAATTCCACTCACATCCCTTAATCGTACAAATTCCATTTCCGTTCCAAGCCAAGGTGGGGTATCCTTATTAAAGTAAAATCGGTTCAGTTTCAAAAGTGAACGCTGTTTTTCAGCATAAGAAATCTTCTCGCCCCTGGCGCTACGATAACCTAACTGCAAAAACTCCGGCATCCACTCATACCAATTCATTCTGTGGAGAGATACTATAGAATGGCGCATTACTCTCATGTAGAAACCAACTTCATCTTGCGTACGTGAGAATATCACTGGAACTGGAGGCACTATTCCCTTTTCGTATTGCATTTCAGGCAGCTCTGTGATGAATGCGTTGGGCAAATCAGGTTCCAGAGTTGGTCCTAGCAGTCTGGACAGATATGGCATCCGAGCCTTGTAATTGAACGTCAAATATATTTAAATAATTTGTATTTAAGATATTTTATGGTATAGAAACTATGAGCCAATTCAGGGAACGTTGATTCATACAAAAACAGTCATCTGTTGAAATGCTAAAACGTTCGCGTCTACGTTTCGTAGGCAATGCACCATCTCTCTGCTTTTTCCCTTGTCGGATGTAGGACATCCCAATGATTCGGCGATGAAGTTGGAAGCTCTGCGTACCCTGCCCACCGCATCCACCCCGTAATTAGCTAGCGGAGATCCGCTGATGGCGATAATGCCCTTCACATATTTTTTGGTCTCGTGCTTCGTGTACAACATTAGTTGGGATGTGAAGGATCCGGAAGAGACGCCTCCTACAACAATTCTTTCTGGATCCCCACCAAAAGCTTCGATGTTCTCGTATACCCACTTAATCGCTAGAGACTGATCTTTAAGTGCATAGTTACCTTTATAGATCCGAAAACCAGCTAATGAGTAGCGAACGCTATGAGTAAACTTTAATTAATTTTAGCGATCCAATAAAATACTTGCTTACCAGGACTTGCCCCATCACCTGTGCTTAGATAACCAAAGATTCCAACTCGTACAGTCAGTGGAACAAACACGACGTCTTCCCTCAACATGTATGCAGGTCCATTGGATGAGGAGCCACTGTAAAAGTTAATTCCGGCTGGCAGCAGTATAATCACTGGTAATTTTGGTCGTTTAGCTTCATCCGGATCTAGACGATTTGGAAGCTACTAGAACAAGCCGTCAATTTAACGCATGTACTCAATATAATTACATAATCTCAACCTATTCTAATCTTGAAATGCTGCGTGCATTCCTTCAAGGAATTTTATGCAGTTTGTCTCGATGGAATACGATGCGCACAGAGTTATAAAATAGTTGCAAAGATGCAATAGTACTGACTTACACGAGGAGTATACACATCCAAATTAAGGCAGTCTTCTTGGCCATGCATTGCACCCTTTTGTGTCAGAATGGGCTGTGAGCAAAATGGACTGGGCGATTTGGCTTGCAAAATTCCTTTCCATGGTCGCTTTGGTTCGGGATCCTAACGAGGATACACATTCTACATTTTTAACTGAACTGAAAATATAAGGATGACTTACTCCAAACGTGAGAGCTGAATTACCCGAAATCGGACGGGTGGTTCCGCGTATGGAATTCCTGTGAAGGCGTAAATCTGCCGATTCTCTTCAATTTTCATCTCAAACCCGTTGACAGGTCCCAGCTTGGTGAACGCGATTGGCTCCTTTATAGACGCATCCAAGAATCTTGCGTGGAAGCTGCTTGTGAATGGCTTACCAAACGGGCCCGGTTTGTAATTGTTATCGCCATGTATAACTGGTAGCTTGGTTTCAGGATTGCAATGAAACCACGTACAAAGTAGATGAAGTACAAAAACGGAAAAGGCAAGTGCCATTTTGCAAAATGTCAGTGTTCCTCAGCGGCCAGTTCAAGAATAAAACTATTTATGTCATCCCTAGACACTCCACTAACAGTTTGAAGTTCACTACTCCGGAAGGTTTTCTTGGTGAACGAAAGTAATAATTTGGCATAATGAGAGTTAATACCTATGGTTACAGTAAAAATCATGCACCCCGACGCAATCGTAACCTGCCTTATACCTTACAAATTCATGCATGACATCGACTTATTGCTAAAAGTTAGAGTTAAACAAGGTAGGCATTGTATTCACGCAAACAATACATATATAACGTCTTTACGGAAAAACCATTTCTCGGTCAGTGACATGTTGCTTTTAAACTAGATCATACTGTAGAACACATCATAACAAGATTTCATAAAACACTATGAATCATTGACGAAGATAGGGTATCATAACGTTAGTATGTACGGACTCTCTTATTTTTACTTAGCGTTTGGAAGGCCGCCGCAATCATATATACTATTTTATAAATTAGCATTAATGATCATATCGTGCGTATTTTATTTCACTCAATCGTAGTAAAACATTCGACATATAACTACATCAGGAACTGCGTAACACCGAGTCAATGTTTTTTTGATTTCGCATAAGGTAAACAACATACATAACAAAACTAAAAATACGCATTTCGTCGCTCATGCATATTACATGCCTCCACCCAGTCCTGTTCAAAATTATTTGTATGAAAACACACGCGCGATAAGCAACATTTCTAATCTCACAATGTAAACTCCTCAAATTGTGGGATTTTACTTGCATGTAGAATAGCCGCTGCAAGTTTGGGAAGTGTAAATGGTGATGTAAGTGATTGACTGTATGTAATGTTTAATGGCTTTAGTGAGCGCATTCATTGTCGTTCTCTTTACTTCTGGAAACGTTATAGACGATTGGTGGCATTGGTCATTGAGTGGATAAATTGAAAGGCTACGTATACTACATTTCCTGCCCAATTGTGCCCATACATCGTTTTCCCCTACATATTGGTAAGCAAGACCCCGGATCTGTTAATTGTATGCCATGCAAACAGTCATAATGCAGCATAGTATGCTGATGCACGTATGTGTATTAAGTTTATCATGAGGTTTCTTTATGAATGATGCGTTTTACAAAGCTGTAAAACTTTGGCGGAAATGCATGATGTGGGTACCCGTGCGCATAACAAGATCGTTCAATGAAATCACTAATTTTATGAACGTTCAAGTCGTTGAGAATACACATACAAAGGTGCGTTAATTATTGAACAACGATCACAATATAAATGCGGAAGAATAAGCTGTGAGTAGAATAATATATGCTATTGGCTATCATCACATTGTGTCCGTACCAGTTTATCATGAATTTGCAACAGACTATTAGGCAAATCGTTGTTTGCGTGAGTGAAAATTATGGGAAAACAAATAATTTGATCGTGAACTTTATTACTAGTATTATTCAATATCCTGATTCTGTGCATAAAGCATTGAAGAATGCAATTTGCATAATGCACTTTCCAGTCAGTCTGGTAACCCAAAATAAATGCAAATATTGCATATGACTTTGTTTGAATAGATAAATAAGAACACCATAGCACGAGAAATGAAACATGCAAACATGATTTTTTTCTTCCGAGGAAAGAAACTTGTGTTTCAAGATAAATAAAAAATTCTTTACTACTTGCAACTTATAGCTCTAAAATTGAACTTGATCCCAAATTTGCAATCTTCCCGTGCCTTGCAGAGGATCACGTATCATTGAAATATTATGAACCAATCCCACTTCAAGAACTGACAGGGTTTTCATATCTTGCACAGGTTTCCAAACGTCTACTAGTGCGCCGCTCGGAGTCCGATATAACGGTTTGCTAAAGTATGGCAAAGACGTAATTAACGTTCCCAATATGTTCATCTAATACTTCACTAACTGCCAACGTCCAAATAAAATAGTAGGTAAATATTTTATTCACCTTACCCGTGAGACGCAAAGTTAACAATAAGATTGATTAAGTTTCTCGACGCCATATCAAAGTCTGGAAACTTCGAGAGTGGTTGAAAGAAAAAAGTGTAATTTGCCAACAACATCATATCAACCTATTATTGTAAGTTATGGAATGGACATAAAAATACATATGAGCAGCCAAAACGTATAAACTTTAATGTCAGCTATTATGTACATACATACCCCGTGCGGCGTTCCAGCTGAAACAATGTAACACGGTCAGATTACTCCTACTACATGCACATGTTCATTAGTATTGTATTCAATTTTAATTTTTTTTACCGAAATTTAATGAGCTCATGTGTCGCAAACCATCCATGCCATGAAAAAGTGAATACGTGTTATGCTTCTGAAGATACATATATGTACATAGGAGCAACTTTGTGATGTTGCTCGACATCTTTCCAGATTGGCACGTTAAACGTACCGTCGTTAATCATCTACAAAACGGCATTGAACGGGTGAAAAAATGTAATTGTGCTCAATCGCTCAAAAAGCATATTTGCAACTGTTGATACAAATAGAATAACGTAACAACTTCCACTTACATCCTTAAATCGCATAAAATCTGTTTCTCTTGAAAGCAAAGGTGGACTATCCCTTTTGAAATAGAATCGGCTGAGTTTCAAAAGTGAGCGTTGTTGTTCATCATACGAAACTTTTATGCCCCTGGAGTTGCGAAAACCAAGCCGTAAAAATTCCGGCATCCACTCATACCAATTCAGTCTGTGGAGAGCAACTATAGAATGATGCAGGACTCGCATTTCTATCCCCAATTCGTCTTCCGCGCGTGAGAATATTACTGGAATTGGAGGCACTATTCCCTTTTCGTATTGTATTTCAGGCAACTCAGTAATGAATGCGTTTGGTAAATTAGGTTCCAGAGTTGGTCCAAGCAGTGTTGACAGAAGTGGCATTCGTGCCTTGAAATTAAATATAAAACGTGTCACTAAACTTTAACTATTTATTATCCTCAAAATGATATTGTGACGAATAATTTAAGTTCAGTTCATACAAAAACAGTTATCTGTTGAAATGCTAGGAAGTTTGCATCCACTTTCCTTAAACACTCCACCATCTCTCTGCTTTTTCCGTGGTCTGATGTTGGACATCCTACCGATTCTGCAATTAAGTTTGATGCTTTCCGGACCCTGCCAACTGCATCAAGCCCATAATTCGCCATAGGAGATCCACTTGATGCGATAATTCCCTTTACATATTTTTTGGTCTCGTGGCGTGTATACAACATTAGTTGAGCGGTGTAGGAACCGGACGAAACTCCACCTACAATTATTTTTTCGGGGTCTCCGCCAAATGCCTCAATGTTTTCGTACACCCACTTAATGGCTAGGGACTGGTCTTTCAGTGCATAGTTTCCTTTTATAACCGAAATAAGATTGAATAATTAAAATTTGAAATAGCAGAACTTAATTATATGGTCCAATACTTGCTTTACCTGGGCTTTCCTCGTCGCCAGTGCTAAGAAAGCCAAAGATTCCAAGGCGCACATTTAGCGGAACATATACAACATCTTCCCTCAACAAGTATGCTGGCCCATTTGTTGAGGATCCACCGAAATAGTTGCCTCCGTGTGGCAATAAAACAATCACTGGTAATTTTTGTCGCTTCGGCTCATCCGGAGCGAGATGATCTGGAAGCTATTCGAAAACGTTTCCTATTGTACATATACATATACTATCCTATGTATTGATATGCCGCTTGCAATTTGCCTCTGTTTCGCCATGTGCAGCACAATACCCACAATTGTATAAAATTATTCACATCTACATGCAGGGACTTACTCGAGGCGTATAGATATCCAAGTGCAGACAGTCTTCTTGACCGTGTACTCCGCCCTTTTGTGTCAGGATGGGCTGCGGGCAAAACGGACTAGGAGATTTAGCTTGCAAAATTCCTTTCCATGGTCGCTTTGGCTCAGCATCCTAATATCAAATATAGGGGATATGTATTTATGATTTGTAACTGTATTGTTAATATATATATATATATATATATATATATATATAAGTGTTACTGTTAAACTGATTGTTGAATTACCCGAAATCGGACTGGTGGTTCCGCATAAGGAATTCCAGTGAAGGCGTAAATCTGCCGATTCTCTTCTATTTTCATCTCAAACCCGTTGACTGGTCCCAACTTTGTAAACGCCATTGGTTCCTTTGTTGCTCTATCCAAGGTTCTGGAATTAAAGTGACTAATGAATGGGTTACGAAACGGCTGAGTACCGAAATGTGAATTTCCGCGCACTTCTGGCATATTAGTTTCATGATTACAATGAAACCAAGCGCAGAGTAGATGAAGCACGAAAACGGAGAAGCCAAATGCCATTTTGAAACACGTCAGTTTACTTCAGTGGCCACTTCAAGAATAAGCTTCTTGTCACATCTTCATACAGTCCACCGACGATTTGATGGCCAGTGCTCCGGAAGTTCTTCTTGCTTAAAATAATACTAATTCCACATAATGTAAAATAATACCTATTGTTACAGCGAAACAGTTGTTCACACCCAATGAAATGGTAACTAATTTGGTGCCTGAAACGGTAAGCATGACATCACCTTTAACTATTATCAGATTGAATCAACAAAAAATTACTTTACACACGCAGGTTTGTTGTTATTATTCAATCTTTCATTATACAAGAAAAAGTGTTAAACTCTTTTACGGAAAAGCCAGTTCTCGGTCAATGACATATTCCTTGCTTATATGTGAAGCATGCTTGTACTATCCAGTATCGGAGCCCAGAAGATATAAAAAACCATGAATCATAGCCCAAGATAGAATATTGTGAATATTGAATATCTTTAGTCTGTGTAGAGTTTCTTTTCTTCACGCACAGCCTGAAAATCGTTACATAGGCGGCCGCAGTTTTGTATATAATTTTCTAAAATGAATAATGATCTGATCATATCGTGTACATTCGATTTTACAGGAATGCATTAAAATATTTGAGATATGTGATGTGAGTATGTGTGTAATAACACACGGTTAATGGCCTTTTTGATTACGCTCAGGGTAAACAAAGTACCTACCAAAGCTAAAAATACACATTTGCGCAGTCATGCTAATGTTGTTACAACCCAATTGCGTGCAGTTGATGTACACGTCTCTCGTTACTATTCATCATTATCAATGAAAGCGAAAGGTGAAGTTAACCTAACCTAGGACGAGAAAAATTACATTGACTCAGCAGCAAAATACCTAACCAACCTAAGTCATTATTTCCGAAACAGACTCCATTTAAGTGATGTCAGACAAATGTTTTTCTCACACCGGAATATAATCAACCTAATAGTTGTGCTATTAAATCTTATAATCATCATGTTCATGAACACCAACTGCAAATTGCCCGTTGGTAATATTAGTGAAAATGAGTATAACCTATCAGAGTAATTTAAGTAAATACCAGTACCAGTATTTTCCAGAAAGATAAAACTTCATTAGTTACCCGCAACGTTTTTTTAGTTAAATTAATAAAAAAGGCTTCATTGCTGCCAAACGCATTAATGCCGAGTGCAATTTTATAACTGAATGGGCACGTCTCTCAAAGAGTGCTAATATGCATTGTACACAAGCATGAACTTAAAGTTTGGTTAAATGATTTTCTTTTATTTACTTAAAGGAAACATTTATCAAAGTCACCATCATTGCCTCAGATGAGAAATCACGACGTTTTCCTTGACCCTTTCATGCTTTGCAACGACAATCTTCAATTCCAATTTATAAATGGACTTTGTGATACGTTTGCGCGTATTTCAGTATGTCCTATGTCGATCTTACCACTTAAGCTACCTAAGTAAATATTGTGTATTCACCTGACAGTTTAGCAGCCAGTACTCCTGAAATCATTGCTGCAGAAATAATACGATATGTTGATAATGGGAGCTTATTCGTATTGTTACAGTGATTTGAGAAACAAGGGAATGCTACGACGCAGTTCATTGTTTACTGACCAGTGATTCGTGCGTGAGTACATCCAAACATTCTACTACGACGCAGCAAAACATTAAAATGCGATGACCGGCATATCATTTATGTAATCGTGGTAAGGTGAAAGTAAACAATATACCTAACATTCACACAACAGAAATGTATAAACAATTGATAACTCTTCTCACGCAACCCAAGTGGTCAGCTTTGTACCTGTGAAGAACTTTGTGCGTTCGCAGAAATAAAAAATTCCAATGCCTAGACACGTGAAATAAATTGAGGAAACAAAACCGAGCAGCGTTATGTAAGCACTGAATTCAGCAAGATTTGCAAAGCATGCGTTGATATGCTACACATGCTATATAAGATTATGTATTACCATGTTATTAACGTACTTTATTAAAATACTGCTAGCATTTTACATTTGTGCATATGATTAATTGGCTGCAATTTTTGACTCCAAACGTATGTAAGCAGTAAAAATAAATCGGTTATATGCATAGATACTTAATTAAGAAACCATGTAAATTGACCTAGAAATATTTTCAATGGTTTGTTTATTGTATTTTGCAGAATAATTTGTTGATAATATCGACTGTTCTGCCTTAAAATGCCACCGTATCCCATATTTTCAGTGTTCCTGTTCCCTGCAATGGATCTACAATCATTGAGTTATTATGAACTAATCCAACTTTTAGGACTTGCTTGGCTTTCATATCCTTCACGGGCTTACAAACATCCATAGTTTCTCCATTGGATGTTCGATGCAACGGTTTAATTAATTAGGGCAACATATATTCGAAATAACAATTGACCAATATTATAATATCATGTCAAAATATATAAGCAATGAACCAATACATGTTATCATCATATTACACATATGACACAAAATTAACAATCATATTGATCAGGTTTCTTGATGCCGAATCAAAATCAGGATGTTTCAAAAGTGGTTATTATAGCATGGACGAATTGGACGAACAATATTGCATCCGCCTGCCAAACACATTTAAAATGAAAGCCTAGTGTAATTTTGAACAACGAAAGGATGCGAACAAATTCCCAGATACATAATTAATACCCCGTTCGACGATCTTGTTAAAAGAAATGTATATATTTAGTTGTCTGCTTCAACACGACCTAATAATATGTCAAGAAAATATATTGTTTTACCTAAAGCCATTGAACTGCGAATGCGTCGAAGTATCTCTGGACCTTGAACTGCAGTGTAGGTGTCATGTTTCAGAAGGTATACATAAGTAGGTTCGATTCGGTGATGAAGTTCAACACTTTTCCACATTGGTACATTGAACAAATTGTCACTAATCATCTAAATACGAAATATAAACGAAGCACATTAGAAAGGATAATGAACATGCATTTCCCCTCACTTCAAGCGATGGTCCTATCAATCTGGACAAAAATGGCATTCTGGTCTGGAATTTTTAAAGTGCAACGCATCATTTGTTGATTAGAATAAAAAATGATATTGGGATGACTTAAATTATTCATACTAAAACAATGAGCTGTCTAAAGGATAAAAAGTCTGCATCCACTTTCCGAAGGTAGTCCACCATTTCCCTGCTTTGTCCCTTATCTGACGTTGGGAATCCCACCGATTCTGGGACAAAGTTTGATGCTTTTCTGACCCTACCATCCACATCAAGTCCGCCATTAAATAGAGCTGATGCGCCAATGGCCAGAATACCCTTTACGTATTTTTTGCTCTCGTGCTTTGCGAGAAGCATCAGGTTGGATGTAATGCCTCCGGACGAAACTCCACCGACTATTATTTTCTCGGGATCTCCTCCATACGCTTCGATGTTTTCATATACCTAGATACAGGTACCTAGCACTGAACAAGATGGGAAATTACAAGATTTGTCTACACTTGCTCATGTTTACGCATTGGCGATAAATACATACAAAAGCCATTACACTATTGAACTTGAACTTATAAATTTGCCCATTTATTGCCCCATGCGTGTACTGTGTACCTGTAAATTTGTTTCCTCGGTGAAGTAAATACTTCAAAATGTGATGACCAGCACAGAACTTACAGTGGCTTTGATTGCGTTGTTGGTAAATAAAATACCTAACAATGTTCGCAACTACGCAAACCATTACCTACGCTAATATTATTACAACATAAATGCATAACGTTTATGAACGTTTCTCACGCAATGCGACTAGTGAGTTTGATGCACCTGTGAAAAACTTTGTGGATTCACGGAAAATAATCATGATCAAACAGGGCACGCAGCGTTGAAGTAATGGCAGCTGCATTAAATGTGCATATGCATGTACCTTTGCAGATTAGAATAAGAGTTTTCTGCGTATTTGCGTCTTTAAGTGCTTTAACTCCCTCTGAGTCCCGTCACGACAAAATCGTTTGGATTTATAATGGCGCAAAGTACAGAAAATTGCTAACAAAAGGCCGCATTGCAGAAATGGCAGAATCTACGCATCAAGTTGCCCCTGTATACTTAATCTCAGCAAATTCTACCGTAAGATTTTTCGGCGTTGAAATTATAATATGTATTTATAATGACGCCACAAATATGTAGCTTATAATATTATTATGTATCAATGCAATTTGACCAATCAATTTATTGTAGTATTCTTATCAATAAATGGAAACGTGATATAGAAATACACATTTTTATAGCCTGCGGCATCATTGTGTAGATAATTTGCAATGTCATGCAGAACAATGCGCATGCAAGTCTTGAGCGCTTGTTTATTTTTATTTAGACTGCAAACCCTATGCAATTGTAATGATGACGTATCCTCAAATTAAATGTTTTGCACCTTTTCGTGTATGTAATTGTGCTTTGTAGTTTACTGAACGCCACACAAAAAATTTCCTCGCTCCAATACTTCCATCAATCCTCGCATGTTATTAATATTACTTATATAATGTCGTTTTCAGTTTACATTTGTGTATCGCATCAATGAGTTGTGTATTTTAATTCAAAGTAGATGTAACAAATAAAAACATAATACGGTGGTTTCTAGTAGAAGTATGGTGCGTAATTAGAATATCATGTAAAATAACAAGGGAAAATGTTTTAATCATTTTATTGTTGTTTTCCAGAATCATGCTGTCCACCGTTGTATCTCAAAATGACACCTTATCCCATATTTTCAGTCTTTCGGTCCCTCGCAATGGATCTACACTCATTGAGATGTTATTAACCAATCTAACTTCAAGAACTGTCATGGTTTTCATATCTTTGACGGGCTTCCAAACGTCGACAAGGTGTCCGTTGGGTGTCCGATATAACGGTTTGCTATATTTATCAGGCATGGAAAAGGCACGCGGATGCGCGGATGGGATCCGGAGAAAATAACTGAATAAATACCGACATAATGCGAATAATTAAACATTTTAAAAGTTATTACAGAGTAAAATCATTTTTTCCACAATATCTTGTCACACCAACAACAGGGGTCTAAAAATACCACTTTTATACAGACTAAAAGTACTGTCACTAGATATTTTCATCGAAATGTGGTCGGAGAAAATTTGGTCATCCGGAGAAAATATGTCAACCTTTCCATGTCCATAAATATTATTTATGACAACAAACCATTATTGCAATAACTTATCAAAAAATATATATATGTGACAAACACAAGTGTTGTGAGTATTACCCATAAGTCGCAAAGTTAACAATCATATTGATCAAATTCCTGGACGCCGTTTGCAACTCAGGATGCTGTGAAAGTGGTTGAAATATAGTAGAGCTATTCACCAATAGTACAGCGTCCGCCAGTTTCAAAGATGAAATTCGAATAAAATTTTAAACAACACGCTGAGGCGAACATTTCAATGAACAATAGTAAATACCCCGTGCGTTGAGCCTATAAAAAGAAACGAATACATTCAAACGTCTATTAGCAAATGGGACTGCTATCTCTCTAGAAAATTGCACTCTTACCAACATCCATTGATCTACGAATGGTTTCAAACAGCGCTGGCAAATTGGCTGCAGCAAATGTGTCCTGTTTCTGAAGGTAAACATAGGTAGGAGCAATTTTGTGATGCAGTTCTACACCTTTCCACATTGGCACCTGGAAAAAACTGTCGCTGAGCATCTACAAAATGAAAATACATCACACTTAACTGAAAATGTACATATCCCAATCATTTTCGAAATAGGGAAATAGCCTTACTTACATCCACAAATCTTTTGAAATTCTTTTCCATCCCGAACCATGGTGGTGTATCCGCATTGAAGTAACATTTAGTAAGTTTCAAAAGTGAACGCTGCCTTTCACCATGAGATACATTTTGTCCCCTGCCACTATGATATCCAAGCTGCAAAGCCTCGGGCATCCAAGCATGCCAATGTAGTCGATGGAGCGGTACAAGATGCGTAAGGCGCAAAACGCGCAAAAACACGTCCGTTTCGTCATGTGTGCGTGAGAATATCATGGGAATTGGCGGCACTATCCCCTTCTGGTATTGTGCTTCAGGCAGCTCAGTAATGAATGCGTTGGGTAAATCAGGTTCCAGCGTTGGTCCTAATAATCTGGACAAAAAGGGCATTCGAGCCTGCAAATTTAAAAGTCAAACATTTTATTTATTGATTAGGTTAAATATTATATTGTAACGACTTGTTTCATTCATACCAAAAGAGTGAGCTGTCTGAATGATAAAAAGTCCGTTGTGGGTTCCTCCAGGAATCGAGCATTGATACTCCTGGCCAATGGTTTCTGGAAATTCTGTATATTGATATTTTTATCACTGTAAACATGTTCACTGTCATGATTGCAATGAAACAATGCACAGATCAGGTTAAGGACGAAAACGGGAAAACCGAATGTCATGATTTATCACGTCAGTTCTCTTCGGTGGCAACTTCAAGATTAAGTAACCGATGTCCAGTTTTCAAACTTATCTCAAAGTTTGGTGGGCAGTGCCCGGAAATTCTTATTACAGAAAGGATATTGCAATGTTATAGTGGAAGTTTATACATACGTACTGTTGAAACAAGAACCGTTTCATTGGGTAGGCATTGTGTTGTTGTTCATGTTCCTGAATCAAACATGCAAACATTCAAGGTTATCACACCTCGTTCTCTTCACAGAACATTACGGAAATTATGTAATTTACTACGCATGCACGCAAAGGAGTGTAAAGAAATGCCATTTAGATCATAATTGAGGATTTGTTTGAAGGATTTTGTTCGCTAGAAGTTAGATAATTTTTTACTGATGATACTAAATACACGAAACGAAAACATAGATTGAACACCTTGTTACAATAACTATTTCCCGGTCACTGACATGATACTTGAATGTCAATAAGCTTTGATTATATAGTATCCGTTATCGTCAATTTCGTCATGGGCATAATCATCATGTATTACCAAATTTTCTGCGGAACCCGGCAATGCACATTCCTGCAGTTTTACTGTAAATTATAAATAATTGTCAATTTCAGTGAAATGCTCTATCCTACTCAAGGGTACATTGATTGGATTTAAATTGGCATGAAGTAAACGAGGTATCTTCTATTATTTAAGGTGGAACACGTAATTTGATATGATATTGTTGGTAACGTATTGAAAATTACATACGGCTAAACTGCTTTCATTCTTCGTTTTACGTGGCCCAACTTATTTTTTAAACTGGAAATATTAAAATGATCACGCTGTTAATTTAATATAAATATTCTCTATATCTTGAAAAACTTATTACTTTTTAATCAGTTAAAACCCTCCTGCAAAAATAAATAGATTGCGAAGGCAACATAAAACGAAAATTTCCCTTGATTACTGAAGGAATGTGAAAATTGCATTTCCAAAAAAATCAGTGAGTTTTAACTTTTTTTAAATTTCCTGTTATTAGGATACGTTGTTAACTTCCACTGCTTGAAGTCGTAGATAGACGATGTTTAAAAACGTAGGCGATGGATATTCTCTGGCATTAATCTATGGAATTTTAGTGAAAGTGCTCACAGAGCTACACCATTATTTATGACAATATTGCACTGGGTACAGACGATCCTCAATGCAACATATTGAGTAATAGTAATACGAGTTTATATAGCAATTTGAAGTTTTGTATATTAGTACACACATGTGTACTAATTGCCGATAATATTTGATGTGACAGTTTGTTGGCTCTTATTTCCCTGAGTTATGTCTCCCAACAAAATTGTTAAGCAGTAAAGTTCCAATTCAGTATATATAAATGAACAATGCCTGACATAAAATATGTGAAACAACTCTCCATAACTTTAGTTAGAATCGTTAGTGTCTGCACGGAATTCCTAACAAAGATTCAAACAGATCGTGCTTGCCTCTGTGAAATTATGGGAACAAAAATGGTACGATTACGCGAAAATAATTGTATATTATGCATCGTTGCATATAAGAATCCGGAAAATGCAATTTGCATTTCAATAGTATATTTTTGACAAACTGTATTTGTAAACATCTACCAACAAACGCATGCAAATACACCATTTTGCGACATTGCACATGAAAAGTTCAAACACGATCACAATACAACAAATATACACAAAGTTTATAATCTGTCGTTGTATATCCTAAAATTGCACTTGATCCCATATTTTCAGTCTTTGGGTTCCCTGAAGAGGATCACGAATCATTGAAATATTATGAACCAGGCCCACTTCGAGGACTGCTGGGTTTTTCATGTCACGTACAGGACTCCAAGCGTCAACAAGCTTACCCATAGATGTCCGGTACAATGGTTTACTGCAATAAAATACATAATTAATTTCAAAATGTACCGTTCTGCCGTTGGCTGATAAATTTAAATAAACCTAATATCAAAGCAAATTTACCCGTGGCTCGCAAAGTTAACAACCATATTTATCAGGTTTCTTGACGCCTTCTGAAAATCCGGCTGTTTGGAGAGTGACGGGAATGCACTTGTATTATTGACCAGCAATAACACATCCGTCTACATTATACAAAATTAAAATCAAATAGCACGCAAACACTAATGCCGGTTTGTATATGTATAGATTGTCATTACCGCGTGCGACGAGCCTGTTAAGAATAACATTGGATACCGTTGATTTTTTATTGTATAATGAGATAAGGCATGACATGGTTAATTTGAAAATTTCTTTTACCAAAATATGGCGGTGGCCTCAAACGCTGGTATATATTGTAACCAGAGTAGAGTGAAAAAGTGTTATGCTTTTGAAGATAAACGTAAGTAGGGGCTATCCGGTGGTGCAATTCTACACTTTTCCACATTGGTGCATTATAAAAGCTGTCGCTGATCATCTGAAAATATAACGATTTAATAATATTGATCACCAGATAATATGCCCAGAGCGAGCTGTCGAGGATATATCCGAAAAAAATATCTATGCATTGTGTGTTTTTCTATGATTTACTACTAGAGTATTTGCTTACGTCCACAAATGCTACAAAATCGTTTTGCCTACTAAATTGGGGTGGAATGTCCTTTTCAAAGTAAAATCGGCTCATCGTTGAAAGTGAGCGCTGTGTTTCTAAGAGTGAAACTTTCACGCCCCTGTTGCTACGTAGTCCCATCTGCAGATATTTTGGCATCCACTCGTACCAATTGCGTGAAATGCGCGATAGATACGCAACTCGTATAATCTGCAAAATAGCGCTCTGCTCATCTTCGGTACGAGAAAAGATAGCGGGTATTGGCGGCACTATTCCCTTTGCATACTGAACTTCAGGGAGCTCCGTAATAAATGCGTTGGGTAAGTCAGGCTCCACAGTGGGACCCAGCATTCTCGTCATGATAGGCAATGCTCCCTGTAAATGGAATGTGAGATAGTGAATTATCAATTTAATTTCAGTCTTCTCATTACATTATACTAGCAGTGCTTATAATTCTTTGATCCGTACAAACGATAGAAGCTGTCGCATTGCCAGCAACGTCGTATCCACTTTTCTGAGACACTCTACCATCTCCTTACTTTCCCCCTGGTCTGCTGTTGGACATCCCACCGATTTGGCAATAACATTTGATGCATTTTGAACCCTGCCGACGGCATCAAGTCCATGATTTGCCAGACATGTTCCACTGATCGCCACTATACCATTTACATATTTTCTGCTTTCGTGCTTTGTAAACAGCATCAAATGGGAAGCGTAAGCACCAGAAGAATTTCCAACCACTATGATCTTTTCGGGATTCCCTCCGAAAGCAGCGATATTTTTGTACACCCATTCAATGGCAAGAGATTGGTCCTTCAAAGCGATGTTTCCTTCGATTAAAAAATGCCTCTGTACATCAAGGCTGAATTTATAATATCACATGCATAAGCAAATCTTTTACCTGGACTTTCAGCGTCTCCAGTGCTAAGAAAGCCAAAGATTCCAAGCCGCACATTTATTGAAACGAACACAACATCTTCACGCAACATGTATGCTGGTCCATGGAATGCCGCTCCGCCAAACATATTCATTCCGCCTGGGATCAGTATAATTACAGGTAATACTGATTTGTTCCGTATATTCGGACTTTGGCGCGACGGTAACTGTTATTGATTTGCAGTAATGCGTGAAAATGATATAAATGTATTTAAAACACTCGCGTGCCCGCCGCGCGGCTTCAGGTGATTTCAACTTCGGATGCCACAAATGTGAAATATTTTATAATTGATTACAAACTCACGCGTGGTGTGTGAACGTCAAGAAAAAGACAATCTTCTTGACCAAAAATCGAGCCGTTTAGTGACAATACCGGATGCACGCAATACGGGCTATCGGAATTTGCCATCAAAATGCCGTTCCATCGCCTTTTTCGTTCAGCATCCTATTTCCATTAGGTAGTATGTATAAATCTTATAATTGAAATTCTACATATGTTAGAAGTTACCTGAAATCTGTTTGGTGCTTCCGCATACGGAATTCCAGTAAAGCTGTAAATTTGGCGTTCCTCGCTAATCTTCATTACGTACCCCTGAACAGACCCGAGCTCAGTAAATGCTATCGGTGCTTTTGTGCCCTCCTCCAGAGATCTTGTATGAAATTTACTGGACGTGGGGTCTGGATACATACGCTCACCACTACTATCGCGACTATTCAAATTTCTTTCGGCTTCATGTTTACAATGAAACAAGTGGCAAAAAATGTTCAGCATAAGAAAGGAGAAACCAAATGCCATTTTTCAACTGCTGTGCACAACGCTGCTGCCAAAACACGAATGGTTAGTATAACCATCTGTCAAGGTGGTTTTGCTGGCAAGGGAGATTGAAAGAACAAACTGGTGATTAATCCATCGAAAATCATTTTGCAAGTGAAACCCACAATTTGATGATTTAAGAGCCACACTTTACTTGGCTCCAGGCTAATTCCCCCCAAGTGGATTCCCACCTGGAAGATTCCCCCCAGTAAATTCCCACCATGGAGAATTCCCACCACGGAAAATTCCCACCAAGGAAAATTGCCACCACGGAATACTCCTCCCACCGAACATTCCCACCATGGAATATTCCTTCCAAAGAGTATTCCCACCATGGTGTATCGTCTACACTTAAAACCCCCATTATATATTTTCATCACGTAACTCATATGAATATTTCCCTAATGATTAGTATCCCCTCTAACACAACGGTAGTTTGTGTGTCATCTTAGCTATAACAATATTGGTTAATTCCAATTTCCGTATTATAATTTCAGGCATGGAAAACATGCGCGGAGGAGGAAAATGTGAGGAGAACATTTAAGATCAGAGAAATGTTCCATAATTTGATTACATTTTTCACGAATAAATTGATTTTGTGTCAAAAAGTATTTTGTAACTAATCGCTTTTAGCGAAATTAAGAATAAGAGAAACCTGCGAAACTACTTGCTAATGTGCAAAAATATTCCGAGAAAATTTATTTCCTCCGGAGAAAATATGCCAAAGTTTTTGTATCTGTAATTTACTGTGTTGGGGTTGGCTTTCAATTTATACAATGCATACGAGGAGATACATTACATAAACATATAGCACACAATTCTGTTTGCCTTTATAGTGGGTACAAGAAGGTTTGACGTACCTACCGCACAAAAATATTGGAATTATGCATATATGCAATGTTTTTATTTAATTAGTTTAATTAGTTAACTTTGGGTTTTCATGTTGACTTAAATTTTGCTGATAATTTACTGCACGAAAACATCTCTGAAATTCTGAAAATCATTATTGACTTATGCACGGATGCCACACTTTGTTAAATAATTAGCAATCTCCTTTTGGAGAAATATTTATTGAGAGACTATTCGGTGGGTAGAGGCCACGTGATTGAAATATACAGAGGGGGTTTTAAGTGCAGGCGATACACCATGTTGGGAATGCTCCTTGGAGGGAATATTCCATGGTGGGAAAGTTCGGTGGGAGGATTATTCCGTGGTGGCAATTTTCTTTGGTGGGAATTTTCCGTGGTGGGAATTCCCCATGGTGGGAATTTACTGGGGGGAATCTTCCAGGTGGGAATCCACTTGGGGGGAATTAGCCGGATACCACTTTACTTACTTCATTCAACTGGGAAACACGCAGAGTTTAAAATTCTGCAATTTCTTTAATTTGATCTTGAGTATGACGATATGATGGATATTCACCTTCAGTATTTGATATCCCTCGATACTTACCAGTTAATATATTTACTTCAGTGACGGTTTCTGCGTCGAAGACAGATATTTGAGAAAAAAATCTCTAATAGAAAAGAACTGCGATATGCATGAATCTGTAAACATTTTCTCACGAGGGAAGTTTATAGATATTTTTGTTATTGTATCCCATAATACTAAAATTGTTTACCTTTTATTGCTTACTGAATAATCGGGCGTTGACTCAGACAAAAGCGTGTGTAAATCTACCTGACAATCCATTAAATTTGTTTTAACACAATTTGCAAAATGTAATTGAAAGCAATAGACTAAATGCAAAATTACAACCGATCCTTCTCCAGCTGCGTCCTGGCCCCTCTACGGACTGCTAGTAAATGTTTTCGTAAACATTCCCACGTCAACACTGTATAAATTATGCTGAAATATTACGTGCAAGCTTAAAATTATGGCCATGATGGGTAGGTATTAAAGTTATACATTTCGATGAGCCGAATACAATGTTATCGATATGCGTACTTTGATATTAAATAATAATAAAGCCATGCCAAAGTATGGAAATGCCATTAACACAAGCGTGTGTAGGACAGCTAGATAGCAAGAAGAAAAATGTCATTACCAGTAGGTATTTGAACTCAAAAATGATACATGCTCAGCGCGTGGCTCACACTTTTGGGCTGACGTTGAATGCAAAGAACATGCACTGACATAATGTATGTATCTGTGCAAAAGATGGACAGTAGAATATCGTGTGAAAATTTAGTAACAATTTGCAGAACTACAGTGGTGCATATTAAATTAAAGACGATTGCTTATAAGACAAAATATGCATTTGCTGGCGAAAGCAGTCACGATTACTGATTTGTTGGTATGATGTGCTTATTTTCTTTTGATGAAATTGTAGTGGCATGCGCGAACGCATTGCCCCCCAAGTAAAAATTTTGCGTCCGAGTTGCTCACATTAGGAGCAATGCAGCACTCATCCAACGCGAAGTGTAATGAGAAGGACTCGCACTGGAAAGAGTACCTTGCTGATCATGCTTCTCTCTACGCCAAGTAAGTGCCCTTAATAGCTTTCTCGATTCTATCCCACGTAACGAACAACAAAGCTGTCAACAGACCATCAATTTATCCATCATTTCGTGGCGTCATGGAAACATTTATGAACTGCGCGGTGTTTCTATCAGTTATTAAATATCTTGAGGGGCAATAATGTGCATACAAAGTGTTCATTTGTCAAGCTAATTACTCACATTATGAACTTGTTCGAGCTAGTAGATAGTACTGTTGCATTCAATCTTTTAAAGTGTGTTGGCGCGTAGCATTGCGGTCCACACTTGGGAAACACGTAATGCTCTAGTGAACCGTGCATTGAAATTGGTATGCAGTCTAGTGGAGAGAATTCGTCCTTCGCTACAACCACATCATCGTTTTAGAGTTCATGGACTAATTGTTATTTTCTGATGCCAACCGATATTAGAATTAGAAAAGAAGATAGATAGTAAAAGGGGAATGCCAACAAATCTCAATTAATTTTTTATTGACAGTTGGAACATGAAATTATTGTGTAGCGGAAGAGGCTCATAGGAATTGGAATGCCCAAAATGGCTAGATAACTTGACTAAATACACCCGTTATTTATTAGATTTCCCCTGCCTGCTGAATTGGTCTGCATATTATGTCATTTATCTGATGCATTATAAGTACGCATCAATTGAAAAAAACGCACAAAAGAAAAATCTTCGCACTCAATGCATACGAAAATTTACTGTCAACTACAAATCAATAATTATGTTGATTTCTTGGCCTTGGGGATAGCCGGCCTTTTCATGTTATTTATAGGCCCCCCAACCGGCAAGTAGCTTTCCAATGGGTGCCCTATAAAACGGTGTTATGGAATATAGTTAAACTATTTTGGTGTACTACGTACTAATGTGAGCCAATACACAATTTTTTACCTATATGTCGCAAAATTAACAATAAGGTCCATCAAATTTCTTAAAGTCTTTTCACAGTCGGGTTTCTGGGAAAGTGATGGGAAGAAACGTGCGTCAATATCACATCGGCCTAAATGTATAGCGTACAAAATCGACATCAAATTCCATCAAAGTCTCATAGATGCTATCATTATGTATAAAAATTTACTTAAATTACCACGTGAGACGAACCTGTTAGATAAAATAACAAGTTTTCAATGGTGATTATGATACAAGCTGAGTAGATGAAAAGGTTTGGATTACATTTGTTAGTCAGCATTATGTAGAGCAAAGCACAACAAATGTCTTAATGCCTGGACTCGAAAACATTTCTCGGTCACTGACTAATTATTTTTTGCGCACATTTCAGGACAATGCATGAATAATTTGTGCACATTCCACGCACAGCATATTTTTCACAATATCGTGTTTTTGGAAAATGTTAATGATTTATTTCATAAACATGTAACAATAAAATGTGGAGGCCTTCCGCGTTTCTATTTAATTGCATCGGAAAATAAAAAAATATAATTCATATATGACTACTTTAAAATAGCACTTCATCCCATATTTTCAGTCTACCGGTGCCCTGCAGAGGATCACGAATCATTGAAATATTATGTATCAATCCTACGTCGAGGACTGCCATGGTTTTCATGTCTTTCACTGGCTTCCAAACGTCTAAATATTGATTGATTGATTGATTTTATGTGCTGAAAATTATCAACAAAAGCTGGTCTCCGAAATTCAACACCCGGTTTTTCAAATCATTCATAATACAAAGGACAATATCATATTTGCATACCAAGTCATAGCCAAATAGTACATATCTACAAATAAATTATTTCAAGTAAATACTACTTCTTAATCTAATTAAATAATCTTGAATAACATCACTAATATCAAAGTCCGAAGATTGTTCTAACAATAAAACATTTCTGTTACTGAGAAATTCATTCCACTCATGAATTGCATTCCATTTAACACTTTTCTTGTAGTGCTCTGAATTACACAGTTCCACTATTAGTTTCGGTGTCGTCTTTGTTCCTGTAGGCGAGACTACAAACCAATGTTTGAAAAGAGTTCTTAATCTAAATTTGTATACGAATTTGCATAACATTAATTTTCTCCTCTCTGCTATTGTGAATAAATTTAGCCTTTTATAATAGACTGACATGTCAACTAAAGGTGACAATTTAACTTTAGCTTGTTTACCCCTTTTCCATACACCAAATTAAGTTAAAATGAATCTATCTATCTTACGTTGAAGGTTTCGTATATCTAGCTCACCTTGTACACACCAGATCGTTATTCCATAATCTATAATATTCTATAATAGATATTACAAATGAAGATAGAAATATTTTTATAACTTTTTCGGGTATTAGCCTCCGGAGACTGTACATACGAGATAAAGCACCTGTCATTCTGTTGTCTACATGATCGTAATGCTCTTTAAATGATAATGTATTATCAACCTGGAGACCTAGATATTTAAATACATATTCTCCGGTAGGCGTCCGATATATCGGTTTGCTTAATAAGAGCAAGCAACAAATTGCAACGGTATTAGCATTGCAAAAATACATAGTAATTCGTCAAATATTGTCTTCGTCTAACCCATAAGAGGCAAAGTTAACAATTATATTTATCAAATTTCTTGATGCAGTCTCAAAATCAGGATAGTTTGACAAAGGCGAAAACCAAGTATTGTTTGTTAGCATCATCACATCCGCCTGTGAACGCATTAAATTAGCAGGTACTATTAAACTTTCAAAAAACTTATAAGCTGGCAAGGGCAGTGTATACCGCGTGAGTTGCTCCTGTAAAATAAGTAAATGAAAACTATATTCAACTCTCTTTTCCAGCTTGTGCCAATACACCTACCAAGAATTTGTGTACGTACCCAAATCCGATGGATAGTCCAGTCGACGAGGCAGTTCATATCCATGGACGACAGAAAACGTGTCATGCGTCTGAAGATATACGTAGGTAGGAGCAATCCTGTGATGCATCTCAACACCTTTCCACATTGGTACATTGTAGAAAGTGTCACTCATCATCTATTAACGGCAAAAGTTGCTAGAATTTATTATAATAATTTAAACCATAGTTTTTGGTCATTCTTTAGATACACACATCCCCAAATCTTGAAAGCAGTTGAAAGCAAAGGCGGGGTATCATGCATGACCAAAATGAGACAATTGACAGAAAATGTTTAACATAAAAAAGGAGACGCCAAATGCCATTTCTAAACTGTTGTGTACTACTCTACTGCCGAAACACGAATGGTTAGTATAACCATCTGTCAAGGTGGTTTTGCCGGCAAGGGAGATTGAAAGAAAAAACTGGTGATTATTCCATCCGAAATCATTTTGACCAACAAAACAATATTCAAACCCACAATTTGATGATTTGAGAGCCCCACTTTAGTTACTTCAGCCAACTGGGAAACACGCATAGCTTTAACTTCTGTAATTTCTTTAATTAGGTCTTGAGTATTAACTTGATTTTGAGTATGATGATATGAGGGATATTTACCTTCAGTTTTATATATCCCTCAGTACTTTAGCAGTTAATATGTTTACTTCAGTGACGGTTTCTGTGTCGAAGACAGAAAAGCAACAAATTCATGGAACTGCGATATGAAGGAATAGGCAAAATACTTCTCACGAGGAAAGCTTATAGGTATTTTTGTTATTGTATCGCATACTATTAAAATTGTTTACCTATTTTTGCGTACCTGGCTAATCGGGCGGTTACTCATATAAGAGCGCGTGCAAATCTACATGACAATCCATTCAATTTGTTTTAGCACACTTTTGTGAAATGTAATGGGAGGCAATACACTCAATGCAAAATTGCAGTCGATCCTTCTCTAGCTGCGTCCTGGTCCCTCTTCCGACGGCCTGTAAATGTTTTCGTAGACAATCACACGCCAACATTGTCTAAATTATACTGGTGTATTTGGTGTACGCTGAAAATTATGGCGATAATGGATATTAAAGATTTATATGATTCGCCCTCATACAATGTTATCGATATGTGTACTCTAATATTCACGAAAATAAACTCATGTACATAATTCCATTACCACAAGTCTGTTTACGACAGTTTACAAGAAGAAAAATGCCATTACCAGAGTAAGTATTTAAACTCGAAAATGACGCATGTTGAAATTTAAGAACATTCCCTCATATCCCTCATATATCAGTCATCATATTACATTTGAACCAAATCGGCATTTAAATTCATGCACGAGAACTATATTATTTGTAAGTATGTATATTTTCGAAAAGATGGATAGAAGAATAGATATCGTGTGAAAATTTAGTAACAATTTTGCACAACTGCAGTAGTGTGTATTAAATTTAATACGCTTACCCATATAATAAAGTAGGTATGTGTAAGTAATCACTGTTACTGATAGACTGCTGGTATGATGTGGTGAAGGTTATCTTTTGATTAAATTGCAGGGGCATGCGCGAACGCATTGCCCACCAAGTAAAAATTGTGCGTCCGAGTTGCTCACATTAGGAGCAATCGCAGCGTTCATCCAACTCGTAGTGCAATGAGAAGGACTCGCACTGGAAAGAGCACCATGTTGATCATGCTTCTCTCTACGCCAGGTAAGTACCCGTAATAGCTTCCAAGATTCCATCCAGCTTGTACGACAACAAACCCACCAACTGACCATAAATGTCTCCTTCATTTCGTAGCAGCATGTAAACATTTATAAACAGCGAATCACTTCCAACTGTTAGCAAATGCATCAGGGCATAATTCTATGCATACTAAATATTATTTTGTATAACCAATTGTCCACATATCCAATTGTTTAAGCTGCAGTCATTAAATTGAACACAGGAACATTTTAAAAAATGCGTTGGCGCGTAGTATCACGATACCATTCGGGGTATCACTTGCTGCAGTAGTGCATATAAAAGCCGTGCCTAGAAAATGGTATTCATTTTGATAGGGATGACTTCACGCGATGAAATGCATAGTCATGTGCTCATGTTGAACTTTTTCCCTTTTTACTGTATCTCTGCATTTTAATAATTCCGTGACAGATGACTGAGAGCATTGTATGTCATTGACATGTTTCAATTATAGGTATGCAAAATTCAGCAAATACTGACAGAAAGAAATACCTGAATTGTGATGGTCGTAAAGTAAAATGGCAAGAGCGATCCTTGGGACGGCAGTTTTTGGATGAAATGGAACCGAAACTTACGTCATTATGTCTCCTCATAATCGGTATCAACAAAATGGTTAGATAAATAATGCAATGAACATCGGTGTTTTATTTACTGGTCAGTGAATAATAATTTCCGGTTCATTTTTCCAAGTAGTGACGCCTACCAGCTTTGTTAGAAAATATTACAATGAATAAATAAAGAAAATGGGCGGAATTTAAACATGGCAATAATCCCTGGGTAGATTCTAAGGAGAGGGAATACAGTGGAAATAACTCATCAGCATTGGACACATACCATTTAAATGCAACATTGATATCCGATAGAATAATGCTTGTTTGCTCAAGTATGCTGAGCAAAAGGAAAACTGAGCGAAATTTGGCATGATTGTGTGTGTAAATGCACTCATCATCATAATTATGAGAATTTGAAACGCGTACTACTCAGACGTTGATATTCTACAAGCAAGCCAGTATCATTAAGTAATTCAGTTCCAAAATGGTGCTGCGTCATCAATTATTATGCGGTCCCTTTCATTGTTGCTAAAATCCAGATGTACTCATTTCGGGAAGGTAACCAGGCATGGCTAAACCCGCGGGTTTGGACCAAAAAACCCGTGGGTAGGGTTTTTAACGGATTTTACGGGTTATAATGGGTAGATGGGCTTAAATGGGTAGTGTATATAAATACATAAGGGGCTTTTTCCCCGCCTTACTCTATGATCCCATATACCCCTATAGTAAATTGTTTTAACCCATAAAACCCAACCAATAAGGTGCTAAGTGGGTCCGTTTAAACCCGGGTAAAAACGGGTTCACCCAGCCCGCAATAGAACCCGGAGCCATGCCCGAAGGTAACCGTTGTATATTATCAAATCAAATTCATCGTATTCATTGACGTACGTATGTGTATACGGAAATGAAGTTCAAGCATATTCAATGGGGAAAGAATGTTAGTTTAAAAGTTCATAAAATTAATTGAGATCAGGATCAGACACATCAAATTAAAATTACGGTACTTTCGTATACCTATACCAAATAACGGCTGCGTATGCTATTGATGCCGTCGTCGTCGTTTTTTTGTATGATCTAGCGATGTGCGTTTTTTTATCTTTTGATTAAATTGCAGGGGCATGCGCGAACGCATTGCCCCCCAAGTAAAAATTGTGCGTCCGAGTTGCTCACATTAGGAGCAATCGCAGCGTTCATCCAACTCGTAGTGCAATGAGAAGGACTCGCACTGGAAAGAGCACCATGTTGATCATGCTTCTCTCTACGCCAGGTAAGTACCCGTAATATGTTTACAGATTCAATCCAGCTTTGCATACAACCAAACCACAGACTGACCGCCAACGTTTCATTCATTTTCTGATATAACGTTAGCATTTATAAATTAAGTAATATGGACAACATATTGTAAATATATTAAGCGATAATAATATGCTTACTAGTACCGAATTTGTGAAGACTATTATTATTAATTTAATTATTTTCGAATGGAGCGACCGAAATTGGGAGAAATGGATTTCACCAATGTGATTGCGCGCGTAGCACAATGACATGAAATGGGGCACTGCAGCACCAAGACATACATACTTACCAACAACTTATTACGTTGTAGTGCATCGAAATATGTAAGCATTATCAGAGCTACAAAAAGGTAATGCAGAGCTGCCTCCTGAGTTTGCTCCGCCAGGACCATCATGATCTACCAGATTGCCTGATAATGGGATGATGTTTATACCTTGCTGCAGAGCCCACTATTACTTATATCGTGGGAATTTTTTACGAGTTGAGATGTGCTTGTTCTTTTTTGTTACAGATATCATTATTTGACTTATATATAAATACATTCTGGTAATTGAAAGATTGAGCGTTGGCTTGTTGCACTATTTCCAAGCCCAAGAAACGTGGCAAACCAATTATCGAGTGATTAATATATATTTTACATAGGATGTTATTTTTCTTTACCGAGTTTCTAATTGTTATGAATTGGCTGATGATGATGAATGCTTCATTTGAATTTAATTAATTGGGGCAAAATGCAATAATTCTGTCACCGAAATTTTTCGTCATCAGCGGGTTGAAAAAATATGCTTGCACATCCTTGAATACGACTCCTGGAATTATATAAGTTACCCGTACTTCAAGGATTAATATGTATACATGAATTACATTCTATCCAAGTCAGTTTTATTTTGTTAACACAAAAGCCAAAGTTTTGTTTACATATGTGAATTTTGTGTCACCACTTGTTTTCGTACATTTGTAGTAGATATATATGTTTGCATTCACACAGCCATTGTTTTCATGGACTTTACTATTGCCAAAATTTTAAGGCATTTGACAATATTGCTGATGGACCAATTCAATATTTTGCTAAAAAATCAGGGCATCAGTCAGCTCTACTGTCTATGGAAGCTGGGAAATTTCCAGAATTCCACATGCATCTAATATTCCAGAGAATGTTTAGCATTATTTCTAACCGTCCTGTGATTACTCGAAAAAATCTTTAGCCCAAAAATGATGTTAATATATTAACATGCTTAATTAAATACTCGTGTCTTACTCGTTTAAAATTACAAACTGACAAAATGGACTGTCCAATTTTAAAGTTAAGTCAACTGTGCATCTTATTAATCATTTCGTGCAATTGGCAGCGAAATTTCCAGCAAAGCATGCTATACAATTTTGTGACGGTTGTTATTATCAACGAATCTAATGCGAACATGCTAATCTAACCATGTCGATGCTTTTTTAAATTCCTGAACCCCTGATTGAGATATTTTTACGTAAAATCATACTTCATATGCTTCTGGTAAATATCGAGAAATTATAAAAAGACTGATGTATAAAGGAAGTGGTTTTAGACATGATACATACAGGAAGGAATTTGTAGCATACTCTGCTTCATAATATGAGATTTGTCTGGAATGCAATGGAATGTGCTGTTCTCAAAATAAACATCGCTCTCACTTTCTCATTCTCATTCATTCAACAACCTAAAATGAGTGAAATCATTTCAGTCACAAAATTCTAACGGTACTTTACTGCATCCTATTTTTGATGTCGTCCTGAGAGATCCTTTTCCTGACGACATGCAATAAAGACAAAAAAGGGAAAGCGGTCTCCCCGCATAATATTGTGTGTGTATTTACCCTTTCCTCTTTCACGTAATGATTTCCTACTTCACAGAAATCAAGAATGAACGGGACCCTTTTAGGTAAGTGTGCTAATGTATTTACACAGTCCCAAAATGTAATTACATCATCCCCAACTAGGCTCACTGACAGTAGGTCACTAAATTGTGCTATGGTGTCATTTAAAAGATTATTTATTCCGCATTCTCATTCACAAGCAAGATCAGTTTTTCCCGAGAGGCGATCCTCAGCACAACTCTCAAGGCTACCTAAAACCATTTAATTTGTATTTGAAGATATACATTTCAGCATGCGGTTTCTCATAGGAGTAACGGTTATTGCCACAGCGCTCCTTGGAGGTACGGAATTAATCACGAACATAATAATTCAACTGCAGTTTTGTGCATTTTTCTGTGATGCGATTTTTACGGTGGCAGTTTCATTTTAATAACCAATTTACCACTGTTTATTTTTATAGCATGTGCGGATTCAAAAGTGCCCCAAGCTGCAGCAGCAGGTCAAAATTCCGGGATCCAAGGCGTCCCTCTTTCCTCCTTGTCAGAGGAGCAGAAAAAGAGGCTGGGTCTCTTGGGAATTGACATTGATGTAAACATCAACAAAAATGGAACCCTCATCCCAATTCCGTCCTTTGTTAACTTTAACACGAATCTGGATGCCGGAATTGGTGTTGGAGGCAGTCTGGTCATTCCACTGGGATTACTTTTCCCCACTTTATCCTATGGACTCAACGCCAGCAAAAACGTGTCTCTTGTTCTGAACGCCGGAGTTGGTAAGTTATCCGAACCTGTTTCATAGTGAATAACGTTTCTTGTGCAATTTTTGGCATATCATGATTTTGATGGATTTGGTTTATAGGAAGCGCACCAGCAGAAGGCGATGGTTGGGGTTCTGATTCGGGATGGAGTTCCGAGTCTACTCCAGGTTGGGATTCTGGCTGGGAAGCACCTTCTTCCACTCCATCAACAACACCAGGTTGGGGCTCAGGATGGGCTCCACCCTCCTCAACTCCAGGTTGGAGCGCTCCGTCTTCCACTCCTGGCTGGTCCCCTCCTTCCTCGACACCCGGATGGTCTGCCCCTCCTTCCTCAACCCCCGGATGGGAAGCTCCCTCCTCAACTCCAGGATGGTCTGCTCCCCCTCCAACAACCACTCCAGGTTGGGAAGCTCCACCTTCCAGCACTCCTGGGTGGGAGGCTCCCGCATCCTCTGCAGGCTGGCCAGCCCCACCACCTTCAACAACTCCAGGATGGGAGGCGCCCTCCTCCACTCCCGGATGGCCCGCACCCCCTCCAACAACAACTCCAGGATGGCCAGCTCCCCCACCAACCGAAAGTCCAGGATGGCCAGCACCGCCACCATCATCGACACCTGGATGGGGATGGAAAAAGGAGGAGGCAAAGGGAAAGCAAGCATAAAAGCTTCTAGCATTATTTTAATGAAATGATGTGTGTGAAAATTGTCCACATTTTAATTTATTGTAACTTATTTATTTATTTTTGCAATCAGTAAAAAGCGTATTACATCCCAATAAAGTAAAAGCGTACCAAACAATAAAAGGAAATTGTCGAACATCAATATAATTTATGTCAATTGCATTCATTGTCGGCTTACCACATAATTAATGTTGCCAATAAATCTTGGAATCAATTGCATCTGTGTAAAATTCGAGGAACCGCAAGCAAGTAACGTGTAGGTTATGATGGCAGGAAATAATAAACCACGGAATCTAGATATCATTCATCGGATGGAACAATGTGTTCATAAAATCCATTTTAGGTAGCCAGTGCATGCAACTGCATTTCAGCTTTGAAGTAGTTTCAGTCAAGTAATGAATATAAAGCATGTTGACTTGTAAATATTGCCTTATTCTGAAAAGCGTGCAGTAGTTACATCCGATTTTATTCAATATATAGTAGGAATTTAGTTTTCTTAATTCAAGTTGCCTTGGGCAACAATACAATTTTAAATAGCATTGTGTAAATAGTGAAGAGAAATCATAATTCCGTATCAGCAAAGTACGGTAGGAAAGGATTTTATGTCTAGACAAGCTGCTGGTCTATGAACTCAGGCTGCCAAATATGGACAAAGCTTTTTTGGATTAAGTGACAAAAATAACTTTTCTTGTAAAGTAGGAAGCTTCTTCATTGCTTCTCTGGTGAGCTGACAAAAAAGGTACTAATGAGTACATTTACCGACCAAAACATCACCAATTTAAAGTGATGTGGTCCTTCTATTTTCCTTCTGCTATTCCATTCTGTTATAAAATGTTGAATGCGCATTGCATCCACACGGGCAGCATTGCTTTGATGGATAGGTTGGGTGCGCACCTATACTTGTTAAATAGTTTGCTACAGACCGTGGCGTGGCTTAGATGCTCTTACTTTTGTGAGGCATGTCCAGCTTTGTTTTATTCGCAATTTCGTAGCGTCTGCAACGAGTACTGTAAAATTTCCTAAAATGGGGTGTAGCTATGTTTGAATTTCAAAGGATGACAATTAACTTGACAAACCACAGAAAACCGGAAGTGCGATGGGATATTGTCAAACATAATTTAGGTGAGTACTTCAGTAAAATGTAAAACACTTAATTTGTGGAAATCATCTTGTTGTGATATAAATTTGGAGTCTAAAAATGTGTGCGATAACTGGTTGACCAGCAAATATCTGCTACTCCTAATTTACTCTTTATTTGAAGGATTTACTATTGTTCCACTGCACCTTTCATAGCCACAGCGCCACAAATCCAATTGATATCTAAATGTAAATTTATTTGTAACAGAAATTCCATTGGGACTGTGCTATTCTATCAGGAATATAACCAAAGCAATGTTATCGTCACCCTGACTACTAACGGATGTAACTTGAGCAAAAGATTACAATAACAGTCCTTACTTTTATTGCGGACGCACTCCAAAAATGGCTTTTATTGTGGCAAGTCTCGCAGTGATTGGATTTCGATTTGTTCTTGGACAATGTTGGTAGGGGTAAGTAAGACGATGAATGTAAGCACTTTTAATTGGATATAAAGATTAAATAACTTTGCTTAACGATAAAATGTTAAATTGTTGACAGGATATGCATGTTTTTTATAGTTGCGTAATATTCTAAATTAAATGTTATAACTTTCTTATATTTCAGTGCTAAGACTACTACAACTCAATATTTCGTATCCTAACTCACACCCAAATGGATGAAATTTTACACCACCGTCCAGTTCCCTACTTTCACCGATCCGCTGAACTGAACCCGAATGCTTTGCATTTCAGCAGAAAAGCAAAAAGGGATCGTTTGGCACACGATGATGTCACGTTAACTGCTAGTACCACTTTACTGTCTTCAAAATTGTAATGCTGATTGTAAGTTAGGCATATCAAAATATTTGAGGTTTAAGTCTTGAGTAATTTTCAAAATTTTGCATCATGAATGTAGAACTAATTGAACGTTAATTATAAATTTGGGTTTCAATAGGATTGACTGGAAGGCAACAACTCAACACTCATCTTGCGTAGTTAAGGAAAAATAATCCCTGGAATCATGTTTACCGATGGGTGAATCCGAAAATACAGGTGGACTTTGGAAAGAGGGTGTTGGGGTTACATGGGGCATGATTAATCTGGTTAAGTCAAGATTTAAATTTAAATTGTTGGATTCTGTAAGACTTCATATAGGGTGATAATAGTGGTCGTTTGCAATGGGCAAAGAAAGGTTCTTAAAAATGCAATGCGATGCAGGATTGCATTTACTTTATAAATCTATGGAGAATGATTACAAATTTCAAAGCAGTCCATAATAGAAATTCCCAAGCCGCTTAATAGAATGCACAATTAATAGAATAAAACAAATAGTGATGGTCTCGCCCGGCAATCTTAAATTGTTGTAATGCTGACGTGGCGTGGCGAGGAAATCTTGCGAGTCAGTGTTGCAAATTCTTGACCTTTTCTGTAATTTTAGAAATCGAAATATTTTTTGAAAATGTGTTATTTAACTATTTGTATTAGGAATTTTGTATTTACACATTGATCATATTGTCGATAGGAAATTGCATATTGCATTTCCTTATGAGTTAGGTATGTATAACAATGCTTTAATACGTACGATTTGTGAAAACGGGCTCGAAAATGTGTCGTAATCTCAAGCGTGGTTAACATAATAATGTTTTTACAGTTCCGAATAATTCCAGTATTGGTAGATTTTTAATGCAATTTTCTGGATATGTTAGTTTGTATTTGCAGTGGCGTTTTGGATACACTGCAAACTATATAATTAGTTAACTGAGATATCACCCCGTGAATCCAATACGACATGAATGTACACATTGTATTGCAAAATTTCAATGAATTGTTCCAGTTCGGTTTCCGCCGTCTTGCTCTTAACGCGTCATTTAGTCTTCTGAAGACGCTACAGTGAGTCAAGGCATTTAATGAAGTTCATGGTAGTCTCCAGTTACGTCCTTTTTGTTCTAGGAAAAAAGACATCATCACTAGCTAGCACATAATAGTATCTTAAAAGTAAAAAATAGTATGTTAAGTGATAGTCAACGATTTTCAGTCATTATGTACTGAATCTCGACGGTCAACTTGTACGAAGGCCATACATGCATACAAAGGCGTAGCTAATTAAGATATACTCCAGTATGTATTTTATGTGTTATTAATGTTTTCATTGATAGTACTCGTGCGAAATTAGGTCGTAATATCTGTTATTTGAATTACAAGGAAAGTTTACAATACATGTTTTGCAAATCTAAAAACGCGATCTATGTAATTTTTAATTTTCTACAGAGTCGAATTACATTGACTCTTACATTTTTGGTGCCAAAGTGGGCTAGTGGGATCCAGTTATTGAATGTTGGATTGTAATATTCCTTGTTGGATTTATCATTGAATACACATTGATTGGCTAAGCTAAAGAAAATGTAATTTCCTTTTCATTTAGTTTGTATAAGTAGTAGCGTGTTGGAGAAACTCTAGGGGATAAACGCGGCAAGTTATAATCAATAATGTATTTCGATTAAGACGCAATATGAGTGTACATATTGGTTTTGAATCTGAGTAAATACCCACAATTAAGTGTATTGTTAACGTCTTGAGTCTAACGACCCTCTATACTTCAGACGACAAGGTAATTACGTTAAAGCCATTCATGTCATATTCATGGTAGTCTCCTGTTGCGTCTGGTTTGTTCTTTAGGAAGGGAATATAACGTAACAAAATGAACGTATCAAAGGAAATGCACACGCTTTTACAGTTATATGTTTAACACAAATTGTATATTCAACCACCTTCACTATAACTATGCAAAAAATTTAGGAATGTGTGGATAATCTGCTGCTAATAGGTATGTGATCAACGTTTTGACAATTGTAACTACTACGACGATTGCTTGGTATGGAGTAAAAACGATAATAAATTGTAGACGTAATGTAATTTAAGGCACATCTTACATTAGTTTTGTAATCAACAGTGATTAATGCAAATATGCTGCCGCTGCCACTTTTGCAAAAAATAGTTTGTTATAGGTAACAACAAACTTTTTCAGTGCACTTGTTAAATAAAATATTTCTGTGCAAAGATTTTGGGACTGGGAGTAAATAACTGTTGCAGGAATGAGTGATGTGAGTTGAGAATTTCGTTTGTATACATCTGTTCACAACCAAACTTTAATATTAAACATCATTGCGATTTTATAATAACAACATTAAGATAAATATTCAATATTCCTTCGTACCAGTAAAAGGATTTAAAATTAATAACGATATATTCGTGATATATTTCAACGTAAACATTCATAATTTTTAATCAGATTGATTTATTTCGACTGAAATAAATAAAAAACAATTTCGTCAACTCAATGAGTTATCTTCAAAAAAATTTATTTCTCACTGATTCCCTTTGTGTTAATAAGCACATTCAACTCGCATGAGATAAGTTACATTCAAATACCGCTAATGCAGTTTTTATTTTGCGAATTTATCTTTTCGTAGTTAATTTTGGAATGATGCTGCACATTCGGCAAAGTAATCCTCAACCATCCTGCGTTATAAATCCAAATGCATACTTTACATTAATATACAATCTGCGGCTTTTCAATTAAAACCGGCTTGATAAATGAACACGTGGGCACATTTAAAAACATAGGTAGGTAATTAATTACTTGTATGCGAATGGAAGGAGGTGCATATTATACTAAATGTTTATAGAAAATTATGACTCGTGGAATGCATACCTAGGCACCAGAATAATATAGGTATACAAAATTTGTTCCGAGTTCTAATGAATACGCAGCTCTAACATTTTTAGTGTTGCTTGCAGCCTTCTTGTTACTTAGTATTATGGAACGTTTATTTGGTTAGTTTAATATAATTATAATGTTAGATTCAGCAGAGTGAAGTTGGCCGTGCTTATTAAAAATCTGATGATACTCACTACAAGTGGCAATCGCAAAATTGGTAACTATATTTTACCGCTGAAAGTAACAACTAATATTTCTATAACGGCAAAAGGAATGTGCGTAAGGTTTTTATGCAACGTGATAGCTATCCAGTGTTATGTCGCTACAAAAATAAAGAAGTCTCATCTGCAATGAGTGAAAAGATTCTCATCTAACGTGACAGAAAAGAAAGATAAATTGTATCTATATGGCACAAACATTTCTTGGTACATCAAACGCTGATTGAATTTTTGAACTGCTTAAGCAGTATTCCTCATTCATTCAACTTGTTATATGTGTGTGAACATTTCATTTACGAGCAAATTGATTGATATGACATTATTAACCTATGACTTGGCATTTTAGATTATGCCGAAATGTTAGTCATAGTACCGCGAATGTGATAAAAAATGGCACTAGGTCTTGACACTTATAAAATGAGATTGACTTCCAGATATTATCGCATTACCAGGTAGGCTAGTGTTTTCTACTCAGAATGGTTGTTGATCTTTACCAATATTAAAATGATTGACTTCCTTGCAAATGATTATAACATGGAACCTGACGTTTCTTGGTAAATACTTTCTAGAGAAATAATTTTTACATGATATTATACCTACATATAAATAAACCATGCTCAGCAGAAAAATGCCCAGTTGGACGGTGCCGTGCATCCGGGAAAGATTCTTGAAGAGGCATCATAGATTTAATTTACTCATTTCCGTTGGACGGACCAATGCAACTATTTATTTCCATTTGAACAGTTCCTTAGGTAAACAAATTAATAACTATCAGTGAACACAATTTTTTTATGTGGATAAAGATATTTAAATTCCTGTTCTGCTGCAAATGTAGTTTTACTGATTAGACATTAAATTTTCGTTTTTATTCTGTAGTCGCAATAACAACTAATGATGAGATTTAGTCCGATCGTCACACTTCTTTTGTTAGCCGCTGTATTCTGCGCATGTGATGACGCTGTGGAAAGTGAACCCTGCGATGATGATCCAACATTTAAGAATACCATCCTGAAACTCGTCGTTGCCCATGCCAAAGCCGGCCGTTACGATGATGCCAGAAGGGAACTTAAATTATTAACAGATTATGCTAAGGAAATGAAAACAGTGGTATCTCAACTATACGGTGGGAATACAACCAAGAACGCTCACCGTCCCATCAACATGCTCTATGGGATTAGCTGTGACGCATACGCCAACGGCATAGAAGCTTTGCTGGAAGAAATGGATAAATACGGACACTTATCAGAACCGGAAATTCTGCTACCAGCATACCTACTTGGGAAAGGTTGGTGCGCAGGCAATGCTAAAATGAACCAGTCCGTTTCTTTGGTGACTCCGCACTTGGAAGGAATGATAAATCAGTGGACAAATGAAATACAAAACGGGAGCAACCAAAATATTACAGCATTTTTCAAAGCGGATGTAACCAGAGAATACTGCGTTCGGGCACAAATTCCAAAATTGGTGGAGAAGGCAATGAATGGGAGCACTGATTCGTTTGGCAGAGTCTTGTCATTTGTAAATGAGTTTAATTATTTGGATTCCAGAGTTGTGGGGTATTCAAGTATAGTTAAGGAACTGAGGAACATTGGTAAGGATCATAGTGAGGAAATGCTACTCGTCAGCTACTGGATTTACAGGGACATGACAAATAGTGAAAATGCAATAACTGAAAAAACGCATCTAGCAGAAGCATATGACAAGCTAAAAAGTGAAATACCTACGACATTCCAAAATATGTTTTGGAATCGTGGAAATTGTCTCATTAAAAATGCCAAATATGATGAATATCTGGATGCCACATTAACCATATCGGCTAGTGAAGTTTACACAAGCAAGGCATGGAGACGCGGTCCAGCAGGAACTTGGATACTGGAACCCGGCGTAGTTAACGGAAAGCTCAACTTTCACATTGTAAATAAGCCTCTACCACGCGATCGGGATCATCTCTGTCATGAAGATAATTTAACGGGTGGACTGTGCAGTCACTATGATTTCGCCGAGTATAAGCATTACGTGAGGTATGCACAAATTTTGCGGTCTGTGCAATGGAGGCTTGAACCTATTACGTTAGCGGATACGCATCAGAAGGTATTTCGCATTAAGAATGCACATGATGCTGAACATGTGTATTCCAGTGGAAACTTTTTCGATTCTGAGAACCATCGGCGCAAAATTTCACGATCAGGTTCAGAAGATGCTAGTCATTGGGATATTGGCTGCCAATAATGGAAAGGTTTCAGACAAGTGCAATGTTTCATTAAACATTCTGTATTCTCTTTTGTAGTGGATCATTGTGAAGCATTATTGATTTTTGTAGATTATTTTAAGCACCCATGTGCGAATGAAAAACTGTTAAGTTTGCATATGAACATAATTAATGCTATGTACAATATTAAAGAACGAATCCCATTAAATGTACTACATGTAAATACAAAGTAACCCTTTCAACTTCTTCATAATCTCATATACCAACTATCCTCCCAAACTCAATAATGAAATGCTGCACATATAAATGAATGAAATTCCACATTTTGCAATTGCATTATTGCGTACGATTATATTTCATTTTGTACATACGTAGTTCAAGCTAAAAGTTAATTTGTACTTCATGGAACACACCAGTATCTTGAACCGTTCTACCCGATGAGAAAAAGTTGTTTCTAGTGAATGATCATAAAATATCATATCATAATATTTCATTCCCAGAAAACATTTTCGCAATGCTTTACCGAACTGAGTTTATTTTGACTAAATTAAATAAATGGAAGGTCCCATTGCGGTACAAGGCCCAAACGGCGCAACGTTGCGGCAACTATTCGTTCTGCTTAAAACTAAATGTGATCCATTTAATTTGAATGCTGAAAATGCACTTGCTCATTAATAATTAATCGCAAATTATTATTTTTTATTATTAGTAAATGTAAATAGTTCACAAATTCAAGTTATGATCCAGAGGCTATGTATCGCATAATGGTTGTATGTATTAACATTTCGTTGGTTCGTTTGGGCATGAAAGATTACAAATTCATAAATACACATGTTATCAATAAAACGATTAGTATCGTAATCAGTCATGCCTTCTATGTCATCTCCTTCCTGAAAAAACGATTCATGATGGCTTTGCTGCTATTATCATTACATATTGACTGCAGCATATACGGACACGCCCTGTCAAGTTGGGAGACTCCAGAGCAAACCGATGATGCGATCGGGATGCATAATTATCACATTTAATCATGGGGCTGTGTCGGGATACATTTTGTGCATTTGGTGTCTTTGCAGTGGCATAACAATGCGATTTATCAGTGACCCGGAAGTATCCAGAAAATGTAGTGAAGTTGTTGAGACCTACAGTAATATGAAACGGAAACAAAGACGTGAAGAACTTTCCAGTTATCTGGAAACTTACCTAAACTACAACTATTACCTATTTACTTGTCCATTTCAAATACGCGAGTCAGTTGGAAATTCTGATTCGACGGGAGCGAAAGTGAGATTTTGGTCTCCACAACGGATCATATGTGGAATTTGTGTCATTCTCAGTTTCTTTTGGATGCTTTTACATATTCGGCAAAGTTATCCAAAACCTTCAAGCGTTCGGAATCCAAATGCATACTTTGCTTTCGCGCAGACAATTTGCGGATTTTCAGTCAAAACATGTCTAATGATTACATTTTGGAGAAAGCATCAAAGTTTTCTGTCTCTCCGCGATCTGCTCGTGAAGCACAATTTTCTGGCAGACTTCCCACGCCGCTTTACAAGAAAGTTTATTGTGAACATCATTTTCATAATATACATTTTGCTTGTTGCAATTAATGTCATTAACGGATATGGGTTGGAGGAGGTCAGGCTAAGTGACCAAGAATGGAATTTTAGTAACTTCACTCAGTCCGTATGTCATGCGTCGGAGAAGGCTTTTCTTTTCAATGCCCTTTGGCTGGAGGGATTATGTGAGGCGTCAAATGGATGCAACATTTATAGAACAGTATTAACGGTGGCTGGATTTATTGCATACATTCACTGGAACATTGTTGCGTCTTTTCCTTATCTACTATGGTCCATGTGTGCCGCGATATTTTGGGTCACTACTTGCAAATTTTGTCAGGAACTAGAAATCATGAAGGAGCCAGGAATGTGCAAAATAAGCGCGAGTACCGAGCAATGGAAAAGTATTTACAGCCGTTATAAGGCCATTCAAGAGGTATCTGCAGTAATAAATGAAATAATTGGAACGTCATTAGCTTTGCATTTGTTAGAGTCCACGGTGTACTATTCAACCACATTTGAGCATGCATTTTATCAACACATGGTGACCGGTGATGTTTCCAGTTTGATTCATCTTGTGGGGTTTCTTCTCGAGATGAGTTGTGCGTTAATTCTTCCAGCAGAAGGCTGCCGCAGGGTAATTTTCAGAAAATTGCAAACCTAATATCATGTAGTAGAATTATTGCTGACTTGAATCTGTATTTTCTTTCTTATAGATGGGAAAATTTAAAGAATGGCTACGGAAAGAAGAAAATCACGGTGTTGTTCCAACTTATCATTTGAACTTAATTCTTGATGACTTGAACACACATGACAGCGTCGGAATCAAGGCTGGTGGTGTGTTCACAATTACATACGGTCTAGTGGCCAATGTAAGTAGTCCTGAAAAATTGGTTACAATATGTTTACATTGATACCAATTACAAGATGTTACTGCCATCTATCATTGTAATAATGTCCATAAAATATTTTCTTGCAGCTTTTTGGTGTAACGGTGACCTACTTCATTATTTGCATTCAAAAATAATTTGGTTCCATCACCTGTATCAAGAAAGGAAAATACGAAATCACTATTAACTCCTTTTGAATTTGTTTAATAAGCTTTTGCAACAAACTGTCAAAAGCGTGTATAAATTTATGATAATAAAAATGTTGCATGTGCTTAACAAAATAATATAATTACATTATATTGCTTGCTCTGTGTAGGCATATACTCGTGATTCATTATTACAAAATACTGCCCGATATTAATATGAATCATTTCACCCTTGTTTACACAACTTATTTACATTACCAGGTGGAGTCTCCATAAAAATTGAATTACTGCGTTTTCTCAATTACTTTCACTAACCTCTACGAAAATGGTGCAACATTTGCGACACGCCCAAAGTAATTAAAGAAATTTTCGTACCTATGCGGTTACGATCCATGTACTGACGTTTTCACATTCTTGCACAAATATCATTCTAGATATCAGTCAAAATCCTAAGCAAATTGTAGATGATGCAGCTTTCATTGTTTTAGAGTTTGCAAAGATGCAGTTGTTAGCGGGATATTGCGTATTTAATAAAAAAGAGCCAACCTGTCTAAATAAAGTTGGAAATGGTAAATCAAAAGCCCAAACGAGTGAGCTAGCGTATTATTTGGAAGTATTCATAGACTACAGCTATTACCTGCTTACATGTCCCTTCCGATTCATTGGATCCGAGAGCGTCGGCAACAAATATTCAAATTGTAAACTCTGGTTGCCACAAAAGATTGCGTGCGGAGTGGGAACTTTCCTGAGCGTATTCTAGATGGTTCTACATATTCGCCAAAGTTATCCCACGACTGACACAGTACGTAGTCCTGACGCATATTTCGCATTCTCACTTGCACTTTGTGGCTGCCTGGTCAAGATAAGCATCTTGTGTAGCTTTTGGAAAAATAAACAAGCCTTTGTTGACTTGAGAGATAATTTGCAAAAACACGGCGCTTATGACGAACTTCACCAGAATGTCTACATGTGGAAGAAAATTGCAGTCAACATGGCATTTCTTATGTACGTATTACTGATACCAGTAAACATTATGAATGGATATGGATTACAGGGAACTCGATTGAGTCAAGGAAACTGGCATAAAAGCAACTACACCGTAATATTCTGCACAGCCTCCAAAACGGCATTTCTACTTGATCAAAAGTGGCTGCCAATTACTTGCTCCACCGAAAACTGGAGTCTATTCGACTCATTACTAACACTGGTGGGATATTTGGCTTTCATACATTGGAACATTATTACTGCATATACCTACTTGCTATGGTGCGTTTGCTCTGGAATCCTTTGGAAACTCACAACACAGTTTTGTGCTGATTTGAACAATCCAACAACAGGAAATGGAAATTGGACAAGTTTATATTCGCGATACAAGCAAATTCAGAGGATTTCTACGTTGATGAATAAAATAATCGGAACGTGCATATTTTGGCATTTAGTGGAAACTACAGTTTACTATTCCACCTCATTTGAGCATGCATTCTATCAGCATTTGGATACAGGGAATATGACGAGCTTGATTCATATGGTGGCATTTCTTGTGGAAATAATATTCTCATTGGTTTGTGCGGCCGACAGTTGTCATAAGGTAGCAAACTTAAAAAATCATTACTTAAGAGTAGCAGTTCTCATTGTTTTGCATATATAAATCCATTTATTGAATAGATGGGAAAATTTAAGGACTGGCTACTGGAAAATCGTGAAGCTATAACGGTATATGACCTGAATTTAATACTTGACGACCTAAATTCAAACCACAGCGTTGGTATCAAAGCTGGTGGAGTATTTACAATTACCTACACCCTTCTTGCAAACGTACGCAGTATTTCTAGTATGGTCTACAATATTTAGTACTATTACTTACAATAATATTGATGTGTTTGTAGCTGACTGGAGTAACGGTGACTTACTTCATCATATGCATTCAAAAGTGATGGATCAAAACCTTACACTGTGCTCAGTACATTGGAATCTACTATTTGCAGCAATCAACACACCATGACATTTTGAGCAACAATGGCATGCTGCCGTTTATAGATTTTCCGAAAACATTTTAGAATGATTAATATGCTATGCATTCATGTTATAATTTACATGCCGAAAAATTGTCATTGTGTTGTAAGTAACATAGTATGTAATTAATTGTCGTGAATTTGCTTGTGCAACGTAATGTATCTGTATGTAGAATACCTTGTAAACTAAAATCACATCAGGGGACAACTTTTTAGTTTTAATAAAAATATGTCTACCGACTACCTATTTAGCATTGGATGTTATACACAAGCAGGAAAAGAGTACTGCTAAATTGTATTTCCTTGAGATTCTCCGGAACAATTACCAGTTACAACGAAATAAAAAGTCAAATATGGCTTTTTTTCAAAGAATAAATTAGTGAATTGATTTAAATATTGATATGAATAGAAATGCAAGATTACATTAGCGGAATTTTCATCTTTGAATTATTGCTTTGACAAAGTGACTTTTGACAAGAAGGATTCAAAACGCTTTAGTTGTAATTTGCCGGAAACTTTGACACGGTAATATAACGGAAAATATAGGTCCTCGACGTTAAACACCTGTACATAAGTTTATCGACATTTACACCACTTTACAATAAGTTATTGAAAATATAAGCCAAAAAGAGATTTTAAACTTTCATATGTTGTACATAAATTGCCATGATGCAAATTACAGGACAATATAACATTATGTAGTTTCTGAAGCGTGACAACTTTTACTTTGAAACTATCGCATATCGGTTTGGTGATTGATCAGATTGATGCCTTTGTCGTCAACATGAAATCCAAATACATTTTTGAGGCATAATCGATGATATCGACCCTGTTCATATTAATTCCATATGTTTGAATATGTTAGCAAGTACACGAACGCCACTTACTCCTATAGTACAAATTGTGGTCCGGGATGTCTTTAATTATTTAAAACCAAAGTTGGGATTACAAATAAAAGGATATTCTGCATTTAAAAATACAGTTCTCAAAGTTGACTTACGAACATCTTTTATTCCGTCATTTTAAAACTGTCTATATCTATCACCAAATGGCTCATTGAATCGTGCTATCAATAGGGGAGTAAGATATCAGGAAGATGCAACATGTTAACATTAGTTATTAAAGGCTTATAATAACAGTATTATGAAGCCCAATATTTGTTAACGATAGCGTAATATTTGCCACATGGGCCGTTATTCACACAAATTGGCAGTTTGCGTCAATTCAAATAAGTGACATCCTCATGTCAAGGGAAACAAAACCCCATTTTAAATATTTAATATGAAACACTGGTGAACACGGACTGAGAATGCAATATATTCAGAAACTGAGTAAGCGTGTTCGGCAGTCCATTAACATCAAGGCTTCCCTTCACCGACAACTACACTTATCAATCTTTTTCACAAAACTGTTAATCCCTTTCTACCAAGCTCGCACCCGGATAAAATATTTGACATCGCGGAAAGCCCAACAATATTCTTTGCAATTAATATTGCCAAATGGTTTCCGACAATTCCGACAGTGCTACGCATCACCCAGGAAGTTATCTATTTGACAGGTAGTTATCTATTTGACAGGTAGTTATCTATTTGAGAGGTAGTTATCTATTTGAGAGGTAGTTATCTATTTGAGAGGAAGTTATCTTTCTGAACAAATCTTTGGAAATTAGTGGAGACAATATTATCAAAGTCATCACTTTGTGACATATACTTTTCATTGCAATGGGGTACTATTTTCCCGAAAAAACAATACCAGTTTACAGTTAATTAAAAACCTGGGCACAAACGTTGGGACAAAACGGTTTCAGAATGGATATAGACAGTTCACCATCGCAATTGACGAGGATGGCGAGGGCATGTAGGGATTTGAGAATTTTAATTGGTTCTGCAAAATTTTACGAGATCTAGAAAGTATTGCACATTTTTGACTTTCTGGTTAGAAACACTATTTGCTTGGTACTCATTCTGTAAATTTTAAATTAAACAAAGAGAAACAAACAGCATGCCAGTTCACCAGTTCTGCAGTTTTTCATTCAAATAAAAAAATTGGAAGGTCACAAACATATGTATGTCATACTGTTTATGAAATCAAAAGTTCATCTTGTACTGGAACATTTTGGAGAATTTTAAATTAAATACATATTGCTGATCGAAAAAAATGTTGACTACAAAATTTCGTAATATTCGGACTAGTTTCCGCACATTGTGCAATGGGCAACCAGCATTTAATGAAGTACGTCGATGTGCCGATGTGCTTGTATTTGTGATAAATATCACCATTTTAAATATTTACAAGCTCAATTACACTTGGACGTAAAATGATTTTCCTCTGTCTGGCTATTGGCCATCAGATAATTTGTTTACATACATAATGTAATTACTAGGCTCACTTCAACACATGCCAGCAACATAGCAAAGGAGTGTTTCATTTTAGGGCATGATGGTTTACTTTAATTGCTAAATTCATTTCAAAATTTAACACTAACGACAACATCAAGATACTTGTGTTGCACCAGCAATATATTTTGATTCCTTGTGCTTGTTTTCTGTTGACATCGACCAATAGTGAACTTTATTATCGACACTTTATTAGGACAGGTTATATTCCTTTTTCCTAGCAAGTACACACTGCCTGGGGAGTAAACAAAATACAGATTATTGTACACTTTTACTTGTACAAAATCTTTAACTTTTTCTGATTTCATGCAACGACCTTGCGTAACAAATGTTTTGCTCGTATTAAACGTTAAGGATTCCTTGCATGAAAGTGATGGAGACATAGGTAGCTTGCCTATAGGTGCTCTTTCTATATGAACAGCATATATGCAGTCATCCTGTGTTGACAGAATTGCTATTTTTGGACCGATGAAATCCATCGTGCATATCTCTTCTTCGCGTCTGTCCACCAGCGTAAATGGATCTGCTTCCACAATACTTAAATTTCTGTTGATGACAGGCAGCGAGTATTCCATATGAATTTGTTTCATATTGCTTGCTATTGTGCATGAGTGGAAGATGCCAAAGTTAGTTGGACAATCTTCACATGGCTGCGTAAAGTTGAGGTAATCAAAAAGGTCTTGACTCAACTCTCCATTCTTCCACTTGACTCCTGTTTCTCTTATCACATTCCGTCCATTTAACAGTTTTCCTGTTAGGTACGCTGTTGCGTAACTTAACTGCACAGATTGCCCTTTGAACTCATTAACATTTTTTGTCAATAAATCGACAGTCTCAGCTAGCTCTCTCACTTCTTTATGAAGTAAGTCAATCTTGCTGTTGGATGATAACAGCTCTTTTTCAAGATCAGCCAACTTTTGATCTAAGTTTTTTATTTCGCTTTCAGCTTTGTAGACTCGGTAGATTGAATATCCTCCCATTGCTACTCCTGGTGTAACTAAGGCTACTATGATAATTGACGCAACAGCTATTACTGCGAATCGCTTTCGTCGTATTATCCTCATCCTCACAGTTTGCATTGGACAGATTTTCTCAATTTCATTGAGAAAGAGGATATGATATTTTTCCTCGCATTCTGCCTTGTAAACATTTAGAATTTCTTGTGCTAAGCCTTCTACAGGCATTAGCTCACACGGGGAGACTAAACTCACTCCTGCTTCTGCTAGAGCTACGTACTCTGCTTCAGTTGTCGATTGAGCTGTGCATATCTGACGCTTGCTAAACCAGGCAACTGGTGAGTTTTCAAACATGAAAACACAGCCAGTCGTTGACTTCCTAGTGTTGGTGTCTGATGCGTAGTCAGCATCAGTATAACCTACTAACGCATTTGCTGCGTTTATGACCTGACTTTTGCCTCTTTTGTGGCTTGCAAATAACGAAGAACTTGCTTTGCTGCTCTCCAGTGCATTTCACTATATGATGTCAGAAAGCGTGACAAATATGACACTGCGTATGAGACGGCTGGCCTTGTGCATCTCGCAATGTATAGCAGCGCTTAAATTCGGATATTCATAAAGATTTCCTTCTGAATGTTTTTCCACTTCAAGTTGTAGACCTGCCTGCATTGGCGTTTCGGCTGCTTTGCAGTCTCGCATATTAAATCGGTTAAGGATTGTTTCTATGTATTTCTTTTGATGTAGAAAAATGCCCTTCTCATCTATTTCCATGTCAATTCCGAGGAACCTTTTCAGTGGTTGCTCGGTAAGAGCGAAGTGGTCTTTCCGTTCAGCAAGAGCAGCCTCCAGTACGTTCTTGTGCTGCCCCACGAGAAGGCCATCATCCTTAAAGATTGCTATGATCACTTTTTCGTCATTAATTCTTCCAACGTAAACGCATGGATCTCCGTTTGTCTCAGAAAACTCCATACCGTTGAGAACTTTCGTCAGAGTTTTGTACCAGCTCCGTGGAGCCTGTTTCAAGCCATACAACCCTTTAACAAGTTTACATACGCAGCCTGGCGCAGAATTAAAATATTCTGGCTGTTCCATGTACGTTTCCTCTTCTAGTGCTGAATTTAGAAACGCAGTCTCAACATCAAACTGTATTATGTTGAGATTCTCGGCTGCTGCTAACGATAGAATCATTCTGACAGATTCATATCTGACGACTGGTGCAAACGTTTCCTCAAAGTCGATTCCTTCGACTTGATTAAAACCCTTGACCACTAGTCGAGCCTTGAAGATTATATCTTCAGTTAGTGGGTTTACTTTTGTCTTGAACACCCAGCGGTTCTTGAGAATTTTCGCATGAGCTGGACGTTTTACTATTGTGCACGTCCCATTTCCGTGTTGCTTCTTCATTTCGGATTCCATTCCATCCAGCCATTCATCCCAATGTTTGGATTCCATGGCTTCCTTTACAGACAGTGGTTCAGTGATTTCGTCTTTTGTCAAGAAACCTGCCTTGAACCGATCTGGTTCCCTCCTTGACCTCTGAGGTCTCTGCGGTTTTGGATTTTCAGGGGTATTTGGAAACTCAAAAAATTCATCATCGGACGCGTTAAGCTCCAGTGTTTCCTCGTCATGAAAATCAATAGTTAGTTTTTCTGTCTGCGTCTTTACTGGACTGGAGTGGTTGGGACTGTCTGGTTTGCTAGTCTCTGATGATCCAGGTGTGCTGACACCTACGTTATTCACAGTAATTAGAAGATCTTCTGCTTCATCTCCTGTGTCATCAGTGTCGGAAGTGAATGTTACTTGCTTCCGTTTTGCCATTAATAGAATTTCATCCTCACGGAATGTCACGTGCCTTGCTTGCTGAATATATTTTCCTTTGTTAACTGCCCACAGCCGATAGCACTTATTCATTGAATTATAGCCCATTAATAGGCATTCCCGTGTTTTCGGCGACCACTTCCTCTTCTAATCGAGGATGTGAGCGTAGGCTTTACACCCAAACACTCTCACATGATGCAGTGAAGGTTCCTTCCCAAAGATCATTTCGAATGGCGTTTTTGTCTGGTTCTTTGAGCTCAAGGTCCTATTCAGGATATAGCATGCTGTACTTACAGCGTCATCCCAATGAGCCTCATCAATTTGTGTTTCGATAAGCATGGCTCTCGCTGCGTTTCCGTTTTCTCTTTCTGAGAATACGACTGCCTCAAATTAGATGCGTCATCTTTCACGAGGAGAAAGTATTTATTCCCACTTCGTGACTTTACATTGGCATGTACTAAATCTGCGTGAATGCATTCTGCCGTTTCATATTCTTGTTCTTTTACAGAAGTTGAATAAGGCAGTGCTGTCGATTTTGCTTCAATACAAGGAGTGCAGTCTACGCTTGAGAACTTGAGTCCCTCCAGTCCATAAGCCGCCTCTTTTGTTGCTGTCAACTTCAGTGGCTTTGCGGTTTATATGAGTCGTTCATGCCATCTTTCTGGCAAGACGCTCATAATTTTTCTAGTCAGGGGCCGGAAGTTCATCACCTGAAGCCTTCCGTGTCTCAATGCTGATAACTCAGTGACCCCATTTCTTATGAAACTAACTGTTCCATCGGCACAACTTTTTATTACATCGTAACCTTTCTCCATCATTATGTTCTCGGAGAAGAGATTTGCCCCTCCTGGAATGTATTGCACATCCAGCAGGTCAATCTCAGTCCATTTGTTGGAGATTAGAGCCTCGACTCTCACTGTTCCAGAGCCAAGCACTTTGGCGAAGGACCCATCTGCAATTTCAACATTTTTGGGAGTCTCGAACTCTTCATAAGTTGTGAACCACTCGATATTTCCGCAGTGGTGATGGCAGGCGCCACTATCATTATACCACACTGCATTGTTGCTGCCTATAATGAATGCGCGTGATATCTGGTTTGTACAACCACCAGCAAAATCGCTGTTGCCTTTATCTTTCTTGGGCTTACGACACTCTGCGTGCCAGTGCCCCTTAAGACCACAGTTATTGCACTTTGTCTTTTTCTTCATTTCTGCAATTTCCTCCTTGGTCTTCTTCGGTTTCTGGCTACCGGTTTTAAAGGATTTTGATGGTGCGTCAACCGTTAAGGTTGCGCTTGGAGAAGGCCGTGCTGCATTTTCCTCCAATTCCCAAATTTTTAATCTGGACAGCAGAAGTGCTGAGGTCTGTTTCTTTGTGTCTACCGACCTCCAAGCCTCCCTGAATTGTCTATATCTTTCATCCTTCATGCTGTTGATGACTCTGGCAACTACTTTGTCGTCATCAACTTTAACTTTTAAACTTCTAAGTATGGCTGTAACGTTCTGGATTTCGCACATGGCTTTTACGGGAGACTCCTCCGCAAAGATGGAGAAGAATTCTTGCCAAACCAATTGCTTGTTCTCTCCGCTTGTACTTTCATACATGACTGCTAGCTTGTTCCAAATTTCTTGGGCACATCTGCAGCTTGAAACTGCTTCCACTTGCTCATCAGTCATTGCCATGATGATAGCGGTGAAGGCATCGCTGGACTTTTGGTCTCATAAGTCTTGATCACTCCCAGCAGTAGTTGGTCTGACTTCACTGCCATCCACTACTCCTAGCGATTTGTGAGATGTGAGCACACTCACCATTCCAATTTTCCACACTCGGTAGTTCTCACCATTTAACTTGGTGATGGAACCTGTGTCAAATTTTTTACTTGTGTTCGTAATGTACGTTGTGGTGGTTGCCCCACCTGTACAACTAACCAAGTACTATACATGTAATTTGATGTGTGAATGACATGAAAACTAGACTTTTGTTAGTGTAAATAATAAGAGAACTGGCATTCACTTCTTCATTTGTGCGAGTGTGAGTCTGCAATTATCAAGTTAAATTATCAACACAATATGAAGCCCGTTCGTGTTTAAGAATAGATAAGTAATCACAAGGTGCAATATGCTACGTACTTTTCTACTACCTAAATTATTCTTACGTATATAGTGACACGTCGGCAGTTACCTAAAATTGACAATTATTTTGCCCAAACAATGAACTAGGGGAAAGCAGTTTGATAGTTATGAAGTGTCCACTATTCCCGAGACTCCCAGAAACGTCTGCGTATAACCAATATAATAGCGTTAACCATCGGAAATCAAACCCATAATGCTTTATTGGAAAATCGTACGTATTTATCAACAAGGTATGTGCATTCGATAAACTCACAGCCGCCTTTGTGTAATCATGTTTTGTTGTGCATGTTTCACACGTCGTGATGCTGGAAATGTCAAAAGGACTCAAACAAACTCACAACTTCACGGAATCCAACCCACTAAAAACTGTTGTTCTACGACTCCACACGGAACACAACGCATATTCTTAGCTATGCAGTTGCACGAATTATTTATAAAAAGTAAACTTGATTCTACTTTTCAGCAGTAAAATGTTTACGTTATTTAAACGACTGATTCGATCAACCGATCTTAGATCATCGGTCCACCGGCAAATACGTCTAATAAATATATTCCATGGCTATTTTAATCCATTTCAAATTTCAATTCAGAACCACATGACGCTTAATGTTTCCAAAAAGCGTAGGACGTGCATAGCACTGAACGTTTCATTGTGGTTGCCATTACTCGTACGTTTAATACAGGTGACATTGTTTTTAACGGTCGTAATGCGGAAATCCGTGGTCATTGATGGAAACGAAGTATTACAATTGACGGTCCATTCCTCAATCGCCTACACTAATTACGTAATATTCTCCTTCATTGGTAAGGAAAGTTCTTACTTTGCCGGTGTGACAAATACCTTTCTTCGAAACAGAGTTGTACGCAACAGCATGACGTTGAAACTTCTCTTGTTTTGTATTCCGTACATTAGCAGCTTAGGAGCCATTTCGTTCTCGATTTTTGCAATCTTTACATCGATTGATCCCATTACAAATTCAGTCTGTCCGTTACTGAGGTATATTAATCCACTGCTTTCCATTTCCTTAAAGATTGTAATGGTCAGTTTCGATGTTTGGAACTATACAATGATCAACTTGTTAGGAAGCATTGTAATCTTTGGTGGTGTATTTTCGAGCTACATCGCATTAAACCAGATGACGAAAGAGCTGTATGTGAACTCAGGAATCACAACTCAATTTGGATGTCACTTCAATAACTTTCGTCGCAAAATATCTGCTTATCGGCAGCTTCTGACCTACACTGTATTGATAAACGACTGCTTTCAAAAACGTGTAGCGCCGATGTACAAATGTGTGATCATGTTTGTTGCAATAATGTTGGCAGGCTTGTGTAATCACGGATTAGAATCACCAATCCTCAAACTGGGATTGGTGATTAAGTTAATCACTTAATCACCAATCCCACTTTATACTTTTTGTACTTAATCACAATCACTAATCCCAGAACCAGCACCCTTTAATCACTGGTTATTCACTGCAGTCCTACCTCCATGTAATTGCTTTCATATTATCTGTAGTATATGTAGGTATGTAACCTGAGGCACAGTGGTAGCGGGCGTCATATAGTACCTAACGCTGGTAGGGGGGGTCTACGAGGACCGTGACATCTAATGTTAAAGGGTACCCGATTAACATTACATAGGGCGTGACAAGGGGGGAGGGGGTTTCGGAAAAAATATTCTTCGTTTAATCACAATCACTAATCACTTGACAAAAATGGGGTGATTACACAAGCCTGAATGTTGGGAAGAGTTGTCTGTGATTGTCAGCTACGCGGAAGCACCAGCTTTCCGATTTTTATAGCTACTCTTTATATGGTTTCTTTCATGTGCGTATACCATGATGCCTGTTGGTTACTACTTCCCCGGGAACATTAACTACACTGGTCGTCAAATGCTCAAAAGATGGACTCAGATGTTGGCAGTAAACACTTTTACAACCGATTACGGCGACGGCAGCTCCAGATCCGAGTTTCAAAAAATGGTCAAGTCATGTCGGAATATACAAATACTAATTGGCTCCTCCAACTTTTACGAACGGCAGACAGCGTTGCACATTCTGGAGTTTCTTGTCGAAACAACGGTTGACTTAGTTTTGCTTTTATAGATGGTTATTAGAAACTTTTAACTAAATTTCCTAAACTAGCTGAAATGTTATTATCGTAGTGAGCATTTTCTTGTGTGAAAATATGGGAGTTGTCTTAGGTTAGTTTAATTAAATATTGACTACTATTTTATAAGATTCTCTCTAAATATAGTCTTTACCAGTATTTGGAAATAATACATATTCTAATTAAATTGTAGTTTCGCATTGGTATTCCTGCATTCATTAATACATTTCAAGATTGGGCATTTTCACTTTCACTAAAGTAAATACTTCGACTGCACCACGGCTTGCAAATAAGAGCTACGAGCATGTGGAGTTGCCGTACCATGGTCATAGCTCTGTACCAAGACCTCTACGTACAAGAAGGTCTTGGTGGTTCGTTACCCTTCAACTGAATGTTATACGTCATTTGCCATACACAATTCTGCAAATCCACCACCCAAGTTGAATACAATAACAAAGACAGGTTGAAAGCTTATTTTAAGGTTCACGGATCATAACATAATCAATACAGTGCATGAAAACGAACGCGGTTGAATATGTTGATGGGGCGTCAGTGTTTGCAATGTGAAAGATATTGAATTCATAATACTTTAGTACGACACGCAAATTCCGTAACATTTCGATTTCAACAATAAAGTGTTTGTTAGTACTGGTTGGTGGATATAAGATAATGCCCTTACCAACAGTATGTAATTAATGGGTCCACGTCTGCACGTTCCAGGGACATGCGTTCCACGTGGAGAAGAAGGTATGCGGCGCCAACAAACTTTTCTGAACTTTCAAATGGCAAATACATAAATGACAATCAGCCGATTTTGTTTTTCAGGTATTGGGCGTAATGGGTCGTCATATTTCATTTTTCAATTTCAATATGATATTTTAGATTTTCTTGTGAGGTAGTCAATTAACTTAATTTTAATTCCCTAACTATTGATTTTCACTGGGGGCGCTATGTGCGATAATCCGTATGTCCTTCCGGTTCAAATTATGTATTTACATGAAGATGTCATCAAGAAAATTCTGTTGTCACAAATCTCATTATTTATGATGAATTCTAAATTTATAAAATTATGCGAGAACCATTTCTTCACACCATGACTACAATGCAGATGTATGTATGTATGTAGTTCTATTCAGCATTACGTTTCATTATAATCTCGATAGCAATGGATGACATTTCGCCTACCAGTTCTGTATTCATTGTCCAACAATACCTTATTACATATTATGTACATTTGATGATCGCAGAGTGAAAAATTCTAATGTTCAATGAAGTTTGGCTATTTTTAAGTGAACCATGAAGAAAAATGCATATGGGTAATGTCTAATATTGAAAACTACAGAATCAATTACGGCAATTCTCATACTCAGGCTCAAAAACAAAGTTCCAATGAACAATCATGCATTTAAAAATATTTTGAATTCTTTTAATGAATATACAGAACTGTATATGTGTGTCCATTTCGTTATAGGTAAAATGCATATTTTTTCATGTAAGCAAAACTGCATACGTTCCTACGTTACTCTAATTCAATGCAGCAAGTGGGTTGACGAGGGCTGAAAGCGAGCTGTTGTGTCGTGCTAAAAATGTGGAATGCAGTCAGTCAGATGTTTTTGCTGACTTGTGGTGCATTTGGCTCGTTTTCTTTTGTATTTATATACCTAAACAGTTACAAAAACACTTTAGTAAATGGTAAATCATTTCGGATTCAGTTAAATTTCTTCTTGAGTACGACCATGGTATTTGAGGTCAGTTTATAGTACCTGTGCACGTTATTTCCGTCAGTTATTGAGACAACAAATTCATTTAAATTCGTGAATATAAAGTGATATTTTGTTTGTCTGAATTTCCCGTTTAAAAAAAATTATAATCAAATTCAAATGTGACCACATTCCGTTTATTTTACGACACAAGACAGCAATGTCAGTGTCACTCGGGGTCAGCAATAATAAAAGCCTGTCGTCATCATCATGTCTGCTGTGTTGGAGCCCGTGTTCTGAAAATCATTGTGGCCAGAATATTGTCACTGATTATCCGGAAATTTTTGGTGCTGACGGGAGTGCTCAGTTAAGGAAGCATTTGTGTCATTGGTTTGTCCTCCGGAAACTACTGAATGTTCCCCCGGATTGGTGTGAAAATGCGCTGATTAGTGGTGGTGCTTTCGCAGAGGAGGAAGAGGATGAAACCCCTACAAATGAAGGAGATGGAGGTGGTGGCGGTCCCGATTCTTGGTTTCAACTCTGTCATGTATGCCTCTCAACGGTTGTCACTGATGCCTGGCGCATTCACGAGGAGATTTTGCAGTTGGAGGAGAAGATGAGGACTATCCAGGAGGATGTTAGGAGGAAGATACGGAACATTTCTGGAAGAGGAATGAGGTCCTGCCAATATCCCAGTCGGCTTGAGATGAAACGCGAAAGAATTGCATTGGTAATAAGGAAATTTGCGGTGCCGGGTAAATTAACTGCACAATAATTTTGTTAACGGGATTATACATTTATACTTAGCTCATCAGTCGGATACAGAATTAATATTTTGCCTGTTTTTATAATTTATTTACAGAGATTGAAGGGATTCTGGAGGATAAGCAGGGAGGCGAGATGAGCATTAACTCTGATTTCAACTCAATCAGGGATGATGATCCAAATGATGACAACTGGACGCCGCCTGACAATGACGAGGATGTCAAAATTAATCCCGAAGAATATGAAGGAATTACGCCTTCCAACGGTGACGACAGCTCAGAGGAAAGTACCTCAGCCACAGCGTCGCCGCAACCTGTTACTAGAGTGAGGAGGTCGGTTAGGCAGGGAGCGAGAAGGAACCCGAAGGGAAAGAGGAAATCGACAAGCGGGAATCTTCCAGTTTCCTCAAAAGTGAAATTTAACGACCCAGAGGAAGCGACTAAAACCGCCATGAAGAGGAGAGGTAAAGACAGGAGGCAGAGAAAGCTGCGTCCAACGACACGACCCATCGGTCTCATAAAGGATAAGTTTCCTTGTACCAAGTGCACTTGCCCTCCATTTTACTCCTCCGAGGACCTGGAAGCTCATCAAAATCTTCATGCAGAACGGAAGCGGGCACAAGATAATGGCAATGTACCTGCAGCACAAAATCTGAACTGTGAGCACTGCAGTTTTCCTGCCCGTGACGCCCTAGAATTGGAAACGCACATACGAAGCCAACATACAACATTTTCACTTTCCAAGATTCACAAGAAGTACCCCTGTCCTCTTTGTCCTCTGAAAAAGGCTTGGACGGAACTGCTGGTCCATTTCGACTCCAGACACGGGTCGCCAGATGTACAGGATCAGATAAACAGCTTCAAAGACTCTTATCTCAAATGCGACCAGTGTGACGACTTTCGTGGAACTTACCCCAGGCAACTCACAAGTCACCGGAAAAATAAGCACGCTGAAGATGTACGTGATGATAATGGGGACCCTTTGAGGAAGGAGGATTTGTCACGCTGTGGCGAATGTGGAGTCATTTTCACTTCAGCGAGAGAATTACAAATTCACGTCAACTCTAAGCACAAGCGAGTAAACAGCTTTGTTTGCGACGAGTGCGGCGTTGGATTTGCGAACGGGGCCAGGCTAAGGGATCACAAGATAAGCCACGTTAAGGACCTGAAACGGGACTGGATATGCGACGTGTGTGGGGCGGACTATCCGAGACAGTACCAATTGAACAAGCACGTAGCAAAATACCACTCGCAGGAATCTGGGAGTCCATCAAAGATTTACAAGTGTCGGCACTGTGACCTCACGTCTCCGTACAATGTGATTATCAGGAAGCACCTGAAAAGTCACAAGCAAGACGGGGCTCATCGTTGTGAACTGTGTGGGCGGTGTTACATGAATGCTCAGGGACTGAAGAGACATGTGAAACTTAACCATAATGATAATGACGAGACCGTGCCTTGTCCCCACTGCCAAAAGCAATTTCCTAACAGGGACTGCATGACCAAACATATACGGGAATATTGCAAACTGAAAGCCATAACATCATCTACAAATGACACGGTTAATCTGTGACACTCTTTCCATTTATTGATGAAATTTAAAACTTTTTTATTCCTGCCTATTGGCAAAATTTGTATTGAAACATTTAATGTTGAACAATAAAAGCATATATAAAAAATATGCAGTGTTAATAAATTAAAATATGTAACATGTTATCTGGATTCCTGGTAATAAAATTGTATCTACTCATAATTTCTTTTGATAAAATTGCAAAATAAATATTCAACGATGGTAGGTATGCAACTATGCAAGTTATATTATTATCATGACCGGCATAATGGCAGCAGAACAGGAGTGTTGTATTAATGTTTGTTTGTATATATACAAATCCGAGCATAATTTGTTGCGCTTAATTCATAACTTGCAAAGTTCTAACTCAACCCAATAACCAGATATTGTAACCATTTTGGGACGACTAACGGACTACTGGCTAGCACGATTTCCGTTTCTTGTTGATTCTTTGTGGATGAAGTTTGAAACCGCTAAAAATTACAGTACAAAGGGCCTTTAAAACTACTACTGTAATGGGTTTAATTGTAGTAAGATAAATATGGCACGGTGCCATAAGCAAAACTATAGGCGTACCTATGACAGTGAATGGGAATGTAAAAAGTACATGCTAATTACAATTAGATTTCGTGACGGCTGGATGAATTATCTAGCAAACCGGTAATGAAATTTATAAAAGTGGTATATGTTGTCA
>CM023200.3:28608051-28661527 GCA_004115045.4 Sinella curviseta | reverse complement strand
CTTAATACAATGCATAAAATAATTTGGACCAATAAGAATTTTCCTGCGATAATAAGAAATCTGCCATTTTACACTTTGTTATTAATTGCTCTTTAAATGGGTCTAATTTTATTATTTGTGGAATTCGCAATGATCATTGGTGAACTCATGTTCTGAACATTTTTTATCAACTGCCTACCATACTCTTATCTTGTATATCGTATATAGTCAATTTGGGTACGAATAGTTTAGATATGGTTTGTGATACTAACGTTTAGTTTATATGGTCAGGAACGTATTTTTTGCATTTATTTAATCTTTGTGAAAAGTTATATAAGAGTAATCCATAACACATTCCTTATCTTGTTTGCATGAACGCTACAAATATTTTGCGTATTAAATACAACATGTTGTAGACAGTGATGATAATACTCCCTTATTTAATGATCTCATGACAGCACTTATTCGTTTTGTAACGAAGGCAAATACGCTGAAAACTCTAGTTGGTCCATGTCCTTCTCATTGGGGTGGTCAATACAAAAGCCTAATGAGGGCAACAGTGTTTGGCTCGAAGATCCATAGCTAGTGTAATTGTTTGTGAATTTTCACAAAGCATGCAAATACAAGTGCAATATTGGACTTTGATCGGCCGCAGACTAGCATCACCGAGCTTGACCACACATCTGAATCATAAACTCTGGTTACATATACAAACGTATATTGATATACCACAGCATTCTTGTTTTTTTGACACTGGAACAAAAACATCACTGGTTAAGTTATAGTTTACTCACTGGCTGTGTTCACTAAGAGTGCAGAAGCTGACACAAATCATTCCTTGCACTTAAGTGGGTAATATTCATTGGCGTATCAGTCTGCCAGGCATTTTGCTGTATTGCAAATTGTGAAAGCCAGCTGACAGTTGTCGAGAATTGCCAGTTTAACACACGAGGTAAGGTATTATTTTAAAAAAACGAGAGTTTTTACTAAAGTGATTTTACTTCATATATTTCTTCTGTAATCTTAACGTCATTCCTCTTCAAAGAGTCAATTGGGAATCACGCATATAATCCGATCCATTGTGCTGTTAACCTGGTATCCCTCATTTGAAAAGACAGCGCTTAACTTTTAATACAGAAACCGAATATTATTTATCAGGAAGGACTGAAATTACATCATTTCTGCCATACGGTTATACAGAGGTTTACATTTCTGTAAAGGCCCACATCATGGATGGTTCGTAACTTCACTGTAGAATGCAATACTTGTATTATTATATTTGCGTAAAAAATAATATTTTGAACATTTTGACGCTACCAGATAACACTTTTAAGTTGCTGTGTGAGAAACTAGAAGATGCACCCGACTTTGACTATAGGAAGACTGAATACCAAAAGCTGGCCATCGTATTCGGTACTCAGGAGGCGTCTGTAGAAGCACTAAGAAAAGATTTGGTTTCGGGATCAAAATCGTACGCCCAGGTTGTATTCAACTTGATTCGTATTTGGATACAAGATAATGGCGACAGAGCGACACTTGAACGACTATATCGGAGATTTAAGTCCTGTGGATGGTCGCCCATACGAAGTAAGCATACCTTACAGTTAGGTGGATGTTCCTTTAAGCTTTGATTTTGTGCACACCTAATGCGTACTTGTTGTATTTAGATTTTTTGGAAGCCAATCTTGTCATTACCGCAGACGACTCACTTGAACCAACCGATGCTGATGATATGGAATCTAAAACGTTTGGAAGCATTACCTATTTCCCTAAGAAAATCCTTGGACATGGGAGCTTTGGAACTGTTGTCTACAAGGGTAAATGGAAACAGCGGAATGTGGCCGTTAAGGAAATAATCTACAGGTCAAACGAAGACATGGTTGTGGCAAGTGAGGTCAACGCATTACTGGACTCTGACGACCATGATAATGTTGTGCGCTATTATGATCACACGGAAGTTAATGGAGATGTCCTTCAGGTATTTCTCGCTCTGCAGCTGTGTGATGGAACGTTGGCGGAATGGGTGAAGAACAACAGGATTCTCGCTCCAGCTAGCATTGAACCGGTGCAAATAATACACGACATAACAAAGGGATTGGCTCATCTACACGCCAAGGGGATAATTCACAGGGATATAAAACCACAAAATATACTGCTGGTGAGAACTACCAAACATAAAATTCAAGTGAAAATTTCAGATTTCGGAATCAGTCGTAGGATATCCAATGATGCGACCAGCGTGACACTTAAAACATACTCTGGAACGGTGGGATGGAAAGCACCGGAGGTACTGGTGTTCGAGTCAGGTGAAAACACCAGTGCTCATGGCAGTTTTAAAGCTTACATGGTAAGATTACCTATTATAACAATTTATTGTTGTAGCTGTTTTATTTGATAACGACATAGATCTTCACATTTGAATTTATTTATTTGCTTAGTTCAGGGAAACGGATATATTTTCGCTGGGCTGCGTTTTTCATTACGTGTTAACAAATGGCTCGCATCCATTCGGCGACAACCCTATACTCAGCCAGGCCAATGTCCTCCAGTACCAACTTAAAGTTGATCTGGATAAACTGAAAACCTCATACCTAGGCTACCTTCGCTTAATTTTGATGATGATTTCCAAGGAGCCGAAACAAAGACCACCTGCATCCGCCATTCTTCAACATCACATGTTCTGGAGCAAGAAAACCAACCTTCAGTTTCTAATCGATGTTAGTAACGCGACTGAGAAACTTAACAATGGGACGGCATTACAAATAGGAGCAGATGGATTGGGAAAATGTTCTGTGATGTCAGTATACACTCGATGCACACATGGCGGTTGGAATTATCGGTTATGTCCAGCACTGCAGGCTTATGCAAGCGGAGGTAAAGGTCGAAAGGGTTATGATGGGAAGAGCATGATTTCGTTGCTGCGTTTAATTCGTAACCTGCAAAGTCATTACTCAACCCAATCGCCTGATATTATAACCATTTTGGGACGACTGCCGGATCAATTTCTTGACTACTGGGTAGCTAGATTCCCGTTCCTTGTTGATTCCGTGTGGATGCACTTTGAAGTCGCTAAAACTGACCCCACAAACGGCCTTCAAAACTACTACTCCAATTGTTTTAATTTTAGTAGGTTGAACATTTCACGTGATATAGAGCGGCTCCTTGTGCAATATGAAGAAAGGAAATGGTAGGCAGATAGATAGATATGATATAAGTCCTTTAGTTAAGGCCACTATTTTATTCATAAATTCATGAAAATTAGATTTACGTAATGTCAAATTCATCGTGTGTATTTAAGCTCTTATGTAAATAGACTGTTCAAAAAGTGTTCATGAAATTAGTACTTTCTGACTGCTTGTATCCCCAGCTTAATTTAAATGGAAGATTTTTTTGTTGAGTGAATCTGAATGTCCTCACCTAATTCTTGGTTGATCCTATGGGAGTACACTCTCGTCCCAAATGTTAATCAACTTTATATGTTTAGTAATATTGTGTATAATGTAACCACTCTACCTACATGTATTAAAAAATAATGTACTATTTACCCACGTGGCAATCTTAATACATGAATGCTTATTATAATATTACACATCGGAATGCGCGATAGATATGCCATAATTGTCGCCTTATTTCAATACAGTATTGCTGTAATTTAATAGTAGGTCAAAACGTTACCTCTGATTACATATTATGCTAGTAATGGCTTATTAATGGATTCGTGTCTATATCGGTACTCATTCAGTGTGATTGACATGATATCATGGGATCAACACGTTTTCCCATTTCTACGTGAAAATGTATATACATATAAATGTACATAAATAAAATACATGTGCATATAAATCATGACAGAAGCATTTGACACAGAAAATGTGATATCCATTCATTGAACGCGTACATTCCTATAATGTACATTCCGAAAGTGAATTAATTTTGCATACACTTTTGAAAACATTTAAACCTTACGTACGGTGATATGCGCTTGGTATATAATTCTATAGTTAATGTATCGACACATGTATAACGACAATGCTCGATTTCTCGGTTCCTTGTATACAGTATACCAAAGTATTTAGGTAATAACTTTTTTATTTCGCTCCACTGCGACACCGAAATACGTATAACATATTCTCAGTTTGAAAACACGCATTTTTTCATCCATCGTTCTTATGTCAACGACGGTAGAAACCCGTCAAGGGTGTGGATTTCCATATTAAAAATGCATACATTCCTAAACAAATTAATACCAATCTGTAAATGGTTCAAGGATGGTTATACAGTAATTTGCTGGTTACAGGTATCAGTGCCGTGTTACTATTAATATTTAAATGAAGCCGGAACATTAATAAATGCAAGCTTAATTTGGAGCTTAATATTTATGACAAATGTTGTCAAGGCACATCTAGTCCGAATCTTATTTTTGCTGCATACAAAATGTGTATGCTTCGTAATGATTCTTTTACGAATACAAACAGTGACTGATTAAAAATCATTAATAAGCAAAACGAACAGGCATTTTGAGGAACCATGTTTTGAAAAGTCCGTTGACAATTCAAGAACGTAGTAGGGTAGAACAGGAATGTAATCCATGGATTTAATTGTTTAATTGGGAAATAGCCTTGTATCTCCGACTTTCTCGCTAAATTAATCTGACATTGGAGATACCATTTTATACGTTAGGTAACTTGTTTTGTAAACATAATATCATATCTCCAACTTGGATTTTGTGTGAAAAGTAAACATGTCGTTAGGCATTATGTTTGGTATTTATGTTTTTCATGCTGTTTGCATGGAATGGAATACTGTGGCTTAATTATTTACTGGAAAGCTTTCCCACCCAATACTTGCACAGTTTTAATCCATTTCTATTATTATGGGGGAAAATAGATTTCACAAAACAGACGAGAGGCTGGAATCAAATCAGTAATAATACGAGCAGTTCACATTATCATGCCAATTTAATAGATGCTGCCACTCGTTGGCATTTCCTATACTGTCCAACTATAACTATTATTGGAACCACGTCATTCTAGAAGCTGTTAAAACGTTTTCATGTTTTACTTGCCTGCATCAGGTGTGAACAAGCCCATCGACCCTACAAGATAAATATTTAATTCGCGTGCAAATTAAAATCTAGATAATGTTAGAAATACTTAACTAAAACCATTCCGAATATTATATAAATTGTTACCTACATGTAGAAAATAGTCACATGTAAACATGTTTCACTGCGCACTTTATATTTGATAACAACTTCAAGGGCGATACGATTTTGTCACGTTTTTATATATATTTATTCACTGGAACTAAACATGGATTTAGTTCACCTCAAAACATTTAATATTCCAGTCAACAGTATTCCTTTCAGAGTTACTCAAACATTCCCAACCTCAGCATTCATTGGATGCGTTCAATTAGCAACCTATATAATTTAAACTATATATTAAGTAAACACTTACTGCATATTTCATGAAGCTCTAGCACGCGTTTTTACTCACAATCATGCAAATAATTGTCAAGAAGTTACTTCGATCGGCAACACTTCAATCTTCACTACACCGTCAGCTTAAATTGATCAATTTGCTCCATGCCAAATTCAATCCATTCCACAAAGGCTCCAACTCAGCGAAAATCCTTGTTGCTTCTGAAGACAGGGATATCAATAGAAATCTCGACATTGCAATATGATTGCCATTCTTTGTTCGATCATTCCAACAGTCCCTGTTCCTGCTAAACTTCTTGCGAGGCGCCATCAAAATGGACGGCGATACAATTGTATTGCTATCATGTCACGCTACAATGTCATATTGCAATTTCATAATGTTTTCTTTCTTCAGGCGTGAGTATTTGTATTTTGCAAAGCTAATGAGCACGTTATTTCGGAATAAATGTGTTCAGTCCTCAATGGTTTTAAGATGTCTATTGTTCGTCGTGCCAATTATCGGAGTTTTTGGGACAGTTGCCTTTATCGCATTGGCCGTCTTCACTGAAATGGACCCAATTTCAGCAACATTCGGTCCGCTGCTATGGATTATAAATCCTCTCTGGTCCATTTTACTTAAATTGCTTATGACTGTGTTCGACATATGGAACCATTCTATGCTTGTATCCATAGGATGCATGTCGGAATGTTTGGAAGTTACGTCGCTTTGAGCGCCATGTCAACAAACTTATATACTAATTCGAAGACAACTGGCATTGAATCATGCTTTCACCTAAGACAATTCCGCGAAAACATTCAACAGTATCGGCGACTGCAAGTCGTTACTGCACTAGTAAACGACTGTTTCCAAACACGGTTGGCGCCACTGTACAAATTCCTGTTACTAATTCTTAGCATAACACTTGGTACCATTCTATGTCACGGAAGAATTCGTGAAAGTACAACAGTTTTTCTCTTTATTATTGCTTCATATGTACTTTTTGTTGCGTATCTTGTAATGGCCATTGGATACTACTTTCCTGGAAAGGTGAACAACACCAGTCGTAAAACGCTGAACCGATTGACGCAGTCGTTGGGTCAAACAATCAGTGGAAATGTCAGGCACCATTCCACATCGGAATTCACACGTATGATAAGATCATGCAAGGACTTGAGGATTTTAATTGGCTCTGCGAACTTTTACGAGAAGCAGACGGCACTAAATATTCTCGACTTTCTTGTTAAGCAAACAATTAACTTGGTTCTACTTCTGTAATAGTAAGTGTAGAAATACTAATTCATCTTGTAATGAATACATTTAATTGGATATCGGGAAAATGTATTTAAACGCAATGTTTAGCTAAGCAATCTCACCACCTCTTACAAATTTAATTCAGGTATTATATTAGACATCTTTTGGAACTTATTTTCTGAGCTCCCAGTACTGCTCTACATTAACATGTATATTCATATTGACTCCATTTTTTGCAAACCGTCATACATTCCTTAGTTTTTGTATGTTGGGCAGTACACATTTTTACTTGTCCCATATTAAGATTTGAGCTCAAATTGTTATAATGGTCGACCGAAAGGAAATATCATATGTGACATAATCTGCTTACTTGGTAAAAATTGTTGCTTCAACTACTGTAATAATATGATACGGTTCGCAATAAGTTTTTTGTAGGCGATTTCACTATTTCATACATGGCATATAGCAGCATGTATTTAATATTGTCAAAAAATATTTTAAGTCAAATAGTTAAATAAATTATATGGTGCTGCGTTAAATTAAATTGAAATTTATATTTGCAAGCATATATGTTCGCTCGAGAGCGAGACATCGGTACACATTTTGGATGGTATTGCTAAGACAACCATGAAATTTATTTTTGGTATTGCAGACAAATATATGTAATACACTTTACAGACTCACACTCTGTATACAAATTTAATTTAGTTTAATATACCAAGTAATTTATGCATAGTGATCATTTACTTATACAAAATTGACCATAAGCGCGACAAATAAACATTCTGCATTTCCAAATTGAATCTGTTACATTTGTTACTGCAGAGGAATAATTTGTCATTTCAAAACATGGACACAAATATTATGCTGCTACAATATATATTTTCGTAATCGGTTTGTCAGGAGTTTGAAGTGTACGTATGTACATTTGCGGTGTACTTTATATATTGCTGAATTAATGCCATACATTGCTTTATAGTTTCAATTACCCATATCTTAATTTGTACTGAAACGTCTCGCTTAAAAAGCATGAAGTTGCAATTACAAGGCCAAATGCTAGAACAGCGAACAAAATTAAAATACTCCCTTGTAGCACCAAACCTTGTGCTCCATGTACTTTTCTGCCACTTTGTTCCGCTAAAAGTTTTAAAGCTTCCTTATGACCGCCTGCATACTGCTCGGAACCAGGACCACCCTGCAGTAATTTCAGCCTTTCCCACATTTCCACCAATTTTGCGGTAATACCTGATTCTAGTATGAGTTTTGCCCGTTGATGAACTGAAGGGTCCACATTATTCACAATCATGAGCCCGGTCCAATAGCCGGAATACTGTTCCCTCCCAATGCTTATGTCGTCAAAGGGTAGTTGAAAATAATTTGTCAACATCATCATGTCCTCGTAAATCAATCCTTCGTCATTGAAAAAGGCAAAGTCCCTATCTTCAGCTTCAGTAAGAACATCTTGAATCCGATCATAAAATCTTCCAATAGACAATTGCCTCACGTGCTTACGCAACCGTTCTTCGACGTTAGCGGATATTATTGGGGGTGACGTACGTGATAAGCTACTCCATAGGCTACTGAATGAAGAAGGGTTCGTGTACATCAAGAACGTGTTTGCAATTAGGTCATCCAGTGTTTCAAATGGTTGTATGGTCGGCGGAGCTGTAAGCGCTGTTATGTTGTCGCCTTTGTACATGTTGCTGAAAAGTACTGCCGAAAGTAGGAGCACCCCGAATGCGAAAAAGTGACTGCCAACTGGTTTCACCAACGTTCCAGCGATATCCTGACCTTGCTCCAATAACATTCCAATACCAGCAAGTAGAGATGATTCCGTTGAAGCTAGTTTCGTCTCCTTCACTTTAATAATCACGACGGGTATCAATGTGTACATCGCCGCGATCAATATCCATGACCAAACATCAAAGACGGTGAATAATAAATGGAATGATAGGATCGTAGTGTATCGACGACGTCCATTTGCAAGAAATCGGTATGGATAAAAATGAATGTGAAATATCAAATCATGTTTGGGGGCTCCGATATCTCGAAACTGAATTTGGGGAACAACCGAACTGAGCTCATCCAATACTAAAAACAAGCAGTCTTGATTGTAAAATTCTGATATAAATGTGTAGTTTTTGAAAATCGTCCCTGCTAACATCATAAACAACACATCGTCGTTGTTGAGGATTTTGTCTTGCTTTTTCATGTGAAGACGTAGTTTGTAACTACTCGTTCGGAAGATTGAAGCGGTGAAGATTCCTGTCATTTGAACGTCCCAAAATACGTTTACACCTGCACCAAATTTGCACTTAATTTCAGAAAGACTTTTTGCTAGAGATGGTCCTGATGAAATTGTTGAAATGTTGAAGGGAACAGGTTCAAAATAATCACATGGATTACAGTATTTACACATGTAGTACCATCTGGATATACTACTTGCATTGTTAGATGTTGCCATAAGGTCAGCATGAAACTGAAATCTATGACCCATTTCCAAACGTTTGTCATGATTCAAAAGTTGCGAGTATGTATTGAACCACGGTGTGCCCAGAGTCTCCCATCTAAGTTGTCTTCTGGAGGCGATAACAAGGATACAAAATCGTGAATGTGGGCGGTCCTGATAATAGTTGGAATATTTCTCATCAAATTCGTATAACCTTTTTGTTCCAAAATTAATGTATTCTGTAGGCAACGTCAACAGTGCATATATCGAATTGCTTTTGTCGTCCACCAGTGGTGAAATATGTGATGGCGGATATAAAAAGAACTGCGCAGTGCAGTACCAATTTTTGTTGTTGATTGTAAAGTCCGTTCCAAGGTTCCCTCCAGAGGTTTGATTGCAGTGGTAAGGGATAACGTCCTCCTCGCAACTATATGCAGAGACCAGTATTGGTGTGCTTGACCCAACCAGGTCAAGAAATTCGTAGTTAATCAGTTGAACTAAGCAACCGCTGAAATATTTGGTATCGCTCAAATTATAAATGCTGTAGGAGGACATCAGTTCTGCGGCCACTAATGCAATGCATATGACCAATTCGAGTGCCCCTACTTCAGTACATCGTTTGATCGGTATCATTTTGAGCGGTTATGTCAGAAATAAATAAGGTTTGTGAGGTTTACAATCAATTAACTAATAAGAATCCTCAAAAGCAGTTCTTGCAACAACCGCAAATAGCATTGGGAAATACAATTCTAGTTAATGTGACCGTCATTGATTAATATCATATAATCAGAATATGACACACGAATATTTCTAAAAATACATCACATTGAATGTGGATTTGTAGAACACGAAAGAATATAGAATGCAAGTATATTGTGATATGATGCAAACCAGAGCTATCCTTGATGGTAGATTTTAAAACATTCTACAAAAATTGTGTATTAAAAATATTATCTTCTATGTACACATCTACTTCGTTTATATCACACCATATAATGACTTACATTACGGAACAAAGTTTGAGATTGACGGGTCATTATGAGTAGCAGAGTGTAATAATAATATATAAGTATCTTTTCGGAATGCGATAATGACCATCAATGTTAAAGTGGCTTAAATGTCGGGAGTAACTAGAAACCGCTTTAATTTCGCCATCTCAATAATAAGAGATAGTTGTATTAATGTTGATAACGACGTGTATAAAATTAAATAACCTATGGAAAGACAACCTCTTTTCTAACGCTTACGGGGATTATATAATAATCCAATCAATATATAAAAATGGCATTTTACAGCTTACAAAATATGTCATCTATGTATTATTATAAGCACCATCAATGTCCGTTCCATGTTTTTGGTGCTTCGAGCACACTAAGCGGTCACGAAAATTCTGGTTATTAAGTGATTTACCAATTTACCTATGTGATCATAATACATGCCCTATAAAACAACTTGGTTCAAACATGTGTAGCATATGCATAAATTGACGATACTTCTATACGTAAACCACTCCAGAGCTGGTGTTAGTACATAACTTTCGGATTAAGCTATTTACTACGACCCGTTTGCTATTGACAAATAATTAATTTTACGAGTCAGTAAAATTGGCTTTAGAATGAGTAGCTCATAATTTGGTGGTAGTCACAAAATTACTGGTCCCTTATATTTTATGGGTGTAACTCGTGGGATTGGCAAATAAACATCTGTGATAGCACACAACAATATTATCATCTAATCCCCGAAAATCGACTTGCAAGCAAATTTATCTGAATAGCCAAATAATTCAGCCAATTTCCCGAGAATCACATAATGCTCGTGAGAAGGAAAACTCAATCTGTGAAATCACTGCAGTCTGTTTACAAACGGCTGATGAGTTTCACATACTGGAATATTGTAATTACCTTTTCATTTCGGGTATAAAAGCAAGTCCGCCGTCCACCAGAAAGGCCAATCTTCTGTCACCGTTAGTGTAAATTTATCTTACTCGCATTATTCTTTTAATATTATCATTCAAGGTTGATTTCCATCACACATGAAAGCCGCATAACTAAATAAAATGTTCCCCGTTATTAATTTATTTGTAACATTAACTGTCGTTATTTCATCCTCGCTTTCTGAACCCGTAACAAATTCAGTCAGCAAAATAGAATGGGTTTCTGTGAGAAATAGCGAGCTGGTCTTAATGCGACTGGAACCGGCAGGAATCGAACTGGGAACAAATCACTTTTACGTTTGCAGAGTGCGCTTTCAAGGACCCCCCATAAGTGGGAAGGTTCGTATTAATGACGACAATTTTTGTTATTTTCCAAACAACGGAACTAGCAACCGAATGGCAGATTATGAGGTTAGTATTACAAACTTTGAACAATAATTAAGTGAAGTTTTCATGCGTATCAATAAGGATTATTTTTGCGATAACGCGTAGGTGTTGAGGAGTCCTCCCAGCTCAACTAGTTGGGTACCGTTCTGTAAGTCCACAACATACGCCAACGCCATAGTTACATCAAATCAATACTTGGACACACGATATGTCTGCAGAGCACATTATGAAGGTTCTGTCATCCCTGGAACACTTTACCCTGACGGAGTGTGCTCCGTTGAGTACTGTAAGTCATTCAGTTTTTACTCTTTCCGATATTTATTAATTACCCTGAAAACCATCCATTGGCGTACAAACAGTACTCTTAATTTCAGATGGAGGACAAATTCGTGTGGATAATGATGACGCCATTGAGATTCTAGTCCTGAATATGTATGGCCAGAGACTGGGCGTTACGCAGGCTATCAACGATCCCTAGGCATGAAGTGAAGATGAAGAAGAAGCTGAACTTCTGGCCTGTCAATCTTTTCCTCTCCGAGTCATAAATATTTAATCAGAAAGTTTACAGGATTTAATTTATTAATATATGCGTCCAAAGAAATCTAAATAAAAGTGAGTACCTCATATGTATGTACCCTGCTTAAATTGTTTAGAGAGCATGGGAAAACCGTCCATATATCCTGTTATTTCGGCATTATGAAAAATTCCATATATAGGTATATAATTTATCATTTGTAGTTACACATTTCAGCATGAACAACAAAATCATAATTCGGGATTCTGCTCCAACCAGATTACCATTTCTTGTATTAATTATCTGCAATTAATTTTTTTATCATCATGTTTGTGAACACAGCAGTGGAAAAACATATGTAAATGCATCTGTAAATCTGTAAATTACAAATGATGAAATATGGCTTCAAATGGAGAGAAGTTCATTTTAATTTGCAAATATAATATGTCAGACGAAAAGACGAACATTTTCCCAGCTACGTATTTTATATGGTGGTTAGGAATTGGACTGGAAATTGCTGATTTTGACACCCCTACATTTTAGCATAATCCATGTTAGTTGCGGAGACAGCAGTGCTGGAAATCATTCATTTCATTTTAACGATCACACGATAGTATATCGGTAAATGTTTTGTTGCTTACACGTAGTATTACATTCCCTTCCCATGTTCAATTCCTTAAGAACATATCCATAAATTAGGGGTAGCGCCATGTATTGAAACGATACCATTATGCTTTATAGAATCAAGTTTCTAACAAAACTTCTTTTTTCGTTACAAAAACAATGTTGTTTTTCTGGAAATAATAATAAAGCAATCCCCCAACTATTGGTGATCTATCAGTGTTTCGAAATGTGTTTGTTAATATTTTCCATCATTTAAATAAATAAATGTGTCACTTCTGCAACTATCTGATATCAGTTAAGCTAGTACAAAACTAGAGCACTCATTGCCGATAAAATCATTGCTGACACAAAAGCGGTAGTTAACTGATGGTTCCTTAAAACGCAAATAAACATGTATATCCGCTTTATGGAAACCGTGTTTCAGACATGTACACCCTTGCTTCAGACTCTGTTGAACGCTGCTCAGCATTTAAAGTATAATAATTATATTTTCAAGTTAGTGTCATCTTTTATTTAGCTGCGTGTGCTCCATTGAGTTTTGTAAACCAAGCAAATATCTAGTTATTGAATCTTAAACACTTACTTTTAAACATAAAACCGCATAAATGTTCTTCGAAATTTCTAATAGTCTAAAATTTTGCCTGAATAATTTGGAACCCATTGAGATTCTGTTATTGAATATTACCGGACACGACTTGGCATTAGGAAGGCATGTGAAGATTCATTCACTGTCCGTAGAAATGAACAGGGAGTACGACCGTGAAAACAAAGGTAAAATCTAACCATTTAATAGAAATGTTGAATAGGAAATGACTTTGTTTAATCTTGCGTTGTAGCAAACTCCCTTCCAGTGTTCATTTCCAATAGTAAAGAAATAAACTAATATTGTCCACCGGGTAAATCAATCTTCTATTTCTCAAAACGAGTATATGAACAGAATAATCAATGTTTATCACTATGACTGTCAATTAAAATAAAGTATTCCAACTCGCATGCAAAGACAAAAATGCTATGCATACATTATGTTTGCTAATTTTTCTCCGTTGTTTACGTACTAGTGCAATGAATTGTGTATTTCATTAGCTATTTGATTATGTTAAATTGAAATAAATATTTACTCTGAACTATCATATGTATTGTGTCTGACACAAAAGAGGTAGCTTCTATTCTAAATGGCAGGCATCACATCCTCGCCAATGCCACTTTTAGACTATATTAATTGTCAGTTCCAGAATTTTCACTATACAAGATATTGCAGATATTTTTTTTGGTTGAAGCAATTATGACAGTTACACTAATAATTAATTATGGTGACTCTACGCGCCTATTATGTTTACGCAATGATACACAACCCCAATGCCTACAATATTATTCGAGTGTTAACAAGAAAATTAGATGGTATAGGAAAGTAAACATAGAATTTAGCTCGTGTCGAACCAATACTAACAGTTAAATAACAAATAACATATTTTGCTAAAACAACGTTCCATCAGAATTAACTAATAACGATATATGAAAATTATTTTACGTAAGACAAGAGTCACTTGCAACTATACTCCACTAACGAATCCAGTGAACTGAAGCTTACTATATTCCGCGTTGTGAACCTCAGTACATTGTTGCAAGTCATATTTATATTGGAACTATTGTCTCAATATCGGTGCGTATCAAAATGTCGAAGCTCTGCAAAAGATTTGACCAGTCTATTGACCTGAGAAATCTGGTGCACCGACAAACACGTCTGATTAATACATTCCACAGGAATTTTAACCCCTTTGTTATTTCATCCGAAGCCAACGAAATTCTTGTCGTTGCAGACAATGAGAAAACTAGAAGAGCAATGGATATCGCACTATGGCTACCACTGTTCGTGAGGTCATTACAATTGGCGCTGCATGCAATAAACTTTGTCCGGAATGTCATCATCATTGACGGAAACAAAACAGTGCAACTAGCAGTTCAAATTGCAATGTCCTACACTAACTACATCATTTTCTCATTCCTAAGGCAAGGGTATACGTATTTCGCAAGCTTGACCAACATATTTTTACAAACCAGAGTTGTCCACAAATCCTTGGCTATAAAGTTTCTAATGTTCAGCCTGCCAATTATAAGCAGCACCGCGTCACTTGCATTTATCATTCTCGCAGTCTTCACGTCGATGGATCCAATTGCCGATACATTCTGCCCAATAATATGGTATATTGAGCCACTGCTTTCCATTGGCTTAAAGACTGTGATGATTAGCTTTGATATTTGGAACTACTCGATGGTGTCCTTAATAGGAGCCACAGTTATTGTCAACGGAGCATTCGTCAGTTACATTGCCTTACGTATGATGGCAAGGGAACTACACGACAGCTCAAGGGTTTCAACAATTAGACCTGGCTTTCACGTTGCTGGTTTTCGACGTAACATTTTGGCTTATCAGCAGCTTATGGTTTGCACAGCACTTGTGAACGACTGCTTCCAAAGAAGATTAGGGCCATTGTATAAGATTGACATAATGACTCTTGGCATAATTATGGGAACTGTAGTATGTGACGGTCGACTTCGCTCTAGCACTAGTACACCGCTTTTCCTAATTGCACTTTACATAGTTATATGCATATATATTCTAATTGCAATAGGGTACATCTTTCCCGGAAAAATGAACAACACCAGTCGAGAGATAGTCAAAAGGTGGACACAATCTTTGGGAGAAAGCGTTGGATCCAGAACTGACCACGGCTGTAGAGCTGAATTTAAAAGAATGGTTAGGTCATGCCGGGAACTAAAAATATTAATTGGATCTGCTAACTATTACGAAAAGCAGACGGCCTTGCGCATTCTGGAATTTCTTGCTACGACAACCATTAATTTAGTTTTAGTTTTGTAACCATATACATATTTGTTCAATGCATTGTTATTTTCATTTGAATATTAGCCTAATTAGAAAAGGTTAGAATAAAGTGACAGTTATATTTAATTCACTATTATCGTTATCGAAATACCACCAATGTGGAAAAAGACGTTTGTGTACTTTCTCCTCCTATTTACATTTAATTTAGACAATTAGCATACAGGACTAAACCCACTGGCCAAATAGTTACATACATATTTATACGATAATGTACTAATTAGGAGTCTCACACTACTTAAATTGGCTATATACGTTAAAATGCATCTAAATAAACATCCTCTTGCACCCTATTTACATCATTGGCATTTCATAAAAGTTGGATTCAACATACTAGTAAACATTTACGCTTCAACATTTCGCTTACATTTATAGGGTTACATGATTTTTTATATGACCGAGTTTAATGTAACTTTAGAGTTGTGGTTTCTTTATGAATTATAATTTTCTACTCTCATTATTCATAATTGGAAAAGTCTGCTCGTAAACATTTATTCACTCAACCTAGCATTAGACTCCCATCTTATGTTCATTTCCTAAAAAATATAGTGATGAATATTAATTATTTCACTGGAAAACTCAATGTTTGCTCCATCAAATTATCAAAACAATTATAAATTAATCAAAACAAATGTTAATCTAATTTTGTTTACTTGCTATTACCTGCATTTATTTAAAAGTAAACAAACAAATTCACCAATCTGCGATAGACTTTTGATTATTTACTGGATAAATAAATTTGGTTGGACACAAAAAAGGTATATCGTGTCCATTGTTACATAAACAAATAAGCATCCTTTTCAATATCAACGTTTTACTTTGTTTTTGAGTTTCAGATTACAGTGGTATCAAGATATACACATTAGTGCGAATTATAACAGTTGTACACTAAGATAATTATATTTTGTATCAATTCCTAACAGGTTTACGTAATGATACATAACTCAAATGCCCACAATACTGGATGCGATCCGATATAGGTAAGTAAACAACTTATAGGGCATCCATCATTGATTGTGGCAATGCATATGCTATTTACTACAACCGCATTGATTTTATATTAGTATGAATTACTGATATAATTAAGGGTCACGTGGATGGAGCAGCAAGTCTGTACAAAATTTTCAATCCTGAAAACAGGTTTTCTGAGTTACGTAAAAACAAGTTAATGAAATGTGCGCAGTAATATTCCAAACGTCAACACTCACAACTACCCTTCCAATACAATCCAGTGAGCTAATTTCTTTCATGCTCGCGCATAGAGTATTTTGGCATCTCGTACCGTGTTATTTAAATTGGAAGCTTTCATTCCAAAATCCAGTTGCCAATATGCTGAAACTTTGTAAAAGACTATTTCAGTCTATGGACCTTATAACTTTGGTCCGCAGACAACTTCGTCTGATAAATACAATCCACAGGGGTTTTAATCCATTTGTGATTTCTTCTGAGGAAGGTGAGGTTCTCACTGTTATCGAAAGTCGGAGAGTTCGGGTGGAGATATCACTGTGGTTCCCCTTATTCGTCAGAGTATTCCAACAGGCATTGTACATAGCCAACTTTGTACGAAATGACATAACACTTGACGGGACCAAAATACTGCAAGTGGCAGTTCACACAGAATGGGCATTTACTAATTACATCATCGCGTCGTTTATTCGGCAAGATTCGTCTTATTTTGCAACCCTGACGAACATGCTTCTACAGATCAAAGTTGTTCACAGTTCAATGGCTCTAAAGTTTCTAATGTTCAGCTTGCCGTTGATTGGCATCTTCGCTTCAAGCGCGTTCATAATTCTTGCTGTGTTCACATCGATGGATCCAATTGCCGATACATTCTGTCCTATACTGTGGTCAATAGAGCCACTGCTTTCCATTGGCTTAAAGATTGTGATGGTCTGCTTTGATATTTGGAACTACTCGATGGTGTCCTTGATAGGAAGCACAGTTGTTGTCAGTGGGGCATTCTTTAGTTACATTTCATTAAATTCTATGGCAAAGGAGCTGTGCCACAGGTCGACGGTTTCGCCGATTCTCTCTGGCTTTCAAGTTGTTAGTCTTCGGCGTAATATTTCAGCATATCAACAGCTTCTAGTTTACACGGGTCTGATAAACGACTGCTACCAGAAAAGGCTAGGGCCATTGTTCAAGGTTGCGATAATGACGTTTGGTATAATTACCGGGACTGTTGTATGTGATGGTCGACTTCGCGCAAGCACTAGCACACCACTTTTCTTGATTGCAATTGACATACTTTGCTGTATATACATTCTTATGGCACTCGGATACTATTTTCCCGGAAGCGTTAACAACACAAGTCGTGAGATGCTTGCAAAATGGACACAAGGAATGGGGAAGACTCTGGGGTCAATGACTGTTCACAGTTCAAGACCGGAATTCAAAAGAATGGTCAAATAATGTAGACAGTTAAAAATATTAATTGGTTCTGCAAACTTTTACGAGAGACAGACAGCGCTACACATTTTGGACTTTCTTGTCACGACAACCATCAATTTTGTTTTAGTCATGTAGCTGCATATTTACTAAATGTTTCATTATGTTAAGTAGAATATTATACAATTGATAAAGGACTCGAATAATGTTATCAATAAATATAATTTGCCATTCTTGTCCCAAAAACATCATTGTATATCTGGAATAAGCTTTGATGCTACCTATACGCCTGTTTGAATTGGATTTAGACAATTATCAGAAGGAGCAACCCAACGTCATTAAAGAATTCAGCTCGGTCATTTGCCAGTTAATTAATTCCAATTTTGCTTCTGCGCCAAATTGATAAGGGTGCTGCCACGTAAATGACGTTTTTCGTCCTTCAGTTCAAACTGGATGAGGACCAGGAAATACGTGATCATAGCGGCACATATCTGCGAAAAATAGGATGACCTCGGCATTTCAAATGCAAATAGAACTAACCACTAATTCCATCATTAATCAAATATTATGGACCTACCGTGGGAAGGATTCTACGGCAAAACGTGAAAAAGTAGCCCGGCTGTATTGATGGTGGTTCCACCATTCCCGCAATATGGTACATCCTCACCTGAAATGAATTGATTTGCATAAAATGTATTGCTGTACTGTTGCCGGTAGATGCTTATAAAATTATAGCGAACTTATTATATACCCGGTAGCTTAAATTAGGTTTCCTCACAACCCAGTCGTACGACCCAATGTCTCGAAGCGCCGTGACGCACGAGAATCCCTGAAAGATTTGCAAAGAGAATCAAGTAATTAATCGGTACGCTTTTTGACCAATTATTCCATGCTATTGATAGTTACCTCTTTCTGAATATCCGAAGCGACTAAGCACAAGTAGGAAAACGCCAGTACATTTGACAGCAATTGCGGACCTACGACATCAGCAGCGCGAAGTAATCCTATGGAGAATGTCCATCCATAACACTGAAAGAAGAAAAAGAGGATGTTCACAAGCAGATTGACAACTCCCATTAGCATCGTCCACTGAAATGAGAGGTTGAGGTCTTTGACAAGAACATTGATTTTCTTAAAATTGTCTAAGATTTTCGTCAACTTGGCCTCGTCCGCCTTCAAATGCGACAATTGTAAGTGGCATTGTTCCCGTAGTGCTCTCAGCGCAAATGATATGTAGTACAGCTCGCCGGCGGCGACATAAAACTGGGAAATGCGAACCATTATTAGACCAATTACAAAAAATTCAATAATTGGGGCAGCAACCAGGACGGCGAGTTTGAAGTGGAGAAGTTGAGTGCCAATTTGTAACGACCAGAACGCTGCTCCAAAGTAGGACTGGCAAGCAATCAAAACGGTGACAATGACAAGATACTTTATCCTCTTTCGGGTTGTCTCCAACGGCTTCAAGTTTGGCGTCAACGAGTCTGGGTTCCGTTCCCAATTCTCTGTTTGGATGTCGACTATAAACTGAACAATTTGATGATGAAAGTTTTGAATCAGTTTGCGGTCCTTGATCGCCATTATGGAACAGAAAATGTCGGCAGAGACACCGACAACCGTTGTCATGGTATTTGTAAATTTGTCAGTGTCGACCCAGTGCCCAAACATGGCCATCAATTCTTTTTCGAAAACGTCAAACATGGTGACACTAACGATGCTTAGACTTGCTTTCAGAAAAGCGGCAATCGTGGGAAGGGAAAACCATGAAAATGATAGGTCAGCATTTGGCTCAAGAGAAAATAGGAATGTTCCTGTGAGCTGAGAAACTTTGACGGGGAAAGATAGAAGATTTCTCAATGCACGGCAAAGGAGCAGCCGTACAGAATTTGGGGTGTGGTGAGACATCGTGTGATGAAGCAAAGAAAATACGAGCTGCTTTTTAAAATGGCTCTTAGTAATATAATTGGATTCACTTAATGGCAATCCAACTAATCATATGTTCATACGTATATTCATTGACGTACGCGAGTCAGTACGACGTCATAGTAATAAGCTAATTACTAGTAACAATTGTTTATGTGTATAATTATCAGCACAATTACATACTTAACTAGATGAACTCTGTGTTTTATCTAAATCTTTTTTCTATTTGCATTAAACGCTTGTAATCAACAAATTACTTTATGCGCTTCTCAATCAACACGGTCAAAAAAATCCCCCGAGTATCCTCACTAACCACATATTTTTGACAAGGCCCAGTCTTGGTGAAAATTGTATTACGATGTATTGGAGTTTTATACTCAATTTATTTTTTTGGATACACATACGTATTTTAACTAGGTATGCATGTTCTTGTACATGCGGGTATTTGCTTTCTTATCATTGTTCCAAATATTTTATCCGAGTTGGCGACCTTATGTCATGCGCTTTTCATGCGAACTATACTATAGCACGCAACGATTTCCGGAACATTTATACCCAGTGTAGAATTTAAAACTTTACTGACGAGATTCGTGTCAATATAGCGAATGCACTATCATTATGGGTGAAAAACAGCGCATTATGTATAGTAGCACATTACTAATCCACATTACTGCCCACTTGCGTTAATTCGTCCACATCAAACTAAATTAGTGGAGAAACAATAACCCACATGGAAGTATATTATAGCATTACATACAAAAATGGAGTAAATGACAGTTATGGCTGGTAAATTATTGGAAGCATTTAAAATGTATATCCTGTTTACCAAATGAATGGTTACAAATGTGTCAAGCCGACAAAAGTTTCCCTGCATACGTGCTAAATGAAAGAAATAGTCAATACAGTATGAACTCTCCATGAACAGTCCAAAACATGACATTGTGCTGATTCGTCGTTTATAAAATTTTAATTTAGGAGGACATGTAGGTATGCAAGTGGTTTTACTTAATATATAAGTGTACTAGAGTTTACGGCATAACGCCGTCATTTTGTCAGTGACAAATGCTAACTTATTGGAAATGAACAGCACGTACAAGATACATTATGTAGGCAAATATGTAGGAAAACACGCTTCAAAGAGTTTACTTAAGTAATTGCAAGTATAATATCGATAGTCAAACAATCCATTACCATGAAAACTTGCTCTTGCCAATTATCAAAGGTATGCATAATACGTAATGACTTGAAAACCATCCCGAAAGTGTGCTCATATTGTTAGCATAAGTGATGATGATTGTATTCATTTTTGAGCCCGATCTTGGTATAAAAGGGATAATGACTTCCGCTACTATTACCACTACATCCTCTCCCTGTATTCCGTCGTTATGAAATTTTGACCAACCAAAATCTATCCATAATTACACGTTTCACCGATATTCTTAAAATGTTCAAAATGTCGCATAATTTTACCTTACTTTTCGTTCTAACCTTTGCCACGGTTATTGCATTTGGTGAGGCAGGAAGCACTTCAATCAACTTAATAGAATGGGTTTCTGTAAACAAAAGTGAGCTGGTCCTGATGAGAATGGAGCCTGCAGGAATAGAGCAAGGAACAAATCATTTCTACTTGTGCAGAGTAAATTTTCAAGGACAGCTTCTGAGTGGGAAAGTTCGCGTAAATGAGGATAACCATTGTTATTTTCCAAGCAACGGAACCTGCCACAGAATGGCTGAATTTAAAGTTAGCGTCCATTTAAAAAAATCATTTTCATTTTATTCCTTCAAAACAATGATTACTAATCGTAATTTACGATTTATAGGTCTTGAGCTCTCCTCCCTCAATGACTAGTTGGATCCCTTACAATAATGTCACCAACAACGCAAGTGCAATTGTCACATCGAATCATTATTGGGATTGGGGCAAACGATACGTCTGTCGGGCAAACTATGAGGACCACGTCATTCCTGGAACCCTTTACCCGGATGGAGTGTGCTTCATCGACCTGAGTAATCATTTCACAACTTGTGAATCACAAGTCACATATTATTTCAAAATCCGAATTTCTTAAAAGAGTCACTCCCTCAATCTAATCTGTAATCATTATATTTTCTTTCAGACGAAACCGAAATTCGGGTGGACAACCAAGAAGATATTGAGATTCTGGTGATAAATAATTACGGGATCAGATTGGGGGTTACCCAAGCTTGGGAGAATCCTTTTGGGGTAACTGAAGAAACGGAAGTGCAAATACGACCCGGAAAATGATCGAAAATATTATAACAAAATTGTTACATTTCTTCTCATGTCACTCTTAATAAATTGCATACATATTAACATTCCAATAATAATAATCTAACCAACTTGTACAATTAATTGGTGCATCGTTTTAAGCGAATTAGTGAGTTCAATTTCGACTAGGTCGCTATTAGAAAAAAATGCGCATCTTACACAAAAAGCGAGACAAGTCGAGTCATGTCATGAAATCATACAGAAAAACGCGAGCATCTCTAGACAAAGCGGAGAGAGTGCAACAGATGATCACAAGGCGAACGGATGGCGGGCTGCCTGGCAGACGAAAGGAAAAAAAGCAACACAAAACCAACTCATCACTCTCTCTTGTCTTTCTGAACCATATTTTGAGAATTTTAATTTAACTAATTGATAATTAGCCGAGTATATAGTGATAGCAATTATACAATTAGGAAATATTTTCTGGTGATTAATAGCAGCTTTAATGACTATAACTAGTACAGTATAATTTTTTTTCCGTGCTTTTGGTTGGTTGTGATTTTTTACTCTGGAAGCCTGCCTGGTTGTAGTGACATTGACATTATGATAGTTAGCTAACTGATTTTAGTACTTGTTAAAAAATGGCAAATAGTAATGCCCCGTTCCGGTGTGGAGTGTGTGGTGTGGGGGAAGATGGGGATGAGGAGTGGTTTGACCATTTGATCCGGAAGCCGCATCTGAGGAGGAGCAGGAGGCAGTTTGACTTTGTGGGATGGAGGTCGGAGGAGAAGAAGAGGTCAATTTTGATATTTTCCAACTTTCCACTGGTGTCATCGACGGATGGGGAGGGAGTCCAGCATCAGCAGGACACGGCGGGGGTGATAACGCTGCTTCAGAAGGGAGGATACTCTGCGGGAGGAGTGGCGGTCAGGGATCTGGTGCTGTGGACGGAGAAACCTTTTCTGGGGCTCATTCAGTTCGTTTGCAAGTGAGTTTAATATTAATTATGGGAAATTAATAATGAATTTAATTATTTTCGAAATTTTGTGGTGGTGGTGTAATTTTAATTGTTGGTTTGTGTGTGATTTTAGGAGGGCGATGAATGGTGCATTGAAGAAATTGGAGGCGACGCGAAGTGGAGGTCTCTATCAAATTAAATTGGACGATGAACATCTCCTCCAGGCTACAAAGTTATCAGAAATTAGTGAATTGGAATGTGAGCTAAAGCGTTTAAAAATAGTAATAATTATTCGGGGTAAACTGCTCCAACTTTTTAATAATGGAATGGTAATTTCTGGTGCTTAATTTTTTATTTTTATTTTAGTATCTCGGATTATTCCCCCCAAACTGTCGATGACTACAGTCGCAGAATCAGCCCCTGGGGGACACCACCAGAACCGTTCAATGGACGACGGGGAGGATATAGAAGAAGGTGAAGCGTCCCTCCAAATTCTGGACGACGACGACGAGCAAATGGGAGAGGGAGGTGTTCAAGTTCCAGCACCGCCGCCACCTGCTGTGCCAGTGGTTGACATTGAGGACGACCTAGAAATGGTGTCGGCAGAAGAGGATGACGACGGCTTGGAGTTGGTGACAGATGACGAGGCGGCGGAGGAAGAAGAAAATGATGCTGTCGTCTCGGACAACGAACAAACTCAACTCAATGCTGCCTTACGTAACTTGATAGCCAGGTCAACAAGTACCCACTCCAACCCCAGAAGTGATTTAAGTGTTCCGTGGAGGAAGCGACCACTGGAGGAGTCTTGCCAAGTATCAACGAGCTCCAGCAGCAATCCCACACCAAGCAAGAAATCGAAATCTTCTGGAGGGGAAAGAAGAGCTGATCATAGTAATCATCCTGTGTCAGAACTCTACAAAATGGCTCAAAGGCAACGCTGGCGACCCCCCGAATTCTCGTTCACTTCTAAGCCCAGTACTGGAAAACTCTGGAATAGGAAGAAGGAATACTCATGTACCGTGATTGTGAATGGAGTGGAGTACAAGACTGATGAAGCCAGCGTTCCGGCAAGAGGGTTCAATAAAAAGCAGGCCAAACGAAATATTGCCGAGTTTTGCCTGAAAAAGTTGGCTTCCGGGGACGCTGGACCTGGAGCTTCATCCTCTTCCCCGGTAACAAGTACTGACCAACCACAAGCGCCTCCTCCCGGTTCCCCTCCCCCAGTGGTAGATCGAACTGTTCAGGATGGTGAGGTGGCAGGTTCCTCCAGATCCATCACAATACCAGTGCCTTCTTCGTCTTCCTCCTCCTCCAATAGTAACCAGCAGGATAACAACACCCTCCAAAATCAACTCAGGTGCCTCCGGAACACGGTCCTCATTTCGAGTCAAGACGCCAGTAGAGTCCTGGAGGTGGTTACCGCCTTAAATTCCCTCCTCCGCCAGAAGCATCCTGAGGCCAACGTGCTCGTCTTTCGAAATTATTCCCTCTGGCTCAAGAATCCATCCCCCGCGTCATCCTCCCTTCACAACGATGAACTCTACGTCTACCACCATCCCTTCTACATTAACAACTTTCCTGAAAATCTCCAGCGGGCTGCGTCCGCAATACAAAACCTCTTAAACCTGGAGGAGAACTTCAGAATACTCGAAACACTGCAAGACAACGAGTGGAGGATGGAGTTCAGGAAAAATGGACTCCAATTTTGTCTAGTCATGTCACCCCGTGTCATTCTCGAGGTTCAGATGTGCCGCTTGCTGAAGTACCTCTGCACATTTGACCGTCGTCGCTGTGATCTCATCATGACCTTGGCTTATTACTGGACAAAGGTTAACTCCGTCTCTTTTGGGGGCCTCACAGAATCTGATGACCTTAACGCTAATCAGAATCATGAAAATCTTCCGGAGCAGTTAACCTTGCAATGGCTCGTCATGTTCTTCCTGATCAACAGAGGAGTCGTCCCGTCCCCTGCAGAAATCCAGCAAAGATCTCACAACATTTTAAAAGATGGCTTGGAAGAAAAGGATTTGGGGTTCAGTCCCGATTCGGATTTCGCCCGGGACTGGCAGTCCGCCAGAAAAAGGGAACTGGCTCGGGGCAAGCAGCCAACTGACCACGAGGAATGCTTCAGCGTTCTTGAATTATTTCAAGAATTTTTGCAATTTTGCGGCGACGTTTTAACGGTGGAAGGCTGGAATGGAGTGCTAAATACACGGAACGGACGGATAATTAGCAAGGAAAGCTTTACAAATCGGCAGCGTTCGACGGCGTCAACATCTGCGTCTGTGGCTGCTGGACGGTATCATGATAACCTGCGTCATCAGCAGCTGAACATGATAAATCCCTTTACTTTCAAATGCAACTTTTCAATTTGGGGTGATATCATGGTCGTGTTCAAGTTGATGGGGAATACGGGAGTTCAGCTGAAGGCGTACTTGGAGACGTGGAGTGAAAATGGAGCCAATGTCGCTGTGGATCTGTTCGGAACGCTGGAAAGTGTACTTAAGATTGATGAGCTGACGAGGTCAAGCGTTACGAGATCCCTGTCGGAAGATTCTGACTGATTGAGTGTGGTGCGGCAGTTTTTTTTGTCTTTTTAATTTAATTCAAACGAATGGCATTGATAATCAATTATTTTAAATGTAAATATTTTAATGGTGTGTGTGAATTATTATATCGTGAATAACTTGAATAGATGGATTTGGGTAAAGTTGAAACAAAGACTGAAGAATTATCTTTTAATTTGTAACTAACTTTTAATGACACCAGTGGAAATTTTAATTGTGAATTATTTATAAGATTATTATTGGTGAATATTTTGTATTTAAATTAAATATTATGTAATTCCGTTAATAGCGGGTTTACATTGAAGAAGAAACAAAATAAATTAATTTTTCAAGTTAATCCGCATATGAAGTTTTAAAATGTTGTTGATCAATTTAATTATTACAAACTTGGTATATGTACATACAATTTCATTTTAAAGTTATGACCTTTCATAAGTAATTACATAGTGTAAATGCTGTAATTTAGAACGAATGTAATTATAGATCTGCAAAAGGAGCAATCCCCTAATCGTCTAATACCATATACTCCTCCCGTCCAATTTCCTTATTGTTCAGCGTGACAATCAAATTGGCATCCCTCAGTTTGGGTAGTTTCATCCAGGTAGACTTGGTCCGCTCCCAAAAGCTGGAAGCTTTTTGCAATACAAAGTACTTTTCCAGGTTGTTTCGAGAGGCCGGGTTAGAATGCGCCAGCTCCAGCGTCAGCTTTTCCAGATTCTCCAGATCCTTTAAAATGGGTTCCAAACCGCACTGCCAACTTCCAAGGATAATGTGAAGATTTGCGAGTTCCGGCAGGTCCAGCCTCACTTGCTCGGCTTCAAGTGACTGCATCTCGACCAATGATAAGTCCAAGGTCAAAGATTTCAAGAAATTCTCACAGTGCCCCAATCCGTCCAAAATGGCTTTAATTGGAGGTGTGTCGTAATAAAATGTCAAGCTCAGTTTTGCTGGTTTCCAGGCAGTACTAATTAACTGCTCCCAGCATTCACGGTTGTAAAAGTGACATGTCAACTCGGACAAATCTGGGAACTCGATCTTCATTATACCCGGAAGCGTTGTGGAACTGGACGCAAAATTCAGTTTTTGAACTTGTCCATTCTTCTCCAAAATACGCTGAAATAGTACCGTGTTCCCGGTACTTTGGAAGATGCGCAAACCATGGAAGTTGGGAAAGATAAGCTGCTCAACGCCACGATGACAAACATCCTCCTTTGCTTCCATCGCCAACGATCGAATATTTGGAACTTGTGACAACCACGTGGAAACGCTTTCCAAATCTGCCGCCCCATTCCATCCTGTAACATGTACAGTCAAGTACCATACTTGCTTCCCGAATACTTCCAAGTACCTCGTGACAAGTTGTTTGTACTTGGTCCAACAAAAAGTACGCTCGTAGTGGCAGGAAATCATTACATGTCGAGTAGGAACAGGATTGTAGTCAGGATTTAGCAATGGCTGTGTCAACATTTCCTGCAAGACGATTGGCTTGACTGAATTGTCAAAGGTCAGGCTGGAGAGTTTAAACGGACACGGAGTATAGTCCTCTTTAAACCTGAGCAAGGAATTGTCCTTTCCACACAAGTCCATATGAGACGGGTCCTGCTGCAGGACCTGGTCGATAGACTCCTTCCATGATTTGCACACGAGACGACATTGCTTCAAAACGGGCATCATGCTCCTCCAATTCGTGTAGTTCTTATAATTGACCCCATGAATCAAAAGCTTGATGACGTCTCCGAATAGAGTTAAGACCTTGCCCTTCTCAGATGAACTTGGCTGCTGTATATAAGTGTCACAAATGATAAGAGCGTATTAATTTTTATAGTAATTATAAATAATGTAGATAATATTTACTTATAAATGGGAGCTAAATACCCGAATCCAAGGATGCATGCCTCGAAGCCGAAGTGGACTCCCGGAAGTCCCACCAGAGATCTTAGCTTTTTCATTCCTTAAAGTGGAGCCAAGGATGGAAATTGTCCGATTTTGTCGCCCAATGAGTTCCTTCATTCTCTTTATCGTCCGCCTTAGGCTGCAATTTGTATCGCGAAGGCACTGGAAATCTTTGTCCTTTTCAGCCAGGCGTTTACTCAGCGCGTCCACCTGCGATAACTGGGATCTCAAGTTCCCCGAAATCACAAGTTGGGATGCCAATTCCACGTTCTTTTCTTCAATAATCTGCTTCAGTTTCAGATTTTCCACCCGAAGCTGCTGAGCCTCTTTTTTAGCTTCGGCTTCAGCAGACTTCGGGCAATTAGCCTGACTTTGTTCACTTTTGGCATTTTTGGAGTGGCCGCCATCTCCTTCCTCTAGCAACGTCTGCAGCACTTCCACTTCGGATTTCAGTTTGGCGAGCAGTCTCGTTTTCTCGTCTTGGCTTTCCTTCAACAGCGCTTTCAGCATTTCGTTTTCCGTTTTGAGGGAATCCTGGGTTGCAGCGGTTGGACCAGCAACACATCTGGAAGTTGAAGTGGAAGGCTCCGAGAATGTCTGCATCTCCGCCATTCCAACTTCATTGTCCTTAACTGGATCCACAGCTTTCTTGGTGGAACGTCGAAGTGATCTATGCTCCCGCTTTCTTAGTAATGCCAATGTAGCCCTGAGGGACCCTCCGTCGTCAGTCTGTTCCGTCGCCGTCGCTCGTGTTGCCTTCATATCGATTCCTTTGATTACTGACCACTGACTGACTGTCTGCACTCCTGACACTGGACACGGGACCTATAAATTATAACATATGGAGGGTGAGGGTATGACACTACTAATATGCAACTGCGTATCGCGCAACGTATGATACAGCTATCAAGGACGATTTGAGTAACTTCAAACTTTTATTACTAATAATATTATCATTTATTATTTTATTTTATTAATTGCCGTTTCCCCTAAAATAGCTAAGAATTTTTGAAAACTGGCTTCGGATTCGTGTTCCTTGTAAAAATGGAAGCTAAATCATGTGTTATGTGCATAAGTCATTGCAATTTGAAGTTGTAACGGTTTCTAACGGTTCACATTGACCGATTTAGCTGACTAACGAACTCATAATCACTTTTGTGCCCAGGAAGCCCTGTGCCAAGTTTCAGTCGATTTGGTTAAGTAGTTTTCGAGTTATCGTGTCAGATAGACAAACAAGACAAGATTTTGATTAATTACCTAATTGTGTCATTAACTACCTCAGCAAACGTTTTCAACGCATCGGTAGTAAATAAGTTAATTATAAAGTTAAATTACAAATTAAAAGCACTAATATGCAAATGATAAAGGCTATTCATGATTTTATTACGATGTTAGAATGATTGTATTTTTTTATATTACTTAATGAGCAGCTAATTAATACTTACCTTATTTATCGATGACGTTTGACCTCCAAATTTTGGTTACAATAAAGCTCCCCAGTTCTAATTACTTTTGCACATTAATGCTTAACATTCACTGTAGTCAAAAAATGTTAATGTTAATTGAATGGCCGAATTAAAAAATCCAGTTACTCGAATTCAAGGGCATACATTTTTGTCACCTGGCTACTTTTGTCCACTTCACTGCAAAGTAGACGTCGTCTACTAGACGGAAAGTTGAGCAAGTTCATTCAACAAATTTTGCAAAGCGGAATGTCGTTCGCGGGAGAATGTTTAAAATATCTGGTGTAACTAGCGACAATGTTCCAGCAACGATGGTATAATTGTTGCAACGCCGATGACGTTACATACTTTGTTCAGCTACTAACAACTACAAATGTCTTAGACTTGACAATTACATCAGGTAAGCTTTGGTCAACGTTATCGTTGACCAATATAGCGTGTCGATAATTTAGCGCAAGGTACACAGTGTGTAGCGCAGTATAATTAATCGTCAGTCATGTTGACGTATCCGGAATGAAGGCATTGTTCATTATAATCACGGCCTGATAATTTCACTTTGTTGCTCATTAATGTGACAACATGCAAACTTTATGAATAATTAGTTAGCTTACCTTGAAACGGTCATTGATAAACTAATCCTTACTGTTGACCACTACTACCCCAAGACGCTGGGAACGGCTGCAATCAACAGCTAAGTTGGAGGAAGTAGTAGCAGAGAAGTGTAAGATAATACGTTATAAAATTTTACATTGAAAGAGCAGAAAATAATATTACTGATCAAATGAGGTCACTAAATATTCATCATTTTAATCCAGATGATCAATTTGCTAAGGGGAAAATATATTTACCCACTTCCGTTAGCTGCGCTAAATTATTCTCAGGATGACAGTAAAGAAATATGCCCCTGCTTTCCACATGCACTAACATTCGTGTGATTAAATGGCGTTTCCTGCAAATATTCAATGAAGTCATGAGACCAATTAGTTTAAAATTTTGAGTTGATATAATGCCCTGTCGGTTACGAAGAATGGGGAAAATCGCATATTATCCATCAACTTTGCTTCTCTCTTTGCACTTTTACCATTACGATTCCTTAGAGATAGCAAATAATTGCTGCTTGAAATGTGTCTGAATTGCCTTGGATATCGTAATGCACATAGGCAGATACAGATTGAAATGAGATGTACGTAAATATTTTTGTTCATGAAATATAAATAACTTAGGTATGCATGATCCAGCACGCCAGCAGTGCATAATGCGAAATAATAACACTTTATATCATCACGACTCCTTAATCTTACGTTGCGATACTTAAAAGAAATACCAACATACATTGTGAGGGTTTAGGGTTAAGTGTAGTGAACTACTTCATCTCAAAACGCTAGAAAATTACTGTCGTTCCAGCATTCAACTCGTTTCTTCAGCAGCACATAATGCTATTATCTCATTCATTGTGGCTACATGCATTACAGTATGGGAGCTACACGGTACTGTGTAATGCTATTCATGTAATGAATGAGCAAGGTCCAATATATTGTAAAAATCTTTTGCCCATATGTTACTCTTTCTCTCCAGAGTTATTGTGATGCATCATGAACATTGCACACGCAAAAGCGACTCCAATTAGATCAAAATGATTGTAAACAGTATAGTCGTTACACGGCTCAGATATAATGTGCACAGGATATTAACCAAGAAACACATTCAAATTGCTTCACTCACTCTCTAAGCTGCCTGATATGTCAATTCAAATGTACCATGATAACAAGACATATATTGCATTTAAAACATATGCTTTAGTTTAGTTTGCATTACGTTAAACGTCGTAAGTTTTGCTAGGTAATAAGAAATAAACTGGGCGAGTGTGCAACAAGCTACCTATATGGTTCCGCCCGTTGCCAAAAAATCAACGAATCGATGAACCTTCCATTGTCATTCATTTATGAAAGTTTTAGTAAAGTCAATCATGCTGACATCATCACCTCAAACGGCAGAGATCATCTAAATAATTGAATTACAAGCAAAATCTTCTCTTAAACATCGAATTGGAGAAATGGAAATACTAGCCTCGTATTCTAATGACAAACGTCGTCCAGTTTGCTTTGAAATGCCAAAGAGTGTAATTTTTCAGTGCGTCAATGGCCACATAATTTGCAGTGAATGTTCAATTAAAGTGAACATGTGTCGTTAATGTAATTTTCGATACAACTTTGATACAATTCGTAATCGGGCATTGGAGTTAATTCTGGACTCCAGAATTGACTCCAATGCCCGATTACGAATTGTATCAAAATAATAAGGTAACCTTATTATTTTGATGCAGCTGGAAGTTTAGTTTCGTAAATAACATATGCAATGTTATTATTTTATCTGTTTTCAACCTCTATATGTATAAATAGTTAACGTATCTCATGTTAGCATTTGCTTCCAGCTTGATGATTACAGTGTAGCCGAAAGATTACTGATATTACGAAAATGTAAAACCCGAATCAAATTTGAAGGTAATTTAAAAATAAATTAAATTCCATGAAATTGATGAGTGTACAGTTGTTTTGGACGGTTGTGTAAACAATCATTTTATTGTATATACATTACGTTTTGATAGTGTTAAGAAACTATTTCTTTATGAATAACTTCAGGCAATATATGCATCTTATTTAATTACAATTGGATTCTTGCACCTGCCTTACACATAAGAATTTTGGTGGATCCTTTTTAGCCAACATGTTCAAACAGATATTGATTTTCCTTCTTCGAACACCACGTTTGGTAACATGCCATATCACTACAATGCCACTTTTAACCGCTCGTGTTATTCTCGTCGCATTCTCGACCACTAGCACAAGTGCCGAAATTGCGAGACCTACCATTAGCACGACAAACAGAATCACAATATTTCCATTTAGCGAAGCACTCTTGGGTGGCGGTGCATCCAGATGGCCAATTTGAGTCTTTACACCAACCAGAGCTGCCAGCCATCTCACAAGACCACTCTCTTGAAGCCCACGCAGTTTTCGCAAAGCATCCGGCGGTCCATGCATTCGCAAGTCAATTGCAATGCCACTCTTTGCGTACTCCTCGGTCCCAATTGACACGTGTTGCCGTTCCAACGCCTTGGCTCGTTCCGCGTAGTGCACACATTCATGTTCCGATAGAACGAGTGCAGTTTTGCTACATGAAACCAGATCCTCAAGCCACCATTGTCGTTCTCGCTCATAGAATATTTGCCTTAACGCTCCTCCCAAATTGTTGGCTAGGAAACTGTCACTTCTCGGCATTATCTTCCTGCGTAGTAAAGGCCACAATCCTTTAACCCAGTTTGCAAGTTGCTGCTCGACTTTAGGATGTAACCCTGAAGCATTTGTCAGATTTCCATAAAGCTCCGTATCAAACTTGCTCACAATTCCATTCTTGTACATGTGACCCGCCCTATAAACTTCAGTCGTTGCCTCAAAATATGGCTTGTATTTTTTCACTCTTCTCAAATGACGCGGAACAGGAGGAGTTCGGATGGAATGGTTGTGGAATTTTTTGAATGGAAACATGTCGGCTCTCCGGATGCTCAGCACAAGATGAAGATATGATGTTCTGCTGTAAACTGAAAAGTTGTCGGTTGTCAAATGTTGCAGTGTTTCGTACAACATTGGTTGTCTCGAAGTAATCATGTTGTATACGTTATTATTCTTGTATGCATTGCTGAGAACCAATCCGCATAGCATAAATGCAGCAATGATCCAGCGCAGCGACAGCACGATTACCACCGAATTTGGAAACGGATCGCCTTGTTCAATCAAAACTTTCATTAAGGACCAAAAATGTTTAAACCATTTTTGGGGATACGTTACCAAATCTTGTTTCAATGCGGTTCCCAAAAGTATGCTACTAAATACAACTGGCAGGACAATCACACAAATTCCGATGGCAATCCATACATATCCATGATAAACATTGACCAGTTCGGAGAACATGAATGACTTTGCTCCCCTTTCCCCACAAGTGACAAAGCGCAGTGTGCTCAACGGATTTTCAATGACGAGTTGGTGTTGGATGTGGGATGCATCTCCTATGACAATGCTTTCGCTCAAGTAGTTGTATAAAGCGTCCGTGTCATCAGCATGTTTTAAGCGCATGCGAGTGAGATGCTTGACTTTACCTCCACCACAGGCACTCTTTCCTGATTTTGGTTTGGTGAAGTATGTTCGATTTAACATAATTTCCGTCAGTATAATCGACACAATTTTATTGTAACGTTCTGCTGGTGTGGCGGAACTGGCCTTCAACAAATCGTATTGTTGTCCACGAGATGGTTGACAAGACTTCATGAATCGAGAGATGTCGAATAAGGACTTGTCGATGGATATATATTCGGATGTCCAGAATCCATCGCTCGGTAATGTCGGAAATGCGCCTGCAATGAGGGTGTTTGTTCCTAGTTTCAAATATTGTTGGACACGGATTTGTTGAAAACGTAGTCGTTCTGCGGTGTTGTGGAGCGTAATCAATGACACCTCGGTAATATTTGATGTTACCGAGTTTAGTCGCATAAGAATAAAAACATCGTGATGAATCTTCGGGATCAGCTGGTCGAAAAATGTTAAGGAGTTTGAGGCAGTATGTGCCATCCAGAAATACAACGACGTAAGGGTATACGGTATCTGAAATTGATCGCAAGCCAAAATGTTGTAGACTGGAACTGAAGGGGGCACAAGCGACCAGACAATATCGGAGTTATCGCTGTGTTCATAGCGGAATACTCGAAGGTGCCCAATTCTCGGATTCTCTGCCAAGTAGGACGGAAGAAGTATCCCGATATTGAGAACCCCATTCCATGGCTTTGACAGTGTTGACATGTTGTAATAGTTGAGGCGCAAGCAGTGTTCGGATGCATATGACCATCCATAGGAAAACTGAAAACCGACAAAAAATTTAGACGAACTACAAGTGACATTCCGAAGGAAGCAGCTACCGTTACAATTAGAAATGCCAGTTGGCATCCAAAGTGTATTGATTGAGTTTGCAGTCACAAGAACGGCTACCGCTGGTGTTCGGAGAAATATTGGCAACTCGGGCTCTTCAATGTCGACGTTACGAAAGTTGTTTACTGCCACAAACGGTATATTTTGTGTCCATGGCTTAGTGATGGAATTGAGGTGTGTGAACTGCAGCGTACTCTTCTGAAATGAAATGTGTTCGTTGTAGTTTGGAACATTTATGGTTGGTCTTGTCGGGACAAGTTTGCTTTTGTAATAGTTGTTCAGAGAATAGTAAGTTGGATTGATCTCCACACATGAAGTAACCGTGAACAAATTGATAAATGCGATAATCATTGTTGGTAGTTTGCATGATAGCCGTACACGCTGAAGCCAAACAAGAGTGGTTACATCAACGACTTTTCGGAATGTGAATCTGGAGTGTTAGCTGTAGCAACAAGAAATACAGTTTGATATTATGTTAAAATTTCCGCGCGTAAATTGAAACTCGAAAACAACTTTGAATTCTCGTAACGACTTGTCTCGTAATTTGCTTTCTGAATGAGGCAAATAAATTGCCACCTGCAAAATTACTACTTGATTTTCATTATTGATTGGAAGCTGACAACTCCAACTTTTAGATAACGTTTATACAATTGAAGAAAGGAACTCTAAATTACTGGTCCAAGATTATCTATTTGGACAGCATTAAATATATAACACTGAAGCCGAAATATACACTGACAGCTTCCGTACATGATTTGCTTTTACATTTTCATAGTTTCTTATACTCTGGTGCAATGTTTATAACTGCGGCTACATGGCCATGTTGGCACAAGCCACAGAAACCGTTGAACTGTAGGAGACTTTTTGAAACTTGACTCAAACAAGCACGAATGATGAAATTTGCAGCAACTGACAATTCATGTATTTTGTAATTAATCAGGGTTGTATGGCAGCCAAATTTCTAATTCAATTTTAATTCACACCGTATAAAATTCAGAGTCAGATCGAGTTGATGGCTCAAACATCGTTGAGGGCTCCGTTCCCTCAAATAATGTCGGCAACCAATTGAAATCTTGCTGCTCTTGTCAAGGCCCAAGACTCCTGTGGCGCAAACTTGATTTTTTTCTGTACTCGAATACTCTACGCGTCTATTCGAACACGTTACAAGAGGACGTCAATATATTTCAGTTCACTCTGATAGAACAAAGTCCAGTTTGCGGCGACACTTATGTAACATTTTCAGATATTTCACTGGACGTAGGATGTAGGATAAAGCAGTGTCTATTATTTATGTATCTTGACGTACGGGAAAGTCGAGTATATAATCGGATAACTGATGGACGCTTACAGCTAATAAATGCTTTTAAAAATTCTTAGCTTACGTACTGGTAGCCAATTTGGGAGAAATAAATATTGCCAGCAGAGTTATGTAACTTGTTTTTGCAGAATTGTTATCGTGGAACAACATTATTGACGTACATTCGCCTGCTATGTTGATTACAAACATATAATTCGAGTGCTCATACTAATAAGTTTTGGTAATAGATTCGTAAAATCTATTTCTTAGCAAAACCAATTTTTACTCGATGCTAATTACTTTTTCAACTTATATAAGGCATATTATCGATCCTCTCGGATCTTATTAACCCAGGCATATAATTACATATCTAAAATTTGAGTAGTTAAGTTATACAATATTTGAGTAACTTGGCAAGATGTAGTTTAAAACTTATCAAGTTTAAACTCATCCTGGTAATACGATATCAACCCTGGATTTTGATTCTCATGGTACGTATTAATATTCAGGAAAACATTGGCACTTTCCTGAAAACGAAATGATACGGAGAGTCGGAGAGCATAATGTCAAAATAACCAATATGATCATTTTAAAAAGCAATCTAACTTTCCAAGTTGAACAATCTCGATAAATTATCGTCGACTTCTGCTCGGTATAATATGGTAGCTTTTAATGTATTAATAACTTCCTTTGATGGCAATATTGCCATATCGTATTGAATGTTTCAAACCATTTGAGAAAATGAGAACAATGTAAATTGATTCAATCGAATTTCATACATTCGGTTGAAAAAGATTAGCCCTGAAGTGTGCAGACAAGTGTAATGAAATGCAGAAATGTGCTGTTTGCTGTAATGAAATCAATATGAAATCATTGATTCGATCGATCGATTATCACCTCAGAATTAATATTTCATCGCGCTAATTACAATATATATATATATATATATATTTGTAAATCATTGCGTAGCTCCAATACTGGATTTTGGTACCCAATGGTTACAGTAGGACGTCCCGGACGAGAGTAAAAAAATATCTGTCTCTATATGACATGCTCACTATTTTATGTGTTTGGCATAATGTGGCATATAGGAATATATGGAACTTCTGTGAATTCCAATTACCGCTTAGTAGGTGGATAATATAACATTCTAAATCATTAGCAACAATATAAAGATGAACAAGTATTATACAACTTTAACGGAATATTAAGACGCGGAAAATCGAACAAAATTTAATCATCGTCCATCTAGAAATGAAAACAGGATATTGTGTCCATATTGCTTTTGGAATTTAATTACTGAAGCTGGGCGAGAGTGGTCATAATTTAGCCATTGCATACTTGTAAAGAGTTGGATGATTAGTGTACTTATGAGTGTATATTGAGATTATGTAAGGAACGTCGGAAAAAGGTGGCAATACGTTTCAATACGATTGGTGAGAAAGTAAAAAAATAACTGTAACGAAACGATTCAAACCGATGTTATATTGTACCAATATTTCCAAAACGGGATAATAGAGATACTTCGCACATCTCTAATCATACATATCCGCATTTTGAATATAAGATTTTTAACCTCGTTCCCAAACTGTGAGCACGAAATTATATGGCGATCACATGATTTGCGCTGCATTTGATGGCAATAGGTGCCTTTGCGATACACAATGAGTTTTGTATGTTGTTACTCCGGTTAGGAACTCATGTGCAACAAACCATTACCGCAAGTTTATGAGAATCATTCGTTTATTATTTTTGTGGTGTTAATAAAAGAGATTAACTGTTAAAAAGTATATCATCATTTTCCTCCTCCAGTTTTCTCCCCGATCGCCTCATTGTTGTCTGACATCATCATCATCCTACAAAGCCAAGTGAACGAGTTGCAAAACCCCCTGACCCTACATCACCCCTACAAGGGCTCCTCTGTGGTATCCTCCTCTCTCATACCCAGCATTTTTTCATTCAGTCAAGGGCCCGAGAATATGGATTTATTACGTAGCTGAAACGAAGTGAAAGCGTAGTTATAATTTTAGTTGGTTTGTCTGTCCTTCCGTTCGCGCCATAATTTTGAAACGGCTTGACGGATTTTGTTGAAACTTTGCATACATGTTCCCTAGGTGACAAGGAAGATCGGTATTGAGTTTCAGGTCAATCGGTCCACAGGTGTCGGAGTAGGGGTCAGAGAGAGGTCACATGCTTTTTAAATGGCAATTTTTTTTCTTCGTGAATTCTGACAGAGAATTGAACGGTAATCATTTTCTCTTCAGGAACTATGGGTCAAATCGCGACACTGAGCAGGACTTTTACAAAAACGCTTTTGTTAGCACCATTGACGCCGCTCTGCTCCCAGTTTGGTCGATGTCGTAGTTTTCGAACGGCCGTATGTAACTTGTACATTTAAAGCGCATTTGAAACAAGCAAGTGATCGTAGTTGTTGGATGTATTTACCGTATTGAGAGATAATAAGCACCCATCGTTCATTTACTTCAAAATGTATGGTCTTGGAAATTTTCGAAGAGCGCAAAGTTATTTTGTGGCGGAGGTAAATATTTCAGTAATATCAGTAAAATGACAACGATAAATACATTATGCATAGTTGGACAGAATGGCTGGTTTCTAATTTATATTTCACTTTCATTTGATGTTATTAACAAGTTGTAGGACTTAACCTGATTATAACATACCTTCATGTAATGTTTCGCTCAAGCAATTTTTGAAAGCTTATTTGTTATTTATAGTACGTCGCTAGTAAATACTAAACCAACTATAACATAACGTGTACAAAAAATAATACCAGGCAATCTTGAAAATTTTGGTGCAGGTTTCAAACAACATTCACATTTTCATAATCACGATTATGGGAACTATCTGACCGTTGGGAAAAAAGTCATAAAAGCATCCAAAATTATAATCTATGCGTATCAATATGCCTAAAATATGATAATAGTCTTCAAACTAAATTTCTCAATTAATATTAGAATCACATCAACAAATTCATCGGTCATCGTACAGTTTATTTTATTTCTGTGGGGTTGACACTTCTACAAAAAATTATTGCATCTGATGGCAACTCCGAACGTCGAAACTTTTGAAGTGCTTTGTTTATTCTGTGCATTCTTATTTTTGCGACAACTCCACAATGACTGTTATAGCACTCGTGCCCCACTATGCTATCCAACAGAAAATCCAATAACTGTGAACCCACAGCACATCCTTCAAACATATTTGATTGGTTGGTTAAACCTTTGTACATTTATATAAACTTTTGTTGAGCTTGGGTGCATCAAAACAGCAGTACAGATAAACAAGCCTATTAATCCAACCAGGATAATTTGATCCGCAGATATCCCTGAACTGAACCTGAAGTGCCTATTTCCAGTCCAGTTAATGTAAGTGTACTACAATCTTGTCAATACATATAAAATGACATACATTTACCAAAGTATTGTCTTGCTCAAGTAGAATTAATATCCCGGAAGTCACAATTGTAAACGCAGTGATTGTATACCATTTGATAATTGTCAGCATGTTTCTACCAATTTCCAACTACTTCCCGTCCAGCTGTGTCAATTATGCTACTAGAAAAATGGCATTTTATAGCTTGTCGTATGCTTCGTATTCTACCATACCAAATAATATAGAAAACTCGTTTTAAACTAAGGATGATTAGATTACTGTTTGCAAATTATTTCAATACATATTTAACTAATATAAAATTTCCGTTTCCGTTTTGTAGCTGTGGATTCTCTAGCATCCCTCTATGTGTTTTAATGCTTCCTTAACAACGGTTTCAAAAGGTGATATTCCCACTACCTATAATTTTGCTATGGGTGGAAAGTTTGTTTCTCTTTTACATTGAGTCCTTCAAATAAAGTATCATCTTGAATACCCCCAAATGAAATGCGGAAATGTTTCAACAAAAATTACGTTGCACATCTTAAAGTACAGATTCGCACAGCATTGTGCACTGACCATCATTGTGTGGCCAACTATATTACCACTTGAAGTTTGTTTCAGTTCGGACTCAATAATAGAAAATCAGTTGCGACTTCATAGAGCGTAAACAATGTCGGTTTACTTTGTTGACCGGAAAACGGGCTTTAAAATATCACCACGCAATCCAAATTACATCTTATATAAGTGAAGAATAGGCCGAAATTATTGAGTACGGAATCACTTAAAAGTTGTATTCTGATTGAAACACAATGAAACGTAAACATTTTTCAGTGGGCACGATGGGGCAGAAAAGTACCAAATCAGGTGACATATATCTATTACTGGTGAATCTATAATTAAATTTTGGGAGAAAATGTTATGCATCCGGAAAAAATCATCACTTTAGTACTACCAGTTATCATCAAAACTTGCTTTGAGAATAAATATTTTCTTTGGATAAATGATTATTTTTTTCACCCATTTAGTATTAATTTTATGTGCTTGCTAAATACTTATTTATGAATGTTTTGATCCAAAATTTTTGGTTATGTGAATATTTTTTATTACAAAGTCATGATTTTTAGAACGTATTTTGTACATCTTTTCCTACAACGTAACTCATAAATATTACATATAGACCCTGAAACTATTTCCATATATAATATGCATAGTTGTAATTGATTTCGTCATATAGCCTGAAACATATACGCGGAAAGTAAGGGAAGTACTTCAGCTAATCATCGGATAAATTTCTACATCGATACATTCTACATGATGACTCGTCCTCTAAAATTTAGCTGCAAGTTTAACTTTTGTTACATTAAAGGATATAATTTGGTATTTCTTTATGTCACTATGCGTCCAGAATTTAGCAGAAACATTTGATATACAATGTAATCGGAATCACTATATGCACTTTCTCCTTCTGTTGGCCTAGAATTTCAGTTTGACATATATGAGTTTAAATAATGACATTGCAAACGTTTTAGACTGTACCATAAATGCATTATTTTAACTTTTCATACCACAATACCATATAATTTAATTGCTGGCACGAGCTCCCACAACTAATTTGCCATCTATTACCTATTTGTCATCCCATTGAATACAGTTTCAAAAATTAATAACTTTTACAAATGCATAATTTTATCTATCAAAATAATTATTTCTGAAACACAAGACATATTTCTCATCCAAAAAAATCAGTTATCCAAAGAAAATATTTTTTTTCAAAGAAAGATTTAATGATACATTACCACCCAAAGCAGAATTTATTCTGGATGAAAAAATACCTGCCCAATATTAGCAGATAATTCGAAGCTCACAGAACAACGAACGTAATAATTGATAATAATTAATTTGCGATGTAAATTTTGTTCCCACGCCGTGCTAATCCAATTCAACAAATACATGAATTTGTTCGTACAACATACCCAAGGCTTTTCCGTTCTCGGTAAGTTTTCAAAGTGATTATAGCTTACAATATGTACACAAATTAATACGCTGCGAAAGCTCAAACAAATGAAAATGCTTCATACACGAATTCGAATTCAACGTGGATTTTTGCTTGCGGAAGAATAGACAAATTCGACATTTTAAACTGCTTTATATTAAATATATACTACTATTAGTATTTGGGAAATACTAACAATAAATTTATAAATTAACAAAAGTTCAAACTTGCCTTATATGACTAAAAAATATTCACATATAAGAAATATTTGCCGGACCATCCCCATATTTCTGTTCGCGTTGACTTAACATTCATAAAAAAGTTGTTAAAAGTTGTTTAATTATAAAGCGTTCACCCCCACACAGTCGGTACCTCTTGTTGGTTTCACCCAACTGCCGTACATTGTATTTGTTATATTGTCCAACAAATATCGATGGTCCAAAAATGGTATTTTGTTTAAAGTAAAGGAAAATTGTTACGTTTTGCCACCTTAGTGGAATTTAGCTGACGACGAGTTGCATATCGGTAAAAAGTGCATGCATGATGGACATTCCTTGCCCAGTATAGTGTATTAGTAGCAAGGAAATTCCATTGAACGAATACGAAATATGATAATAAGCTATATGTTCAAATAAGCACTTACAAAATGGAATCTCAAAACCAAGAGACTATAACTGTTTTAAAGCAAAAGGTGATTTCACAGAAACAAAGTAAAGTACAACATAGTTAAAACCATTTAATTCTTTGCATTAAACTTCAAAGTTTTGTATTACGGATTCCCAAGAAATAGCAACAAAATGTCGTCGAAAATTGGTAACAATAAGCTTACATGTGCTATTTGGGGCGAGTTATTTTCCACTGCCACATATAGGTTCATTGTGTTTAGTTTATTGCATAAAAACTTTTTGCTTGATTTGTTTACACTCTCAAAATTAATCATATTCTCGGTTGCCGTAAAACGAGCAGACTTGTCTAAATATATGTACAAACGTTTCAACGCTATTGAGATCCTGGTCTGTTCCCGGTGCCTTTGTCAGATTTAAAAAGCAAAATGACGAGTTTTCCTAACAACGAGGTCACCTATTCTAATATTTGCAACGGTGGTGCACAAATAATTTTGATTGCAACTTGAAATCAATTATTTCATGGTAAAATTAGTCGGCCTACAAATTGGCACATTTTTCGGATCCAGTTCTTGCTGGTACAATTTCAGATTCAGCGTGATATCTAGCAGTAATATTTATCGTTATGGAAAGTTGCTTAATATGAAATGTACGGTATATAGTTGCTACAACACGGCACCAATATTGCCGCAGCAAATTCTGGTGAATATATGTGAAGGCAGAACGTTCTACGGACAGGTTTGAGTCTGAAATTGACAAGACAATCTAGAATCGCCATATAACATTTCATTAATGCTTATTTTTAGGTGTTAAAATTGATTGTTTCGGCAAAACCTGAGGTTTTTGAGAACCGGTGTTCATTTTAGAGAACCAGAGTTTTTAGGAGAACCAGATTTTTTAGGAGAACCAGATTTTTTAGGAGAATAAGATTTTTTAGGAGAACCAGATTTTTTAGGAGAACCAGATTTTTTAGGAGAATCCGATTTTTTAGGAGAACCAGATTTTTTAGGAGAATCCGATTTTTTAGGAGAACCAGATTTTTTAGGAGAACCAGATTTTTTAGGATAACCAGATTTTTTAGGTGAACCAGAGGTTTTATGAGAACCGGAGTTTTTTTGAGAGAATATGAGAGAGTGATCTTTGAATTAAACTAACAAGGGTGACATGTCAGCAATATGTATAATATTTCAAAAAGTAATAGTTTAGGAAAGGAGAATAAAAAATTTGGCCGCCTTCAGCGACCAAATTTTGGTTCTCCCAAATGATACTCAATTTTTTCTTTGGTTCTCCAAGCCAGGCTATTAGGATATGACAACTTTTCGAGCCGTGTTCTGGACAAAATCAGTCAAGATTGTGCTTACAATCCTAAAGGATGCAGAACCAAGTTGACGAGAAAAGATTTTTCCAGTCACACCTGAAATTGTGTGTTTGGGTGAGCAAGAACACATACTCTTAGAATCTCAAAACTGCATATACTTCCGTAGTATGGAAATTAATAAGATATTTAGTGTATTTTAAATATGTAATTTTTAATTTGTGGTTTCAGCGGGAAGCCGGTCATACTTTGTTAGCACATTGCATTTAAGTGCGTATTTGTGATGAAATTTTGCTGTATCCAAAATGTAAATACGTTTCCAATAAACCAAAGCATATCCGGGATATCTGAAACTGGGGCACTGCAAAATTACCGCATTATTTGTGGCAACTGTGGAGCTCCATGGTCACTCGTTTCTGGTTTATCAGAAATATAACATTCATCCTATGTATGCCTTAATCCTATGTATTTATCAGTTATCAAGCAGTCGTCGTAATTATACTTACTTACCTCACTAGCCATAGTACAATTCATACCATGTTAGCATCTTTTTTGGTAAAAATTAGCTTGACGGAAAAAACAATTTCAATTCAATTTCAAACGATTTCAATTTACAATGGTTACTTTATAACATTGTTCCCGGATGTGGCCGTCATATTGTTAAAGCATAAACAAGCGTACCCAAAACAACAATGCAATTTTATTCAGTGTCGGGGAAATAGAATGCAAGTAATTAATATTGACGCAAAAGTTTCCTAAATAATAAGAAATCATCCTCGTGTCCTCCGCTCTTCAGCGAGGTCATGCAGTTTAATTGGCAATATCATTTTGCTGATAGTATCTCAAGGGCAATTATTGGCTTGTGGAGTGTGCGTACAAACTTGATACAAAAAATATTAAGAAGCTTCTTATATATCACTCATATCATACATAGTTGAATACGAATAATGAGTTCAATATAGCTCATCGTACAAGATATTTTTTGTTGGACAATTTTGTACAGTAATAATGGCCAGTGTTGTCATTCATGCAATTAGTTACTTCGCGTTATTCCCAAAGTCAAATTGTGATATTGCAGACGCCAGCTCGGGATCATTTTACTGGGTAAATTTGATTTTACATAAACATACTAAACTATTTTTCATGCCATAGTAGAACAAATTTTCAGATGTGATATTGATATATATTGGTAAAGGGTAAACTTCCAATGGCTTCCCTGAACAACACCATCGTTCACTTTGACCCTTACGTATCCATTCTCGACAGGAACAATCCGTACCGCTACAGTTTCACAGATTTGATTCCGCTTGTACGCAAAGTTTCCACTCGGTTTAACAAAATTCTAGTACAGCAATCAGAGACGGATCTTGGAAATGGTAAACCATAGATATACAAAACATGCATACTAAAATACAAAACATACATTACAACGTTAAATAATTACACTCCTACTTTCTGTATTAGAGTTGCCAACTAGCTTATACATGTCGCCAATGGCCGCCACTGTACACCGCAAGGTTCATGAAGTAAACAGTACAAAACTTGATGTTTGGTTGTCATACGCCTCCAAAATCCCTGACTACTCATACGAAAACGATGACTTCATTTATCATCGGAAGCCACAGCGGGTTCTCGATCGAATGATAATCCTTGCCAAACAGGTAAACACTGTCGACCCTGGAATAGTATCAACAATTCTCCTTCCGTACAAGCTCCTGTTAAAGGACATGAATCACTTTTTATCTGCAAATAATAACATTTCATCTCAACTAGCTGACGTTGTAAGCCAATTGGCCATTGTTATCGGCACAGAAACATTTAATACACATCCAAGTTTTAGGAGGCATGTCTCCTTATTAAAACCAAATATGGTCATCTCTACACTACCACCACTTGAAAAGGGAGGCCGCATATTAAAACATTTCAACACATATCTGGATCATCTGCAAGGCTTCACAGGCAGACAGGTGAAACATGGGTTTATTCTGAGTGTGGCCGACACAGACAAAAATGGAGATGTTGACATGGCTCATTTGGTAACTAGTTGGAACGAGGCGATAAACTGGGCGGAACAAAATGGTACCAGTATTATATTTTGCAGTGCATTTGACAAGCCAAGTACAAATTCCGTTGAAGCCAAAACAAATGGCTGGTGGCGTATTATGGAAAGTGATCAGTACAAAAACTCTACCGACTTGGTATTTGAAGAGAAAGCTACTCTGGTCAGGTCAGCGCGAAAAACGGAAACATCTGTCGTACGAAAGGTTAGAGATTTCAAATGCAGGAAGCGGCACGTTCAAACCATTTTCGGCCTTAAGTCAAAAACACTTCTACACTCCACCCCAGAAGAGACAGACTTACTCTTCGACAAAATTGGTCAGAAGTTCAACCATGTTGTTCTCGTTGTGTCTGATCATTCCAGAGAGGCATACAAGGGTTTGCGTGAGAAATTCAATCGGATAGGTAGGATTACAAGAGTGGAAATGAAAGCCAGTTTGTTCTTTATGCCAAGTTCGGACCTGATCAAAACCTTGAATGGTTCCGCCGATGACTTTGTTGCGGTTAGAGTAGACTACAGAAAGCTTGTGGAACCAATCAATACATATGCTGTTCCATTTATGGGAAATCGAACCGAAGAAATTGGAAACTATCTCAAGTACACCGTATTAGCCAGCATTGGTATCTCCGAAGATAATTTCACGTTTGGGTACATATTTAGTGCTTCGTCGTGTCTTACGTATCCCATCTTACCAATTGACGAGGCGTTAGTCATGAATCAATACATAACAAGTGAGGAAGCACAACTACTCATATTTTACTTTGAGGAAGGCGAGCAAACAATAAGATTGGGCGTGGATAGAATGTTCCAACAGATGATTACGGTTCTTGAGGAATGTCGGAAAATAGTCTCTAGTAAGCGGCATTTGAACGGTGTGAAATTGTCATTTATGATGATGCATTATTCAAGCACTTCCGGATTTTATCAAAGTAGACGGGAAATGACAACCTTTTCGGAGTACTGGCAGAGGTTAAGCGATTGGGCGGAAACGACGAACAGCACAGTCATCTTAAATAATGCAGTGGACGAGTACAGATATTCTGTTGAGCGAGGCCAGTTTGAGTTTGAAATTGGTTGGTGGCGATATAACAAAACTGAAGATCATGTACATGAAATGGATGAAACTTCCGGTAACAACGATGGAGGCATATGGGTAGACAAAGTTGACGATTCCCGACGCCGCTTCCCACAAGTAAACAAATTTATCATTTCAGAATCATCGAAAGCCATGCCTACGGACCTAATTATATTAATCAGTTTACTATGTCTTCTAATTGCAATTGCAATAGTAATTGTGATTTTGCTCGTGGTACGACGAAAGCATGGAGACGAATACATTCTAAAATCTGAAATAAATGAATTCTTTAATGGATCCCAATCTAAAGATGAAAGTGGAGATGGCATCCTTGCCCTCAGCATTCCTTACGACAAAACTCGATACGAAATACCTTTAAATGGATTCTCCATTCAGGATGGCACTACACTTGGCTCGGGTGAATTTGGAAAAGTTATGAGCTGTAGTTTAGTGCAAAATGGAACCTCAATTCAAGCAGCGGTAAAAATCGTTAACTCCACCACAGCACATAAATCAGCCCTGATTGGTCTCTTATCCGAAGTTAAGGTATTGTCGTATGTGGGGAAGCATGAAAATATTATTGAACTGTTAACTGCAAACACAGGAGAAATACGAAATGGTAAAGTTTATATATTTCTTGAGCTTTGTGAGTTGGGCTCGTTGGAAAATTATCTTAAGAAAATTCGGCCATCAGAGAATCCACATAACTCTGACATAAATGAAATACAGAGGAAGAAATCGGACTTGGATGAACGAATGGACAAGTACTTGGAATTGGTATCGAAGAACTCCGAGCTGCAAGATGACCACTCTGAGGACATGTATCGATGGAGCCAGGAAATTTGTAGAGGAATGGAATACCTGGCGTCCAAGCACGTAGTGCATGCTGACCTGGCCACAAGAAATGTACTTCTGAATGTGAAGAAGGAAGCAAAAATCTGCGACTTTGGTCTGTCCAGAAGAATGTATAATTATGTCAAACAGCAACAGGAACCGTTGCCATGGAAATGGATGTCACCGGAGGCTTTAAGGAATCTTGAATTCAGTGAGAAGAGCGACGTATGGGCTTATGGCGTCACACTCTGGGAAATTTACTCGTCGGCGGAGCAGCCATATCCCGGGTTGTCTTGGCATATGCGATTTGCAGATACTCTGGAAGAAGGTCTGCAACTGGTGGAGCCGAAGTACAATACCAGGAACATGTAAGTTTAGAATTGTTTTGCGCTTCTTTTTTTGCGGTTATATTTTATGATTAATGAGTGGCTTTTTTTGCTTGTATTTATATGGCAGGTACTGGATGATGAAGGAATGCTAGCAAATTGCCCCACAATGTCGCCCCACTTTTACTGACCTGATGAAATTATTCAATGGGCGGAACAGTAGATTAGGTGAGTATTCCAATGCGATTGCTTGAAGTACATACCAAAACATTTAAGTTACATTTCAAACATCCTTTTTGAAGTTTCTAAAATTATGTATTCAAAGGAATTGCATTAAATTATAATAATAATATTATGCTGATTTTTCAGTTTTATTTACATTTAGATAAATGAGTAATAAACAAATTATACGTTTAAATTAATAATTACTAATTACATCGTGTAATGAACATTATAATTCAAAATTATAATAATAATTTGGCAGTACTATGTTTGATTGTGCATTGCATATTAGCCGTGTTGCTTCATCATGACCACAGAAATAAGTTGAATCTTCTTGATTCATGAGAACGAGAGAAATTAATTGATTGCATGATATATATGTTTACCGCGTAAGAAATGTTTAGATTTCTCAGTGATAGGAAGCCACTTCCCAAGCAACGACATTTCTTCCTTACATGTTTATTTCTCCAATCTGTTTTTGCTGCCGCAAACATTTTATTGGGTCACAAGGAGTAACATAAAAAACAAGTATGGGTTTTATCACGCTAAAGCTTAATTGAGTAAATTACATCATTCACATGTACCAAATACAGAGACTTTTCACTTGACTTGAGTATTAATCATTTCTATTCGCTAAAATCATGTGTGTTTTGACGATGACAAGTTCCCCATTTCCGTAACGTTACTTGGTTCATGTGTTGATATACGTAATCCAATCTGTCTTTAATGTTTTTTTCTGAGAAATTTATTTACCGAGTTACTTCCCGTGTGTTGGAATACGTTCATATAAAATAGTAAGTTTCGTTGCCGGTACATCAGTGAAGCCTGGAAACTGATATTGTTCAGTTATCGTAACTTTGCCTTGGTATTTCTACATCCCTGTTATATTTTTAATACGAAACAGCACACCCTTCTGACTTAATATTAATTATCTGCAGGTCTTAAACAAAAAAAATCGTTTGTTCCGTTTAAAACGTAAATTTTGCAGTGTTATCTTTTCGAATTGCCACTTCAATGACGTTGCTCATTGGTTTGCTTTGTTTCATTATGGTTTCGACGTTGGTTGATAAAACCAATGCCGTTTGCTGCCACCAAAATAAAATTTCCACAGTTAGTTGGGAGTAAATGTTGTGTGCTATGACGAGGTAAGTATTGTCATGATAACCATGAACAAATAAAATGCAGTGACATTTAAACTTGTACTGTATTACTAAATGAGTGTAATAAATACACATCCAATCGTCTTTCCACTGTGTTCCTTCTCCAACATTCTCGACGTATCGACTTGCATTATTATTTTGTTCAAATTTCACATGTGGACCATTCTACAAATGGCTTTTTATTAGCATTCTACTACCCACTTATCTAATATATTGACCGAACGATCCAATTGTTTGATTGTGAGTAATATCTGCCAGAAATTTAATTAATACATAACGATTTTATATCGACTGCATAACTACAATTTGAACGGGTAGCTTTAAAAAAAGAATTATTGATTATTAATGAAGATGCATAAGTACAAGATGATAGTTTCGTGCGGAAGTTCCGACAATAATCTCTAACATCATGCTTCTAACTTGATCTCGCGAGTACAAGTATAAGCCAAAGATCATATTTAAAATACATACATGGAAAATTTGACACATTTTCTCCGGATGAAAATAAATTTTCTCCGACCATGTTTAACCAAAACTACTACTTTTGTTGTACTTTTCTGCTACTATCTAGTTTTTTATGGCGTATTAATTAGTTCCGACATTATGTGTCACCAAAATCTACATTTACTGATAAAAATTCCGTTAAAATCATGATTTTTATCAAGGATTTTGGTTTTTCTCAAGAAATTTTCTCCGGCTACAGCCACGCATCCGCGCATGTTTTCCATGCCTGTTAAATTAAGCCCTGGGCCAATGGCCGTTCGGTGTCAGACGGGATGGGAAGATACATCGTACAGTTTCATAAAATAAGATATACATAAACAATGTATCTTTTCATCTATTGGAATCAGTCTCTACGGGAATATCTTTAAATAAATAAATACTTTAATTAGCGTATTCATAAAACAAAACAGACATATTAGTGTGTGGGGTACCACTTTGTTATTTACTCATGTTAGAGGAAACACTTCGTTTTATTATAAATGAACTGATTTGCATTTGACTACATTAATAGTGATCAATTACAGTTCTTTCCTTATGCGGTGAGCTTGTTCTCGAGGAAAGTAGCAATCTAAATATAAAATGAGCATTATAATATCAATTGTAGTGTAGATCAGGAAAAAGGCAACGAACTAATTCTTAGAACTTCCTACTGCTAGACCATCGCCTTGGCATGAGAGAGTATACATTCACCTAATGTCAGGGACGTGACGTGGTTTGGGAAAATCACAACTAAAATGATGAATGTCCAAAATAAACATGTTCAGCAGCCATGTAAACATCAGAAAGACAGTGGATGCTAACGAATAATCAGTTTAGCAAGGCTATCTAGTTACAAAAAAGTATTTTTCTTGCTCAACATTAACTTATACATGCTGCTTCACTTAGAGTAAAATGGAGGTGATACACTATGCTGTACACATTTGTCTACATCTTTGGATCATATCAAGGACAACGGGTGATTCTTTGGAAGGAAGTGTGACTCCAGTTCACTGGGTAAATTATTTCAAGCAAATGCAGTTACATACGGGTCACTGAAAACCCTATGCACAAAAATTGAAATTTTTCATAATTGTAATTCATTTACGTTGTATGGAAATCTGAAGGATGGCCTAAACTGCACCGTTGTTAAGTTTGATCCCTACGTATCAATTCTGGACCACGAAAACCACTACCGTCACACTTTCGGAGATTTGGTTTCCCTTGTCACCAAAGTTGCCTCTCGGTTCAACAAAATTCTAGTACAACAGTCAGAAACGGATCTGGTAAAAGGTACGACACTAAGAACTAAAACATGCTTACAGGCGCCCTGAATTATTGAAAAGGTTTGGACTAACGGGATATTAACATTCCAATGAATACATTAGATTTACCAACTAGCCTAATGATGTCTCCAATGGCCGCCGCTGAGTACAACAGATTGAAACCTGCGAACAGCACCACACTTGAGGTATGGTTATCGTACGCATCCAGCATTCCTGACCATTCATACGAGGAGGATCATTTCGCATACCACCGGGAACCGACACGCGTCATTGAGAGACTGATATCACTTGCCCGACAGGCGAACACAAACTCACCAGGAACAGTTTCCACCATATTGCTACCATACAAGCTCCTTTTAAACGACAAGAAACATTTTCAATCCTCCAACTATACTTTCTTAACAAACATATCACATGCTGTTCAACAATGGGGCGTTATTATTGGCTCGGAAACTTTTTCTACTCATCCAGGTTTCAGGAAGCACATATTTCTGCTAAAACCCGATATTGTCATTTTTGCACTGCCACCAGTTCCGAGGCATGTTCACCTATTGGACCATTTTAGTGCATACCTTGAACACCTTCAGAGTTTTGCAGGAACGCAAGTGAAGCATGGATTCATTCTCAGCATCCCCGATACAGACACAAATGGATACGTTAACATGTCCCGTCTTGTTACAACCTGGAAGGATGCGTTGGACTGGGCCGAGCAAAACGGAACAACGCTAGTCATGCATAAAGCATTTGACAAGCCAAGTGCTGACTTAATCGAGGGAAAGACGAATGGCTGGTGGCGTCTTGTCGAAAATCATGTTTACAAAAACGCAAGCGAATTCCTTTTTGTGGAGAAGGCAAGTCCTATAAAGTCGGCGGAGGGAACCGATAATCCGAATGCACCGAACATTAAGGAATTCAATTCCAATAGGAACCACGTCCAAATAATTTTCGGCCTAGGCGGAAACAAACAGACCAAAATGCTTCAGCACACCCTTCCAGAAGAAACGGATGTACTATTAGAAAAAATTGAACAAAAATTCAGCAACGTCGTTCTACTTGTTTCGGAACACTCCAGAGAAGCTTACAGGAACTTGCGCTCGGAGCTCAACAGAATTGGAAGGGTAGCTGGAGGAAATCTTGAAGCCACTCTCGTGTTTATGCCAAGTATTCATCTGCTCAAGCTTCTGAAAGGCTCAGCATCGGATTTTGCTGAGATTAGGACAGACTACAGTCAAGTACTGAAACCTGTCACCACATACGTTGTACCATTTATGGGCAATCAAACGGCGGATATTGGGAATTATCTCAAGTATACTGTGTTAGCGAGCATTGGTGTATCTGAGGATAACTTTACCTTTGGTTACGTGTTTGATGCATCCATGTGCTCCACTCACTCTGGTCTACCACATGCAGAGGCAGCGATAATGGATCAGTTTATAAAAAGTGACGAGGCGCAAACATTAATATTTTATTTTGAGGAAGACGAACAAACTGTAAAATTGGGTGTGGATAGAATGTTAGGACAGCGAGTCGTAGTGCTTGAGCAATGCAGAAAGATTGTTTCGTTGACTCGAAATTTTAGCAATATACCACTGTCATTTATGATGCGGCATTACCATTCGAGTGCGGGTTTTTATCAGAGCCAACGTGATATCATCAATTTTGTCGACTATTGGCAAAAGCTTAGTGACTGGGCGGAGATGGCAAACAGTACGGTTATTCTTAACAATGCAGTGGACGGATACAGATATTCGAGAGAGAAGGGACAGTTTGAGACGGAAATTGGCTGGTGGAGATACAATGGAAGTGAAGACTTTGGAATCGGAAGAAAGCATATAGCTTCTGATGACGGACATTTGTGGATCGATAAGTCCCATGATTTCAGATATCGTTTCCCTGATACATATACGCCACGTCAAGCACCGGAGACATCCGGGATGCTCCCGACGGATCTGATTGTTTTGATGAGTATATTGTGCGTATTGGTTATTATCGGAATAATTGTCGCTTTGTTGCTCCTTGTTAGAAGAAAGCATCCAGAGGAGTATCTGCTGAAGTCAGAGATAAAAGAATTTTTCAAAGGAGCGGAAACAAAAAGCCAGGACGGTGAACATGCCGTAGCGCTGCGTATCCCGTATAACAAAGAGCGATATGAAATAAATTCTAATGTTTTCTCGGTTCATGAAGATAGGCTTTTAGGGTCGGGTGAGTTTGGCAAGGTAATGCGAGGTAGCATTGTGCAAAATGGAGAGTGCATTCACGCCGCCGTGAAAACTGTCAACTCGATGAAAGCACACAAGTCGGCTTTAAGTGGGCTTTTGTCCGAAATTAAAGTTCTTTCCTATGTCGGGAAGCATGAAAACATTACTGAGTTGTTGGGTGCAAACACTGGTGACTTGCAGAATGGAAAGGTGTTCATATTTCTGGAGCTTTGTGAGTTGGGGTCACTTGAGAGATATCTGCGTGGAATGCGACCACAAGGCCAGGATTACTACAGTGACTTGAACAACATGCAGAGGAAGAAATCTGATTTGGATGAGCGGGTGGACAAATATCTGGAAATGGTGTCTCGGAAGGGAAGTTTGGATGACAATTTTTCTGGAGACATGTATCGGTGGAGCCAGGAAATTTGTAGAGGAATGGAATATCTTGCTTCCAAACACGTTGTGCATGCTGACCTTGCGACAAGGAATGTTTTACTTGATGGAAAGAAGGAAGCTAAAATTTGCGATTTTGGTCTGTCGAGAAGAATGTATAATTACACAAATTATGTAAAGCAACAGCAGGAGCCTTTGCCCTGGAAGTGGATGTCACCTGAGGCCTTAAGAAATCTTGAGTTTGGCGAAAAGAGTGATGTTTGGGCGTATGGGGTCACTCTGTGGGAGATTTATTCATTGGCGGAACAGCCGTATCCGGGATTGTCATGGCATATTGGCTTCGCGGATACGTTGGAAGAAGGACTACAACTGCTGGAACCAAAATACGATGACAGAAATGTGTAAGTTTTTTTAAAATATAATTTTATTGGCGATTTATTTGGCAGGCAGCAGAAAGATTGATTTTCTTTTCATGTGAATGGCAGATACTGGATCATGAAGGAGTGCTGGCAAATTAGTCCTCAATGTCGGCCTACATTTGCGGACCTGACAAATATGTTCAACTGAGACAGTAGTAGGTATGATCACAGTTCATATTCAATTCCGAGTAGTCTCTGGAAGCATTAAATATGTGAATACATTTATTACACTGAATTTTATATACCGCACTTGTAGCATTCCAGACTTTTAGTTCGTGTACATATTTGTATACTTAGACATCATGTCTTCAAACAGCACATGTATTTTGACGAAATAAAATTTAAGCAATATTCATATTCCTTTCCTGAAACGAGCAGAGAATTGAGGCGTCATATGTTCATGTATAGGATGTAATGGTTACACAAATGTACAAGAACACCGACAATTCCGGAATACTGAGATGCTTTGAAAAAGATGTGGCGCAGTACAGGCTCTTTAGGAACCCGAATGAACGGAGAGACAGTCGTCATTTCCGAGCA
>CM023200.3:28539789-28607951 GCA_004115045.4 Sinella curviseta | reverse complement strand
ATCCTTGTTGATTTTGGTTGAAGACGTTGTATGTATGTATGTATTTATGAAAGGGAATTAGTTACATTAATTAGTAACCATTCACGCTACTCAAGCACTAAAATAAGGCTTATTGCAGTCTCTTTCTCAGGTAATTACACTGGTAGTTTTTTTTATGGCCGTTGAGCACTCCGTAAGACATAGGCCTGATCATCTGATGATCTTAGTCTACCAGAACTTTTGATAAAAAACAAAAGACTGGCTGGAGTTGCTTGGCGGATAGCTTCAGGGCTGAGGAGTTGACTCTCCAGCACGTCACAACGTGTTACCACGAATTTGTCACACTTCCCAAGGAAGTGTAGGCTAGTCTCTGGTTCCATCTCACAGTAGGGGCAGAGATTGCTGTCTACTACCCCCAGCTTGTGAAGATGACCCTTCAGCACAGAATGTCCAGTCATAATTTGGACAAACTGTCTTAGATTATCACGAGGACAGTTGGTTAAAAACCGACTAACTCCTCGTGATGGTAGGTCAATCAGCTGTTTGGTCAGCTGACAGTCGGTTCGGTTTCGCCATAGTAAGGCGTGCTTCTCGTCAGCCCATTGCTGGGTCGATGAGTGCACTGCACTTACAGAGACGGGAATTATCGGCTCAGGGCCGATTGCAATGAGCTCAGCGGCACTTTTGGCGAGCTCATCAACAATCTCGTTGCCGCTATATCCAGCATGTGCTGGAATCCAAGTGAGCGTTACTGAGTGCCTCGCAGCTAACTGTCGAAGGCTCTCAAAGCAATCGCCCACCAGAGCAGTCATGAACTGCCAACTCAAAAGAGCTGTCAGAGCACTTCTGCTGTCAGAGTATATGAATATACTCCTAGGGTTTTCAAATGCTTCAAGCAAGGCCATTGCCAGATTGTTAATGGCAAGTACCTCAGCTTGGAATACAGTAGCACTGGTGCCCAGTGCTATTAATTCGGACGCTTGTTCGCCATCATACGAAGCTGTGTATGCGGCGCCGGTCCTTTCGCTATGGCGTGAGCCATCTGTGTAGCAGACCACATCCACCTCAGTGTGCTGTGGTTCTCCTCTCTTTTTCCACTCGTCTTTCGTTGGCAGGGTTACTTTGAACCCTCCCTCGACGAGTGGTCTGCTATTGCGAAGGTCACATGGCCACTCTAAAACAGGGAGCCGTTTCCAGATTTCTCCGCAGGCTCTAGTATGGGTTACCTGCTTGAGAGTTGCTCCTCCGCAATCTTGTATCCACGTTTTGTTATGCTTCAGTCTGTGCATTGTTCGTACAGCCATTAATTCAGCATGTACGTCAACGGGCAGAAGGTCAAGCATGCCCTCCAACGCTGCCGTTGGGGTTGTGTGCATGCATCCTGTAATGAGCAACATTGCCGTCCTCTGTACTCGTGTGAGAGTGGCAATGTTGTTTTTTGCTTTCATCGCCGGAACCCAGACTATCGCCCCATAAAAGATAGCCGGTCGGATGATAGCAGTATAAATCCATCTCATGACTCGGGGTTCAAGACCCCAAGTTCTTGAGACGGCCCTCTTGCACTGCGCTAAAGCTATGCGCGCATGTGTTGCTCTTTTTAGCGTATGGGTACGCCAAGTCAATTTGTGGTCCAAATGAACGCCAAGATACCTGACTGACGTCTTAAAAGGTATCGGTTGTCCATTGAACAATAGAATCTTTCGGCAATCGAGCCGTTTTCTATTGGTGAACACGACGGCCTCCGACTTACTTGCGTTTACCGAGAGGCCTACTCGTGTACACCAATCATGTATCACTCGAAGTGATTGCTGCATGATGGTTTGCACTGTGGCATAGCAAATGCCGCTCTGTAGCAGTGCGATATCATCAGCAAATCCTTGTGAGTATGTGGAAGTGGCGTCAACCATTAGCTCTGTGAGGAGCTCATCCACCACACAATCCCATATGAACGGAGACAGAACTCCGCCTTGTGGGCATCCAGCTCCAACAGAAGCGATTCTAGTGGAGCCGAATAAGTCAGCCATGACAGACCTGTCACGGAGCATAGAGTTAATCCACCTCACAAAGAGAGGATCCACTTTAAGTCTACTGAGGCTGCGACTTATGACGTCGTAGGGGACCTTGTTAAAAGCCCCCTCGATGTCCAAAAAGACGCCCAGTGCCACCTCTTTGTTTTGGAGTGTCCTTTCAATCCGCGCAGTCAATTGATGAAGTGCGGCTTCGGTTGATACTCCTCGAAGATAGGCAAACTGTCGGCTTGCTTTCAAACGGGACACCATTTCAGCGTCCTTAACATGCCAGTCTACCAGTCGTTCCAATCCCTTTAAGAGAAAGGATGTCAGAGATATTGGGCGCCATGACGACACCCTTTGGTAACTGTCCTTGCCTGGTTTAGGCAAGAACAGCGCTTTAGCTTGCCGCCAGGATTTTGGAGTGTATCCAAATTCGAGGCAGGCCGTATATATTGGTGCAAGCACCTGAGATATTTTTTGACCAGCACTTGTAAGGAGGGCTGGAAATATCTCGTCGGGTCCAGCGCTTTTGAAAGCACTGAAGGTCTCAAACGCTGCTCTAATTTTGAATGGTGTTATAACGCCTTCCGGAACTCTCATCCTTTGCGACTCCCTGTTAACAGAGGAGCCGGATGTTGAGTTGGAGAAGTGCGTTTGTAAAAGCAGGTCAAGTGTTTCGACGGCGGTACTTGTAAAACTGCCGTCATCTTTTTGAAGCGATCCCAATTTGGAAATCGGGTCGCTTTTGAGAATCTTGTAGAGGCGCGCTGCGTCTGACAATTTTTCCATGCCAGCACAAAAGCTGCGCCACGCTTTCTTTTTCGCGTTACGGATTGCCTTGGTGAAGGCATTTCGTGCTAGCTTATGTTTTTCCCAGTCTTCCTGGGAGTTGGTCAGTAGCGCTCGTCTTAATAGACGGCGTGCTTCCTTTCTTTGAGCTTTAAGCTCATCAGTCCACCAGGGTTCTAGCTTCTTGCCTGGTTTGACCCTTTTGCGGGGACAGCTGGCATAGAAGCCTGATCTGATGATTGCGGAAAGCTTTTCCGCCCGATGCTCAAGCGATTCAACCGAGGTGATTTCGCTCGTTTCAAAAGTGTCTAGGAGAGGTTCAACCACTCCTCGGTACTTGGCCAAATCGGTCCTTTTCCGGTTGTAATACATTACCGGCGGACCGAGATTGACTCCAAGTTTAAATCGGATTAAACGATGGTCGGAGAATGAGTCTTTCTCATCTACCTTCCAGTCGGTTATTAAGGTTAGAGCATTCGTTGACGCAAATGTTGCATCAAGAACCTCTCGGCGCGTGGATGTAACAAATGTCGGCGAATGTCCTTGGTTAGCTACATGTAGCTGTGACGTCGCTAGGAAGTCAACCAAGTCTTCGCCTCTTTCGTTACAGTCAGTACTCCCCCACATTGTATGATGGGAGTTAATATCGCCGCCAACTATGAGCTTGATATTGTGTGATTCACAATACCGCAGCAGCTGGCGAAATTCTTGTGAGGGATGTACGCTGGTATCATGTGGCATGTAAATCGATGCCACTACCAGTTCATCCCTGTCGAGTTTGATCTTGGCCACCGCTAAGTCTCTACTAGAGAGTTCAGCTAGTGGCCAAACGGTCAGATTTTGGGACAATAGTAGAGCAGCCCTAGGGGGTTCCCCAGTTTGTACCGCTACCGTTGTTCCCAGTCCGGAGAATCCCTGTTACCCGCGAGTTCCGGGTGTGGGGTTCTTGCAGGATACATATGTATCCTTGTTTGTCGCTTTTGCAAAGCATTTTGCAAAGGTTTGCCTGTGCCGCAATGGCACGGTGCATATTCAATTGAATGCAATCTATCATGACGTTTTTGTTACGTTATTAATGGCGTATGCCGTGTCAGTAAGTCCAGAGTCCTGCCCATCATCTATTGTCCACATATATTCCAATGTGTGACACGATATGGTAAACAGGTAGTCTGGATTCCCTTTGCCCTGGCGCATGCAACTCGTTTCCATAGAGATATGAACGGTGCGTGAATCTCGGTAAGGGTCATGGGTATAGCTAGATCCCACTCGCATACCATGTTTCTCAATGGTATCCTGTAGATTCTTTGCTGACCCCGGTAAACCTATATTTAGGTTTACAGTTTTGGTTTTGCTCTCACTGCGTTGCACTCGATGCGATTGCGTGCTGGAGAGTTCATACGTGTAGTCAGCTACCGCAAAAGCAATGATCAACATCGACTGAATTTGTGGTGCTGAAGGGTGAATTCTGTGTCCTGAGGAGTGCTCCCCCTGTTTGTAATGGTGACAATGATCACTGATCACAACACACAAAACAACAGCTGGAGCACTTATGGGGACACTATTTGTCATCAAATTATCAGTGAAATATGCACCAATGATTGCAAACTTCACTGATAAATTCACATTATCACTAACAGATGCCATATTCATTATACTTGTGTGGCGTCGTAGTGACGCCATCAAGCACCAGAACACTTTACACATGTCATTATCATCATCACCTCCAGGGGAGAGCAAAGCATCATCCTCCATGGGGGTGGTATCTATCAATTGGTTGCCGTTTTTCGCCATTTGAAAAAAGGTAAACAAACACAGATGATTACTGTGTTACCTACTCACCTTTCAACTGACGAAAAACTGGCGAATCTGTGGGCTTAACTCCATCCTAGTGCACTCTGCCTAACCAGTGTTGTGAGGTCCACTTTGCAGTGGTGTCCTTGACCCCAGTTCTGGCACTTGCACTGATCACTTTGGTTTTTCCAATTTGGTTTGTAGGAGCAAGTAAGCACACACAACCGTGCGGTTCGCTCGCTCGATCGAGTATAATTGGTTGAAGACGTTATACGGAATCTGAATCTCACACCACATCCATACGGCATCTTCAACATTAGTTCTCTTTGCACAATCCATTTCCATTCAAAATACCTGAATATATGCTTGAACGCAGTAGCTATATACCATTGTGTATGGAATGCATTCCACAACTGTCATCGTATTTCCGTCAACTGTCGTTTTATGCTCATGTGCATACTCAGAACGGGTGCAATGTAAGTAAGCTAAGATTCTAATTGTAGTAGACCGCATTTTATTTCCTGCTATTTGTACTTTTCTGTTGAACTTAAAACGTATTGATTATCGGTTTCAGTTCATGCTTGTATAACTATTTCTTGCATATATCACAAACGCTATTTTAGTATATAATATATTACGCTTATGCTTGCCATTACGCGGCATTCCTGATAATACGGCGAGACTTAAAGCGGAAGAGTTTTGGATTTGCGGAAGCAAAACGCTGTCGGGCGGTCACGGACAGTCACTGCTGCATCATGGCAATAAATTTTATACCCGTGACGTGACCCACAGTTACAACGAGGAGTTTCAAAAAAAGGATGCAATAGATTTTGAAACTGATTCAGGAAATAAAAGTTATTTTACATAAAAGGAAATAGGGAGCCCGGAATGATCAATGCAATTAATTGTTAATTAAACTATGTATTGTTGCATTGTTTATATAATCGGTTATGCTAATATGATAAAACAGTTGCTTTGTACAGAAATAAACCTACAAATGATAGCGTCTCTTTCCCATTGTACTGATTGTGACCCAAAATCAATTAATTTTTGAGAGATCTCATTCCTACACTTACACGTTCTCAATTGTTTTGTTCAAAATACTCTTCATTTCTTGTATACTTTCAGCCATGCCAACCAGAGAAGATGCCTGATTCTGAATGTGTTAGAGGAGGATTTATTTTCTTATTCCCTAACACATTTTAAAGTCAATAGAAGACAAATTTGCGTTAACATTTTTAAACCCGGCTATTGTTCCGAAAAAATCTCGGGTTCTTTGTCCCTTGCTGATTTTTCTATAAAATAATATGTACACCCCTAGGTAAATCTGTATGGCCATGCACTAAACCAAAGTTCCAGTTTAACCAAATATATAATGAGTACATGTAAATTGTGATTAAAAAACTCTAGAGTACATATTTTACCTCCTTGAATTTTGTATTTAAAAGGCCGTAGGTAGAAACTTGTACGTTACGCGTTTACGGCGTAAGCAACATTTTTCTGTCACTGACCCATAACTCATGGTACTAAATATGTGTGATGTTCTACTACCATCATGAAAATCTGACATTACTACCCAATAATTGGGTGCGATATTTCCATCTCATGAAATTGGCCACTTCGATAATGTATCATATAGGTTGATAATCGATACAATGTCCTAAACTCAGGGCACTAGTTGGTAGCCAAGCTGGTAATTACGAGATTAATCGACTTCTAATCGGTTATCCTCATCACGGAATAGTTATGCGAACGTAATAGCTGTCATTAGTTGAATGTAATTGAATTCTGAGAAGGAAGAGTATCGATTTCATTTTTAATTCGAAAGGAGGGATAATGATCACCATACAGTCGAAATGCCTCTCGTATCTTAAACCTCTTGCTCTAGAAGCGTCATTATAAGATCCAGATTAACATTCTATAAAAAATTCAACCTCTTTCACTGCTTACGGTTGAACATATTTGTTTGAAGCTAAATCTATAAACCGAAAGCTTGGTAACCATAGATCCAATTCAAGCTCACAGTAGAGACGTTTCTCCATTGGATGTAACAGAAAACTTTTACATACGTGTATTTATCCCCAATCCGAAACTGGAGTCATTAGACACGTTGCTAAGTTCACAACAGACCCATTAACGGAAACTACAAACATAAAAGCAGATTCATAATCAGAGACGAACTCCAATATATCAAATGGCGGCCGTATGTTAAATTAAAGTTTTCAAGCAGCGTGACCGATTATAGTCTTACCTCCTAAACTTTAAAACCGTATTACAAAATGTGGAATCAGAAAATGCCATCATCTAGCATTATGGGAATACTACCAGTACTCAGCGCAATTTTCTTCACTGTATCAGCAGCGCCCCGGTTGAATGCGGATATCGATGGCAAACTGGATCTACAGGTGACACTTTCTAGTTTCCAGAACTGTTCCATTCACGTCATGATAAGCCACGTAATTGGAAAAGAAATTGCAGAACGCGACGGTTCGTACGAGCTTCAGCCTATGGAATATATTCCCGTGATGCTATCCTTGCTTAGATACAAGATAGGAAAATACGGTAATCTTCAATGTAATCATCAGCCGGGGTTTAAAATAATGGCCGGCCCATGGATCCGCGTTCGTGCACCTCCAAACCCGAATCTAAATTGTATTGTCCAGCTATATATTGATCCAAAGCCATGCGCACGTTGGACCGTTTTTGGGAGTGGATCCTACATTTTCCCACGGACTATTCTTCATCCCGTGTTTGGCGGGAAGGTTACCCGCTACGATAGTATAAGGAAAGTAGGTTTAGCAAAATATTATTGGTTCTTTGTTCATATTCAAAGCCACAAGAATGCGCAGTTGCGAGGAGAACATGCTCCAAGGTGAAGTGATATCGACTGTGTAACTGCAATATGAATCAAGTGAAAAACATGTCAGTGTCAATATGACACAAGTGCAAATCATGTAAATCTCAATATGAATCAAGTGTTTTTGGGGCAAATTGAGATTTCCACACTATCAGATGGAGAATAAAATTCGCTTCAAGATGATACCCCACACACACAATTGAAATATAGTTTCACTGCAAAAAAAAATATATTTAAGTGGCATCATGACGTCACGAAAATTAATTTAATATTATGGTTAATTAGTAAATATGTGAAGTAATATTTGAATATTTTCACTGATGATGATGACTGTGTTACAAGTGTGCCTAACTTTGTTAATTACAGCATGGTTTAGCTATTACCAGGTGAATAATTATCACCTAATTAAAAACCGAGTATTTTACAAAAACACGTTTTCCCAAAAGTACGCATTTTGCAAGTGATTCATATTGAAATTTACATGATGTGCACTTGCGTCATATTGACTCTGACATGTTTTTCACTTGATTCATATTGCAGTTACACAGTCGATATATTGTACGCTATAAGTACCATACGCGTAATCGACAACCCTCTCGGAATTCCGCCTGTGACCTTGTTACTGGAGCTGGAGTACTCAACAGAATTCACGCTTCGGGTTAAATCTATGTATGTATTTAACGACGCTTCAAAAACGCACCTCAGAGATGTACAGATATTTGAAATATTGCTACGAGACCAACCTTGTATATGAATCGGATGTATATGATTGTGCTATTAAAAACTTCCAAACTTATGGTACTATGGACATGGAGAAAGTACCCGATAGCAGCAGCACTTTGATGTTGGACATTTGGAATAAAAGTAAACGGAAGGTGGAAAATCTTGCAACATTTGTTGTTGGGATTGAAGCAGGAGATGAACTGGTTAGAAATTCGCATCTCTTTTCTATAATTCATCTGTCATCACATCGTATTATGAGGGCATATATTTTCAAATTTTGCCCAGTATTATCGTCACATATACACTGAACAACGTCACAATGATTAACATGGACTCACCCTATCCACTTCACTTTTTGTCATGCACATTTACTCGCCGGCATCAAGGATATTCTCTGGAAGGGTTTGTGTCGTCCTTTGACAAAACTACCTGGAAACTTATGTTCATACTTGTTACATCAACTGTGATATTACTGAGGCGCATTCACCAATTCAGAGGACGATTATTTTGGGACCACCTCACCTTTTTATCAATATTTTACTAGAACAACCAATTAACTTTCTCAGCCAATTCAAAATTCTTATTTTTCCTTGGGTTATGATCGGAATGTTGATTACAAAGGCGATAATATTATGCGACTGGTTAGCCTCCGTCGCCCGGAATCGCTCGATACACTTGGCGAGTTAACACGGAACAATATTTCAATACACTCATACCCTGATCAACGAATCTACGATATATGTCAACAACAGATGGATGATCACATCCAAAACCGTTCTAGTGGGAACTGGTGTTCAAAGCTTAAGCAAACCTACGGACTGATTCCTAGTTCTGTCGATGTTTACAATAACATTGAACAGGACTCTGGAAATTCTGATAAGTATTACAATCATGACATATTGCTGCTGATATATAGACCACAAACCATTCAAGGTTATCTTGAGATGACATCAGAACATATAAACAATAAATTAAAACAGTGCAAGGATGACTCGTTTTTGGGTAGACACGATGAGGTTGCAACTTTGTACTCAAATCTCAAAGGTAACAAGAATTTTCCAAGTTTACACATAAGTAGCAAACCTGTTGCTCCATTGTACATGCAATGGCAAATAATGTTGATGCCCGTTTCAGCCGAAATATTTTCAAAACGCCTATTGTCATTGTTACACTCCGGTTTACCAACATTGTGGACCAAGTGGAAGCAGAGAAATTTGTCTACGGAAGTCAAGGAAAGTATTCAGGAATACGAGGCGGAGCGGGAAAACATACGGGAACAGCCCACAGCGCTGAATATGACTGGTAATATCGTTGTGATATTTTTTGTTTGGCTGGTGCTTCAGGGTTTATCAGCAACTGTGTTCCTACTCGAAAGTCCTCTGTGCACTACACTAGCATTTAGGTATATCTTATTGAACATTAAGACGAAATTTATGGACGCTAAAAGTCGAATGCAAAGGATGATTTAATTTCTTTACCTTATAGTAAATTTGTTACCGTCATTACTCCTAAGGTTGTTAATCCAGTAGTATGAACAGATTAAATTATAGGGTATGCAACGAAATGCTACTGGTTGATAACGATTATGTACACATGAAAATAATTTTAAATATCGTATTACCAAATTAAAATTGCTTCCCTAAGTCACACAAATGTATGTATATTTCACAAGCATCATCAGTCGTTGTTTGTAGAAAGCTCAAATTTCGCTGATCGAGATGCATCAAAATTAGATTAGTTTCTTGTTACAAAATTCAAATGTATCGTGTTGTTCGAAGTGAAAGGTTGCTACGTATTAATCGGAGCTTTACTCGCTGCAATACAAACATCAATAACTTGATAATATTAAAGACACGCATACACATAGCACAATAAAGTATATTACCAGCCGTGTAGCTTCCATTGTGCTAGCACTTAAAGTAATATTGTTTCCTTAATCTTAACATACTTTGTATATAATTAAAGGTAACAACTAAAAGTATAATTATTAGGGCGAGATTGCCGTTGGCAATTTTATACTTCAATTGTATAACTCCGGCGTTACCAGTTTTACTCCAGGACCTTTACATTTAAAAATAGAAATGAAGTGACTGAATATGAAACAACTTATTTTCCAATGAAAGCATGATAGATGCACTTTTGACGCTCAGCATTACATCATGCTCAGAAAGCTTATTGTTGTCCACCATCGAATGAGAACACGTATTATTTATGGTTCTGCAGTTGATAACACTACATAATGATAACACATGTGCAAGTGTACGCAGTGTAAAGTTTATAATTACACCACTTTCCATTGGTAATCACATAATACATATACTAAAATTGTTGTTATGCTGAACCCATGCACATAATTAGTGTTTAATTATTCTTAAATATAATACCTAATCTCCTTAGCACACATAGAACAGTTTTCTCAACCACCGTAGTCTCCCATTTTTTTATTTTAAATACGTATAATTTATACACCAATAATATTGGACACGTAACGCATGATAAACTTCAAATCTAGAATTCAAAAGCATGAACGCGCCCGTCGATACATTTTGAATTTAAAGCATCTCCACGTGTTTACGACAACTTCCCTAATGGAAGCAAATTGCACCTTCTTTACAGCCACTGCATCTACAAACCAATGCATCGAGTATCCAACCAGGTGTACAGAAATAAGAAATCCTTGAAAGCTGAATAGACCAAACGCAGTGACACCCAGGGCGAACCATTGAGACCTTTAGGCTCAGGTTCCAAGCGGTTGCATCTTGAGACCTTGCCGCAGTGGTTTCAGGTTCGTAACGGACTTGAGGTTCCTATATATTACTTGCGTTCCGGCCTGCTCCAAAATATGTACTACCCCACTAATTTGTTTCGACAAATATCCCCAAACCCTAAAACTTATCCTGTACTCCACCGGCATGAAATTCCGGCCATCGAAAGCTTTGCATAAATACTTGTTTTCAATTTTCCTAATATTAGTTCCGAGTAAATTGTAGAAACTTTCGCCAAATATGTCGTGAAGTAGGGCCGAAAACACCAACTTCTTTGACGTAACCAACTCCAGTAACCAAACTAATCCTTTATTGTTCAATTCAAAGTTATTAATGTCCGTGTTGACCGAATCCAAAAAGCGACGTCCTCCAAACTTGTCCCTAACTTTCTCCAGATCGTTGCTGGAAAATTGCGCACTCAAAATTGGTAAGATAAACTTCAGAGGCAGTATTGTGCCAATTGAGTAGCCGTTATTAAATAATTCAGGAACTTCGGTATATTCGTTTAAAGCCATTGCGTCCCACGAAACTACGCTTTGATGCGACGTTGAAAGGATGATCATTGTCAAGTAAGCTAACCCGAGCAACAAGTTACCATGCTTCATTTGACACGCCATAATGCTCCCATTAGTATTTGTAGCCATAACGAACTCCAGTCCATACTGTTAGTCCATCAAAATTCACATATACTTATCATGGAAAGCTTTAGTAATCGGCAGTTGTCTGGTGTTGTAATGTAATTATATTTTGATCACATATGTTATTTATTAATACACCCGATCGTTTAGTGTGCTCGTTAATATATCACCTTCACAAAATTCATTGATTGCAACTGGTGATAAGTAAAGGTCTCTTGAAAATATAAAACAGAATGCTAATATTCCACAATCAGTTTACATTATACAAGATACGAGATAAAAGTAAAAACATTTGAAACCCAATGCGATTATATTATCGAGGAAGATGAAGTTTAGTACGGAATTAGAGTAGTCGTTTTTGCATAATTGGAGATATCACTATCATCATTCGGTGTTGTCTTTATTGCATCTTTTGTTGCTCCCTTTTGATTTCTGTGTATGTCTTTTTTGACGTTTAAAATACGTTTTGTACTGACGTTGTGTTGGTTTTGATATAATTATGCATGTGAATGTAGAAAGACCGAGCACCTTCGTGTTCGTTCTATTGAAAGAGCGAATTATTTTTGTTAAAATCTAAAGATTCTGTTTTAGTCTAGACTTTGAAGGACCAAAGTTTTTTCAACTGAAAAATTTAAAATAAAATAAAAGTAGCGGAAATATTTAAGGCAACACTTTTTGTATAAAAAATCAATCCTGGTTTTTGAGGATTAAAAAAATTAATTATAAGCTTTCTATTCAGGTTTATTAAATTGGAGTAGGTTACATGTGCGTAATAAGAAAGAGACATGACTAATGCCAATGATAACTTGAGCAAGAACACCGCCAATTCCAGAACACTGAACTACTTTGAAAGGAGTGCGGCGCAGTACTGGCTCGTTACGCACCCGAATGAACATAGAGACATGGTCGTCATTCCCAAGCATCCTTGTTGGTTTTGGTTGAAGACATTCTTCAGAATCTGAGTTTCACGCCAAATCCATGCCACATCTTCAACATCCGTTTTCTTTACGTAGTCTATCTCCATTCGAAAAATGTTAATATAGTTTTGACGGTGGTAGCAATAAACCATGATGTATATAATGGATTCCACAACGCAATTGGTGACAGTGAACAGTAGAACCCAAGACGCCAGTCCTTCGTAGAATAACAGCAGAGCGCTGCTCCCAAGTTAGCAACGTCATGTTGCTATACATCACACATTTATTAAACTGTGTGAACCCGATATTCATAGGCATACAGGGCGTGTGAAGCGGCGTAAAAGCATAAAATCCAGCACCAGATAATGCACTTGGGACTGTAATTATTCCCAACGCATGTACTAAGGAGACCTTACACCGATTCCCATATATGGCTCTAGAGAAATGCAATTTACCCCTACAATTGGAATGAACATTTAAACCATTGGAGACAATCAACAAGCATATATATATATATATATCTGCATGGAATTTTGTCGATTTACCATTGTGTCGGTTTTCACATGCTACGGTAATTAATGAAGAAACAAATTCCTTCAGGGTCGTGTTTTTACGGTGGTTCGTTTACATAATGCGGAAGCGGGAATCTACACGCCGTGTGCTAAATGTTGATGTTAGTTTTATTTTTGAACTATTACATTATACATGCAAACGTATTATATATATTGATCAAAATGATTACGACTGTGATTTATTTCAACATCTAAATTCCAGACATGGAATATTTTACATATTTTCTCCGGATGACCAAATATTCTCCGACCATATTTCGATATAAATAATCAATTTCGCTGCCTATAGTCATGATAAATTGGTATCTTTAGGCGTGTATATTGTTATTGTGACAATTTATTGTGGAAAATAGAATATTTTCTGTAATTACTCTTTAAATGTTTATTTTTCCCATTATATCGATTTTGCTTCAGCGATTTTCTCCGGATCCCATCCCCGTGCCTTTCCCGTTCCTGCTAAATTCGTATCCAGAAATTTACAGTTAAGTACTTGCGTTCGTTTGTTCTGAAATGCTGACATAATTCGTGTGGAAATTCAGCTTGACGTTGTTCAATTTCAATCAAATGAACGATTTAGGTAGTAGAAGTTCACATTCCTTGGACAGATGCGTTTAAACTTTATACAAATGATGTTGGTTTCTTGTTCAAAGATTCACATGTATTACTGTGTTTGAAATGAAAGGTAGTTCCATATTAAACGGAATTGCATATGCTACAATACTGAAATCCATACTACTTTATGCCATTTAACTAACGCATAGTGATAAATTACATGCCGTACCACGAACATATTTTCAACTCAACCTGTTAAAACCAACCAGTTTCTTTTTCTTGACGTACTATATAGATAATTATCAGCATTCGATTAAATATCAGACACCCAGCAGTAATAGTGAGTTTGCTAAATCTATAGAACATTCAAAACAGCTTACATTATCTTAGCTATAACCTCGTCGCACGATTAAGTATTAATATGTTGTTCGTTCCAATATAATGCGTTGCAGTTTATAAAAGTATCGTATCCATAGTTCTACAAATTATGGCGTCGTAGTAGCTTCGCTTGGTTTGCTTTTGCACCGCAAAAAGTCCACCGCACTTCAAAGTAATCTTTGGTCCTGCTAGCAGTACCCTTTTCATATATGCAACCTCATTACGATTCCTTGTCACGTTTGCCAATTCCAAAATCCTTGCCGGGGAAAGCATCTTGGCAGTTGTTTCGCCACATTCGGTTACTAGGGGAAATATGGCAAATATTATGAGGACATTCAATGCAGAAATTGCTGGAAGTATCCAGTAAAGAGACAGGGGCAGAAATCCCCACAATTTTATGGATGCCACGTTGCATGACACAATGATGACAAATAACGCTCCCATCAGTATTTGCAGCCATAACGAAATATAATCTTTACTGCGATTAAAATTTGGAGTTTGTGATATGGTGTAAACACCTCGTAGACCGGTTGCAAGGTCAACACGTCAATGTACTTTGTCACCATTTCAAGCCAATAGAATTGCATGGTAAAATTATACGCGTACATTGCAGCACATTGTGGGGCACCAACGCCGTAAATCAAATACCTCAAGAATACATACCATAAATTCATGGTTGGACACACCTTTATACCATTTTTCTGGTCTACACATGCGATATATTGGTAAACTTGGTAGAAGGAATCCAAATTGTAATAAACGCAAACTGGTCCCAATGTAATTCCCATTAACCATGTTAACAATACCGTTATATTTGCCATGAGTTTAAGGCCTACCCATTTGTTCTGACAAATCCATCGGCTAGCATATGGGTGGCTGTTCTCTGTAATCTCAGACATAGATATATGCTTACAACAATACACTTGACTATTATTGACGAATCTGTGAAAGTAATATTTGTTACCAAGTTCCACCAGAGCCAGATGAAGCTTGTCGAATGTTTTGACAATATCATGAACATATCGTTCTGTAACCATAGTTGTGGTGCTGTTATTGAATATGGCCGGAAGAAGTACCAAACTGAACATGACTTGTTCAATGTGTAGTTTTGATACGTTGACAAGAATAAACAACATGGATCCAATGACAAATGTATTTAGAAACAAGTATGTGTTTATATGCCAGAACCAATACTTTTTGCTTTGTCTGCCTGCCGTAAAGTAACGACATTTTTTTGGATCCCATTGATAGACAGAAGTTGGGGTGAATTGAAACAACTTGTAAGCCAACGTGATGCTGTCTTGCAAGTGAAGTTTCATGACAGTATTAACACAATGAATTTGGTAGGGAGTCTTACTATTAGAGTAAGCAGTCAAACGTACGGGCCAACCGAGAATAGACTGTGGAGAAATGGAAACGTCGGATATCAAATTTTTCCCAACTCTTTTGAAATAATTATTAGTCTCTGGGCGCATTTATTAGAAATGATCAATTTGAACAATGGCTCGCAAATTTCATATTAATTTTCAAGTAAATACCATTCACGTGCCGTCGATAAGAACCGCTGTTGGAAATGGGAATTATAATTTTATGCATTAGTCTTAACATGTTTGTTTTTAGTCCTATGTAGCTTAATAAGGGTTAACCAACGTTTAACCAATTTTAACCAACTTTGTAACCCAACCTTAACCAACTTTTTACTGTAGTTGGGGCTACGTGAGATGCACCCAATTCTTTCCCTCGTATTTCATTGCAACTTGCAGTTCGGTTCATTCTAGAAACTCGAGCTTGCATTTCAGTGTTGCACCATATTATGTATTTTTGTGGAGCTGTAAACTTATGTATATATCTTTACTATTTTTTGTCCGTTAGTTTTTTATCCCACTCGCCTTCAGCGAAGTGACTTGTACTTTTGTTCTTTTCTTGTTATCACTCCCAATTTTCGGGGAAGTCAGTTTTTTGTTCTTAATTCTTGTTCATTTTTTTGCTATAGAGACGTGCACTGTACAAGACTTGTAATAATTGTTGTTAATCATTATTTTGAGTTCTTTAATAAAGATAATTCAGAGAAACTAATTACGTGAGTGTTAGAGTTTATGCTACTCCTGGTTTATTTACTTTTGAATATCCAACTTAATTGATCTAATTATTTTTGAGGATAGTTTATGCTATCAGAGCTTGCCATTAATTTATCGTTCACTAATCACTTTAAGAGCACGTTTTAATTTTAACACGGGAACACTGATCCAGGTTAGCGTTCTGTCAGTTCCAACAACCGCCTTACAATATTCATTCGCACAACGTCGAACGTTGACACAAATAATATATTTGAAAAAGTATCGCGAATAAACTAAACTGCTTGTACGTTTGACAGTTGCAAATTTAAGTGGTTCAAAATGGCTTCCATTTTTTGGTAATTATTTTATTGTCGTAAATATTATATTACTAATGGCATGAAATATGGCATGTCTTGGTTTTTCTCCTTCTCACCTTTCATATATTAAAAACCAGTTGCATGTGTTTGCTTTGCCTGCTATTAACTATACATTTTTGGACTTTTTCACTGATACTACGAGTCAAGTTAATGCACCTGAATAATGCAAAAGCTAAAATGCACCACTTTGGCCACATACAAATTAATAATATATGAATAAAAATCACTTGTAAATCTGAGTTGTATTCGTTCAGTGTATTCCATTTTTTTAAATCCGAGTAATAATTTACGCCAGAGCTTCCACTCATATCTTCTGCTCTGGCAACATCATGATGGGCATGACTGTGATGAGAATTATTATAAGGAACATATCTTTCACATCAGTTGACTTTGCAATGGTTTATCATGTTCTTCAGTATCAACAAGTAAGTTGTGCTATCGTCTGGAAAAATCCAACAAAGATCTCACAAGATTAGACTTAAAGGGATATTACGTGGGATTCAAACACGATTCACATTTTGTGTCGGGCTAAAAACGAGAAATGGTTCCAAATCGACTGCTAGCTGAACCCTGAAAAAAGTATAATGTGGTGGATAGTTTTATAATTAGCAGGGAAAGCATTATTAATCGGCAGTGTTCTGTGGCGAAAACTTAAGTTTTTTCAGTAGCTAAGTATTACAGACCCACTAACTTTCAAATGTAACTTGTTCAATTGATGGGGATCTTATGGTGCACAAGCTCGTGGGAAGTACAGGATCTAACTGAAGGTGTACTTGGAGACGTGAAGTGAGAACCGTGCTAACCGCGCTGTTGAATTTTACCTGTTAGCAGGTTGTAAAGTTTAATTAGGATTGATAAGCAGCCGAGATCAACATTTATGAGATCCCAACTGGAAGAATGTGTTGTCTACCGGTTTTAATAAAATGAATGTGGATAGATGATAAATTATTTGAAATGAGAATATTGCACTGTAGTCTGTGAATATTTTATTGATAATCAAACTGTATTGATATTACGAAAAACTATTGAAATAGAAATAGAATAGATTTGAAAATTTTCAACAATTGAAAAAAAATACTTTCCAATGTAAGCATGTTAAATAAACTTCTGACGCGCAACGTTGTGTCATGCTCAGAAAGTTTATTTTTGTCCGCCATCGAATGAGAAACGTATTATTTATAGTGCGGCTATTTCCACTACATAATGATGACACCTGTGTAAGTGTACGCAGTGTACAGTTTATAATTAAAACACTTTCCAGTGGTACACACATAATACATATATTAAATATGTTGTTGCGCTGAACCCATACACATAAATAATGTTTAATTATTCTTAAATATAATAACTAATCTCCTTAGCACACACAGAACCGCTTCCGTAACCACCGTAGTCGCTAATATTTATTTTAAATACGTATAATTTATATACCTATAATATTAGACACATAACGCATGTTACACTTCAAATCTAGAATTCAAAAGCATGAAAGCGCCCGTCGATACATTTTGAATTTAAAGCATCTCCACGTGTTTGCGACAACTTCCCTAATGGAAGCAAATTGCAACTTTTTTGCAGCAACTGCAACTACAAACCAATGCATCGAGTATCCATCCAGGTGTGCAGAAGTAAGAAACCCTTGAAAGCTGAATAGACCAAACGCAGTGACACACAGGGCGGACCACATATTGAGGCCTTTAGGCTCCTGCATGGTTCCAAGCGGTTGCATCTTGATACCTTGCCGCAGTGGTTTCAGGTTCGTAACGGACTTGAGGTTCCTATATTTTACTTGCGTTCCGGTCGGCTCCAAAATATGTACTACCCCACGCATTTGTTTCGACAAATATCCCCAAACCCTAAAACTTATCCTGTACTCCACCGGCATAAAATTCCGGCCATCAAAAGCTTTGCATAATTACTTGTTTTCAATTTGCCAAATGTTAGTTCCGAGTAAATTGAAGAAACTTTTGCCAAATATGTCGTGAAGTAAGGCCGAAAACACCAACTTCTTAGACGTAACCAACTTCAGTAACCAAACTAATCCTTTATTGTTTAATTCAAAGTTATTAATGTCCGTGTTGACCGAATCCAAAAAGCGACGTCCTCAAAACTTCTCCCTTACTTTCTCCAAATCTTTGCTGGAAACTTGCGCAGTCAAAACTGGTAAGATAAACTTCAGAGGCAGTATTGTACCAATTGAGTATCCGTTTTTGAATAATTTGGGAACGTCCGGATATTCGTTCAAAGCCATTGCGTCCGATGAAACTACGCTTTGATGCGACGTTGAAAGGATGATCATGGTCAAGTAAGCCAACCCGAGCAACAAGTTGTCATGCTTCATTTGACACGCCATTCCAAATAGCGGCCATATCAGATCCAGTCCTTTGAAAATATTCTTCTGGACAAAGCCATACCATAGCACCATCACGGAAAGCAGTACCCACATTGACGGCGTAATTGCTCTTATGTGGCCGTTATCAAAATGTTTGGACATTTGCTCCAAAGTAATGCAGGATATAAATCTTGAGATGTAATCTGAGCGAATCATGTGCACCCATCCGCTTGTTCGGGTAATAACTGTGAGGATATTTTGCACTAGCGACTCCACTGCTACTGCTTGGAGGAACCATGACAACGAGGTTGATCCAAACGTATGCGCGTTAAATGTGACGTTGATAAATGTGGTTGCTTCTGAGGCTGCCAATATCTCCCAATAGTAACAGTCTTTCAGTAGACGAAATATCTTTTGCATTGAGATTTTTAGATGTCCAGAAAATTGGAGACAGCCCGAGAAATATGATGTGAACAATTGGCCGGGTACCAGAAACGGAAACTTCAGTGTCATGGGCCATCCATACCCTTGCCCATTCAAGTAATTATGAATCATCAGTACATGATTTAGCTGAAGACCGATTGCAAAGAAATGCAATTTTTGAAAAGGACAAAAGTAGCAAAGAATGCCAATTTCATTGCTGAAGTCTCCGAAAAATATCAAACCGGCGTGAAACGGCTTCAGATTCTTATGTCTGATGTTTGCAAAAGCACGCAATATTTCACCGCCACGATACTCTTGCAATTGTATCAGGAATAGCACGTTGTCGGATGTTCCGAAACCAGATCGATGGATCGCGCTCGCTGCCTCCTTAAAGGATCGTGTTAGAAGCAGAAATAAAATGCAGTACGAACTTTGTTTCTTCGCTGACAATTTCAAGTGACCTTGATGGAGAGTGATTCCGTTTCCCATTTGTTTGTTTGTGATTGCAAAAGACAAATTTCTGACGTTGTGCACGGTTTATGTGTGCGTGAAAATATTGTATGAATTTATTAGTGGAATGCCAGAGTCCGCCGACGTAACCACATTTATTAGGCAATTGAAACTCAGCTTAATCGGAAACTGAAACAAATTCTCGTCACGTGATGTGACAATGTTGACAATGATCGCGTAGAAGAGAAAAATTTCCTTCATGTAATCCATGGTTCCATTTTTTGTGAAAATATACTAATAAATATTAATACACGTATAAGTTTCTTTAAACTTCAGCAACATACCTTTGCACATAAAACAATTCGAGTGCAAAGACCAGATAGTAGTACACAGCTATGGTGGCATGAAGTATTCAGACTATTCTGTTTAATTTAATGTTGTAGAAAAAATCGATAAAATATGGGCGGTTGTAGTGAGGTAGTTTTAAGCAAATAAAATATTTTATTTTCACATGTAACATTAGTAAATTTACTAATGTTACATGTGAAAATAAAATATTTATTACATTGCAGATGGCAGCTATATAAGACCTCCTATAAGACCTATAATGCACATCCGTTATGCTGTAGACTTTACCACAAGCAATTATTTACTTAATAAGAGTCATTTAATTATTATTAGAATAATGCTTCACAAATATTTTATGCAACCAATTGTGCCATATATTGTGTATATTAGAAATTAGTGATGGATATCATCTACAGTAATGTATTGGCGGTAATTATTGATAATATGTACGTTTAAACTTTTCGTAATTAGCGTTCACACATTTTTGTTTCGTTGCAACAAAATAAAAATTACCTAAGTAATCTTTGAGTATTTACAACGTAAGCAAATAGAATATCCGTGCAAATGTTTGAAGCGGCGTGTTCTTGTGTTATCAGGTAATGGTAAATAAAGGCTAGGCAAATAGTTTTGCTTTGTTTTCATTGCATTCACTTCTCCATAAGCTAGTACGTCGGCAATGTTAATTACAAATTACATACATTTAAATGCACTAAAATGCACATTCACTTTTTTACTATATTTTGTGAGCATTACTACTAATTGTAAGCATTACTCACAACATGACTATAGGGACCATGAAATTAAACATGTTGTTGCCTCCCTTATCGTTTTTAGTTTTCAACTTGAAGTGGCTTTAAACCATTTTTGACAATTTTATGCATGTCCATCCCACGTGAGAAAGTACGGTTCTCGGCATTGCCCTTACTATCCTGAGAAATGCAATTATTCGTAGCTTGATTTCCAAACCAAATACAATACTTGCTATTGATAGCCCGATTCCCAATGCAATAAAAATGACGACCGTATTTCCACCGAGCAATAGAGTAAAATCTGACTCTCGACCAGATGTCATTCCAAATTTTCGATCCGCCTTTCGAAAATTCAAATATTGTTTGTTGGTTACTGTGTCATTCAAATGCTTGAAAATCCCCGACGACCACAAAGATGTATATCTTCCCAATATCCACGGGTCGCCCCAGTTTGAAAACGTCCATCCTTTGTTATGGGATATAAGCAACTTGTCGCTTTTCGATATGATGGATTTTGAAGAGATATGCTTTTTGTAGTTATATATGACTTCTTCATAAGGATTTTTCTGTCTTAATACCATTCGTCGCAAATCAGGCTCCAACGTTTTTATAGTATCGGACCAGTCAACTAGAACCGTCTTGCTGCAGATGTCAGTGAACCTGTAAAAGAGAAAGTCAACCGATAGCCAGACAGAAATATCTTTGTCTGATTCCGCTATGGCCCGAAGCAGACTATGTTCGTCTGTCCCGTTCTGCAGGTAGGGCTCCATTGAGGTTTCCAGAAGATACCCCATTGCAGTGAGTTGGAAGAAATCAATAATATTCTTCCTGTTTGCGTTTTCCTTCAAGAATGGTATCGTTAGGAATTGCATTGTTACTGGGTTTCTAGCGAGACTCTGCCTCATCAACAGCTTGTACTTCATTTGGAACATTTCGTCAAACGTTTTATAATAGATTGTCTTCTTTGGAGCTGTCAACTCGCCAATATTGTCGCCCAAATAGAAGTAGCCGATGATGAAGACGCTCATTGTCCAAAGCTGAACGGATAGTTGCAGTCGAGATATTTCACGCTCGGTTCCTTGAAAAAGGAAAATTCGTAATACAGCCAAGGCTGATTGTACGTATCCAACCAGCCTGGCGTATATTTTCGTACCTTTACCAATATATTTTTGGTCCTGATGATATACAACTGTCAATAGAACAAAGACCCCCAAGATGAGAAGCCATGTGTATATATCGAAAGCCGAAATGAAGCCTTCAAATGAAATGCCCGTCACGATGTGACCTCCGTCGCAAGTGATAAATTGAATGAATATCTCATCAGTTATAAGTGTCGGTGACCATTCAACATCCAATAGAATAATTGGCGAGTTTACAAACTGCTGAGCTATGTGTCCCTCTGAAAGTACGGAATACGAGACATTGTCAGGTATTCCTGCTTTAAACAGTTCTAGATCGAAATCTAATTCCGGGTTTTGTGGTTGGTCTTTTTGCGGCAGAGGAAATTGTAGAAACGCGCATCCGATACGACTGCATTTAAAAACCATGATATCCACTTCCAATATTTTGTCGATTTGTGAGTATCCAAATATCTGAATGTGCTTGACTGTGTCTGTGTCTATTTGTATCCAATTTGAATTGTAATTGCAGTATTGACAGAATGAAAACATTTCTAGGTCATTCCCGTTCTGGCGACTTTTTGGTGATATAAGAATGATTAATTTATGAAATAAACGCTGACCAAAATAGTTTACTGTATCAACTTTCCTTCCAAACTCTTTTGCAAATTGCAATACGGGATTGTGCTTCGCAGGATTGAAGTCATGATTTTTTTCGACCAGGGTAATGTGGATGTCATTGTGACGTGCATAGGCGTCACATTTTGATTGTAAATTGTCGCCCTGAAATAGCAGTCGTACCAGTCGTTCCTCGGAAATTAATGGATTAAGTACATATCTTGTAAAAGTAGTTGTTAAATGGTCGTTCCACCAAGACGTCATCACGTCACTTGATTCCTTTTCATCAGGTAATATATGAAGGTGCAGTACGGATAGCCATCCGAATGGAGCTTGTACCTTTGTTGTGTTCTTTTCCAGCAAAACCTTTAGTTCGAATTTGTGATAACGTTTATGTGAATATAAGTCTGATTTTTGGCTTGAGAGGGAGGAAATTATTTGGGTACTATATTTTAATCCGCAAGGTATGTCGTACTGCTTTGGGTTGAGAAAGTGGATCAAAATCGGAGATATCTCAGGATACAGGAAATTTTGAACTGCTTTTGAAATTAGCGATGGCCTGTTAAAATCATGTTCCTCTTTACCTAATGGTGAGCGTATCTGTTTCGATGTACTCAGAGCAGCGCAATTTAAAGTGAGGTGTATGAGACGGAACGCTCTTAAGGAATTCAAAGGATGGAATGTTGGTATTTTTGTCTGCATCTTGGCCAACAAATTAATCCAAATTCTCCGCATTAACTGAGCGGACTTGTCTCGTTGTCGTGTCGTCCGCTTTAATCGTACGTGTGACCGTTTTATGTAAACTTTTATGTAAGTACTCATGAAATGGATTAGTTAGAGTTGATACTTCCCGAAAAATACTTTCTTTAATTAAATTAGGGCGTGCGTTGGAATATGGAACACAGCGTGGTGTATCGTTGATACGTGCGGCTTTGTGGCATTGCACACATAAAAAGGTAGAATGTAAATATGGTTGTTATATACTATATTTTATTTTCTTCAATATTATGTGCATTATATAAATATAACTGACACACTCATACCTATGAGTACTACATTTGCAGTATTATACATACTTACATCGGTATCTAAATACATAACGCTTCCGTAAGTAAGGTCTTATGTCGATGCGGACAAACCAAGTGCTTACACTATTACATTTCCTGTTAAATACTCTATCTATTCCTGGTATTATGGTGATACTCATAACGCGGGAAACATTATCGAGATACGGAAATACGCAACGAACGGGTGACGCTTTTTGCGTTACGTAGCACATAACATGGAGAAAGTTTGGATGTACGGAATGGGGAGTTAGCATTTACTTTAGTGTCACTAATTTATTGTTGATTGGAACTATTTTTTACATAATGGCCATTATCTCTAACTGATTCGGGAATGCTATTGACGAAATGGTGGTAGAATATAATCTTGGTGTAAAACAATGCCAGAAGAGATGGATGCATGATGAATATTCGCCGTTGATAAATCGTACCAATATTTTAGCTCAAAATATAAAAATTGGAATGATAAAAACCTAATCAATATCGAATGATACAATCCTCCTTTTTTGACCTGATGGGAATATATACGGTCGAATGTAATGGGCATGAGGTGCGCTCACTTTGGTCGCCACTGTGCCCGTAGGAATATTTGCGAAGGGATCTTTGTACGCGTGTGCGAATAGAAATATCTTTTGAATGAGCTTTATTGTCGTTACACATAATATTCCGTAATAATAAAAATGGGACATTAAAATTATGGCAATTAGATGAACACAATATGGTTTGGAATATATGCGATGTTCGGTTCCTGTGCAATAATAATTAGGTAGGGAATCAAAGAAAGGCACTTGCAACATTGCATGCTTTGATTTTTATTTTCAGTTAGTTAGTACGTCGACAAGTGGTGAATACATAATACATACATATAATTGTTATGTGAAATAGCCAATATCTAAAAGCTCAAAAATTTTCATGCACCATTTTGACAGTTTGCTCAAGTTATTTACAAATATTAATAGAAACATCTTGACTACAGATTCTTATAGTATAATGTTTTTGAAAGTTAACAAACTATTGCCAAAAATCATTGTGTTTTAAGTAAGGTAATTATGTGGTTGTGAAATTCCTTTAACTATGTCCGAAACAAGTATGTAATGAGTTGTAATTTTGGTGACTATTCATCCTGTCGCCTACAACATGTATTCAAATTTGTTTAACTTGGACTAGTTTTGTAACAATTTTGGGCAAGAAAATTTTTACATTTCATTCCCACGCAAATAATCTTATTTCTCAAGGTAATATTCAACATCTTGTAAACTTCCTTTAATTGTGGGTAGACTTCCGCGACATATAAAATACTTGAAACTGAAAGACCGATCCCTAATGCAAGAAATATGACAACAGTATTTCCACTCAATAGCTGTATGAAATCAGACTCTCGACTACAAGTCATCTTAATTTCGTCATTGCCATTTCTGAAATTTAAATATTTTTTAACGGTCACTGCAGCATTCAAATATTTAAAAATCCCTGATTACCACATTGCTTTATATCTCCCTAGAATCCACAGGTCTCCCCAGTTTGAGAAAGTCCATCCTTTGTAATGCGAAACTAGATGCTTATCGCTTTTTGATATGATGGACTTTGGACGTCTTGGGTTTCCGGCCGACTCTCTGACATAATCCCACATATGTCTTTGTTGTCCAAGCTCTCCGTCTTAATTCGGGTTCTAACGCATTCACAATGTCAGACCACTCAACAAGGGCAATCTTGTAGCAGATATCGGGAAATGTAAAGAACAGAAGGTTTACCGAAACCCAGTGCAATATATCCTTTTCCGACTCCGCTATAGAGCGAAGCAGATTATGTTCAGAAGTTCCATTCTGCAAGTAGGGTTCCTTTGAAGTATCCAAGAGATATCCAAATGCTGTACGTTTGACAAAGGACAAAATGTGTTCCACGCTTTTGTTCTCACCAAGGAATGGTACCTGTGCATCATACATTATTCCTGGAGTTCTCTCTGGTTCAAACTCATTGACAATATTGGACCACTCTACCAGTGCTGTCTTTTTGCAGATATCGAGAAACATGCGGAAGAGTAAGTCAATTGATACCCAGTATAAAATTTTTAGTCTTGATTCCGCAATACCACGAAGTAAATTGTGCTCAGCAGAACCGTTGCGAGATATGGTTCCTTTGAGGTATCAAGAAGATGTCCAAACTCAGTGAATCGAACAAAGTACAGAATGTTATTCTTGGTTCTGTTTTCATGTAGGAATGACACCTTTACATTTTGCGCCGATAGAGGACTGGTGGGGAGACTTTGTCGTAATAATATGGCATACTTCATTTCTAGTATTTCGGCAAACGTCTGGTAATACATTGTTTTTGGGAGCTGTTAAGTCGCCAATGTTGTCACCCAGGTAGAAATAGCCGATAATAAATATGCTCATTGTCCATAGTTGAACGGGTATCTTCAGCCTGATAAATTCACGCTCGGTGCCCTGGTAAAGAAAAATTCTTAGTACTGCCAATGCCGACTCGATGTATCGGTACAGGCGGACGTATAAGTTTTTACCATTACTGATGTTTCGGTGCTCTTGATGATGGACGATCGCCATTAGAACAAAGAGTCCAGATATTAGCAGCCATGTCGGTATGTCGAAAGCAGAAATGAAACCTTGAAACAATATTCCCGTAGCGATGAAACCACCGTCGCATGTAATGAATTGCATATACACCTCATCAGTTATGAGTGTCGAGGACCAATGCACATCCAGTAGAACTATTGGTGATGATGAGAAGGCGGCTACGTATATGTAGGACTCGAAATGTACTGAATATGAGATATTGGCAGGAATGGCTGCACGAAATGTTTCTAGACCTACATGGGGTTGCTCCCGGCGTTCTTTGTCTGATGTCCGAGGAAATTGCGACAACAGACAGTCCATGCGACTACACAAGAATAACATAACTTTAACTTTCAGAAATTTGTCAAGATGTGAGTATCCAAAAGATTGTACATGCTTGATCGTTGGGACACCAATTTTAATCCAGTTTGATTTGTAGTTGCAGTATTGACAGAATGCGTAGATATCCAAATCATTCCAATGTCGATCATTTTCGGTAGATATCACAACGATAATTTTCTGAAAGAACCTTTGACCAAATAACTTATGCTTGTCCACCCGTCTTCCAAAGTCTATCGCAAATTGAAACGTTCTTCTTTGTTCCTCATCATTGTCGAAACTACTTTCAATTAGTGTGATGTGCATGCCGAAATGACTTGAATATGCTTCGCATTTGGACTGTAAATTATCCCCATGATATTGTAGACGTAGAAGGCTCTTATCAGAAAATTACCTGGTTAAGGACGTATCTGGTAAATGCTGTTGTTAAATGATCATTCCACCAAGAGTTAACTAATTCGTCAGCTTCGTTTACATCCGGAAATATGTGAAAGTGTAATACAGATATCCATCCAACTGGTGCTTGCACTATATTTGAGGCGTTATCTTCCTGCGCAAGGGTTGCAGCTAATATACTGTAACGTATAGTGGAATATAAATCGCGTCCTTGTGTTGACAGGGAAGAGATTACAACAGTACCAAATATTACATCTGGTGGTAGATCGCACTGATTTGGGTTCATAAAGTGAAATAATACTGGGGATATCTCGGGACATAGAAACGCCTGCATTGAACGTAAAATGAGCGCGGGAGTTTGGAAGACTTCGTCACCCTTTCCACATAAAACAAGTATATGTTTTGTTGAATTTATTGCTTTACAATATAAAATTTGATGTGAGAACCCAAGTGTTATCATAAAACCCAGAAAACGGAAAGTTGACCATTTGATGTACATGTTGGGCACAGTATTGTTTCGCCACTGCTGAAAGCGAACTGGTAATTTTGTCCGGTTTTCCCGTATGTATGACTATTTATGTAATTCCATATCAATGCTCGTATGGCGATTTTCGCTTTGGGTAGATATATGTTTATGCATTATATACCGAAATTACCTCAACTCTGTACCGCCCTAACTAGACATTTGCTAGTAAAAGACCGAGGGCGTGATCCACATCGTACTGAAAAAAATTGAAATCGTTACATGGAAATGATAAAATTCACAAAAACACGACACGGAATTAACAAACACAGCTGAAATGGCTAAAGGGTTCAAAGGTTTTAATGACAAAATAAGGCTGAGTTTTCTAAGGCTTACTTTTCTGCTCTTCTGGGTTAACCGATACCAGTTACTTGAGATGATATACTCCACTTGTTAGCTTTATTAGGTATGACAAACTAACATTTGGGAGTATGATTAAAATTTAAAAAATAGGTTATTACATTGCTGCCCTTATGTAAATTGTAAAGTGTTGTGTTAATAATTTTAAAAGGATATTATCTGCACATAATATTTTTGGTATACATTGTTCGTGATTATTACAGTTATATAAACTGTTACACAAGAAATATAATTTTTAAACATGTGCAAGCACTGATGATGAGGCTAAAAATTCCAACCGCGCACATTAACTGATTACATGTACCACCACATAAATGATTAAGTGACATTTGCTTTAAAATGCAATGTGTTTTCACATTCTGTGTTGTGCATTCTTCCAATAAATCTTATATTGATAAGCATGTTTGCAATTACATGTAAATCTACTTACATATGCGATAACCTTGACAACGGGAGGCATTCTAAATATATCAATCATCCTTAATATTTCTCAATTTATTATTGCATAGATAAATATTTAATGTATACCACCTTAAAAATTGTGATCATTATCTGATGGCTCTACAATTAATGTACCGATTCGAACAACGCCGACGCTCTGTGCAAGTCATTATAAACATTGCCGCAAGACATTGCATTGTTTTTTGTGGAATTTTGAGCTTTGGAATATAAGGTGAGATGTAGTAACACAAGTTGAACATATACAGATAACTGGACATTGGGAATTTTATGTACATTGTGACCAAATAATTTGTTCGCCACTGATCCAAAAAGCCTGACTATGTTTTCCGCTTCTTCTGTACGTGTTACTGTCTCGTGGAATTTCAAGTCAAATCGCTTCGATAGATTTTGGGCAAGAAGGAATAGAAATGCCATCGATCACTATTCCGTGAAATTGCCTACTTGGTGCCTACTCTTAATAAGCACACCGTGAAACCTCCTGTAACGTCTTCGTTTTGCGTTGCACCAACCTTATCCGTACTTATTTTAGTAGACCACTTCATGCTGAAAATTCCAGACTGAAATCCATGCCATAACAAACATTTAAGGAAATTTGTAAACATAATTTGGATCAGGTAGTATGATATAAATGATATAAAGCGTTGTTTTGATGGTTATGTATAGACCTCTATTAATATTAATGATAGTTATGAGTATTAATCCTAATTTACCTGGAGGTGTAAGGTAGGTTACGGAACTCGAGCATAAGTGTAGATGGGCGCCTAAAAAGTTATTCCTACATTTCCCTTGCCATGATCGATATTATTCGATATTATATTATACAGATATCAATCCAAACTGACAAGGGAAGTACTTTCGCTTAAGTCCTCCGAATTGGCTGAAAATTTGGATTTCTATGAAATCGGCGATGCTGAAAACCATGGAAAAGTTTGTTTCTGCTAAATGTCAAATCTGTGGCAGCTGCAAGCAAATACATCAACAAACATCATGTTTCTTGGTAGTCTTGTGTCCCACTATGCAAGTATACGATGACTCTCCAGAAAGCTGTAGAAATCAAAACACGATAATTTTAGACCGAAAAGTGTGTTATTACCAATTGCATAATGCTCGCAAAAAGCTATGCCATTGCAACATGTGCCAAATCCGTCACCATGTGTCATGGGGTCTACAAGATTAGTTTGCTGTCTGTTTGCTGCTGAACGCTACACGTAGCGTTGTATGCATTTTGTCAATATCACCACTATGCATTCGGGCTATACCACTAATGCATTCGGGATATACAGGTGTAATACAAACGTTATGTTAATATTAGGATTTGCAATTCGTAAAATATAACTACAACAACTGTGACCCCGTTCGCTTACACAGCCATAACAAATTACGTAACTATGACATTTTAGTCATCTGTGACCCCTTACACAACAGTTACCGCTTACACTTACTCCTTACACAAGACAGCTTCCTTAACATTGACCCATTACTAAACTGTTACTTTCTACATAGCAGCTGTGAAGAGGCCATTGTCGTTTAGGGGTTAGTGTTATGTAGGGGTTATTGTCGTGTAGGGGTTACTATTGTGCAGGGGTTATTGTTGTGTTGGGGTTAATGTTCTGTAGGGGTTAATGTTCTGTAGGGGTTAATGTTCTGTAGGGGTTAATGTTCTGGAGGGGTTAATGTTCTGTAGGGATTAATGTTGTGTAGGGGTTATTGTTGTGTAGGGGTTATTCTTGTGTAGGGGTTATTTCTGTGTATGGGTTATTGTTGTGTAGGGGTTATTCTTGTGTAGGGGTTATTTATGTGTGTGGGCTATTCTTGTGTAGGGGTTATTCTTGTGTAGGGGTTATTCTTGTGTAGGGGTTATTCCTGTGTAGGGGTTATTCTTGTGTAGGGGTTATTCTTGTGTAGGGGTTATTCTTGTGTAGGGGTTATTCTTGTGTAGGGGTTATTCCTGTGTAGGGGTTATTCTTGTGTAGGGGTTATTCTTGTGTAGGGGTTATTCTTGTGTAGGGGTTATTCTTGTGTAGGGGTTATTCTTGTGTAGGGGTTATTCTTGTGTAGGGGTTATTCTTGTGTAGAGGTTATTCTTGTGTAGGGGTTATTCTTGTGTAGGGGTTATTCTTGTGTAGAGGTTTTTCTTGTGTATGGGTTATTCTTGTGTAGGGGTTATTCTTGTGTAGGGGTTATTATTGTGTAGGGGTTATTCTTGTGTAGGGGTTATTCTTGTGTAGGGGTTATTCTTGTGTAGGGGTTATTCTTGTGTAGGGGTTATTGTTGTGTAGGGGTCACAGTTAAATTTTAACGGGTTATAACGGGTCACAGATGACTAAAAGGTCATAGTTACGTAATTTGTTATGGCTGTGTAAGCGAACGGGGTCACAGTTGTTGTAGTTATATTTTACGAATTGCAAATCCTAATATTAACATAACGTTTGTATTACACCTGTATATCCCGAATGCATTAGTGGTATAGCATGAATGCATTAGTGGTATAGCCCGAATGCATAGTGGTGATATTGACAAAATGCATACAACGCTACGTGTAGCGTTCAGCAGCAAACAGACAGCAAACTAATCTTGTAGACCCCATGACACATGGTGACGGATTTGGCACATGTTGCAATGGCATAGCTTTTTGCGAGCATTATGCAATTGGTAATAATACACTTTTCGGTCTAAAATTATCGTGTTTTGATTTCTACAGCTTTCTGGAGAGTCATCGTATACTTGCATAGTGGGACACAAGACTACCAAGAAACATGATGTTTGTTGATGTATTTGCTTGCAGCTGCCACAGATTTGACATTTAGCAGAAACAAACTTTTCCATGGTTTTCAGCATCGCCGATTTCATAGAAATCCAAATTTACAGCCAATTCGGAGGACTTAAGCGAAAGTACTTCCCTTGTGAGGAGAAATGGGGAAGGTTGTCGCCTGGAAAAGAAAGGAGAAAAGAAAATTCCATACTATTTGTGACCAATTTGTCAAGCTGACGGTTCGCTGTATTATTACAACATTATAAAATGAAGCTGTATGAAATCGCTGATGTTATTACAAATGTAGATGACAACAAATGTACGATGGAAGTCAGTAGTACATAATTAAAAATATTTGCATTATATGAGTAAGTGGAGTAGCACATGAATTTTATTTTGTTGGATCCTTTTTGAAACAATTAGTTTAAGTGATTACAAGATTAGTAGATGGGCAAACATTTTCATTATAACTTTTTCATGACAATGCAATTAGTAACTTGACAAAGTCTGTGCATTATCAATAACTAGTGGAGTGAGGGCATAGTGATCACCTGATCAGTATAGGTTTGAGAATTTATTTAAGCTGTAAAGTAGTATTATGGTAAATGTATTCCCGCATTTAAATGTTTATTTTAGTCATAGGACGATTTCTAATTTACTATAAAAGTTTTACTAACGTTGGTGTAATTCTAATGCTGAACATGTACGTTATGATTCCCTTTCAGCTAAAAGAGAGATCGACTTAAATAATGTTAAATCGTGGAAAGTGCAAACTATAAGTGGCTAGCTGGCGGTTAAACACTTATCTCATTTACATCAATTCTCTTTACATTCATATCAACATTTGCTACCTTTACAACAGCTGTGCACAATTCGACACATCTCGTACATACACTTGCTACCATACATTTGAAACGAAATTTTGCATTCTTATACACGAGCTTTATTTGCGTGCCAATTTCCACAGCAAGCAGAATCGTTCCAACAGAAAGCCCTATACCAAATGCAATGAAGATGACTATCGTGTTGCCACTTAAGGACAACGTGAACTCAGACTCCCGATTCGATTCCCCCTCCAAATCTCTCTCTATTTCTCGAAATTTCAAAAATCTGATACGACTCACAGTGTTGTTCAAATATTTGAAAATCCCGGATGACCAAATTGCTTTATATCTGCCCAAAATCCATGGATCTCCCCAATGTGAGAATGTCCAGCCTTTGAAGTGGGAAACAAATTGCATGTCACTCTTTGATACAATGTATGGCGACGGTGCTGATTGCTTCTTATTTAATGCCTCCCATCTGAACATTGCTTCAAATTCATTGACAACGTCGGACCATTCTAAAAGGGCCGATTTATTACATATGGTTTGAGTTGCCATGAACAAAATACTAGTCGACAACCAAACGGAGAGCTCGTGGTCCGACTCCGCGATTCGACGAAGCAATTTATGCTCATTTGTGTTATTTGGCAGGTATGGATCCTTTGAGCTATCGAGAAGATATCCGAAACCAGTAAATCGGACAAAGTCTAAAATACGCTCCTGATTTTCGGTATCATTAATGAATGGTACTTCTACATGTGTCATTGCCTTAAAGCTTACTGGGAATATATGTCTCACTAATAGCTTGTACTTCATGTCCAGTATTTCATCAAAAGCTTGGTAATGTACCGTCTTCCTTGGAGCTGTCAAATCGCCAATGTTGTCGCCTAAGTAGAAATAGCCGATAAGGAATATACTCATGGTCCATAGTTGTACGGGGATCTTCAGTCTTCCAAATTCCCGTTCGGTTCCCTGGAAAAGGAAAATTCTTACCACCGCCAAGGCTGACTCAATGTATCGAAATAGGCGGCGAATGTTAGTGCTCATACTCAAGTTATCTTTGGCTTGCTCCTGGTAATGAACGAAGGTCATTATGATAAAAATTGCGGATATTAGTAGCCATGTGGGTACGTCGAAGGCCGAAATATAGCCCTGGAACGAAATCCCTTTCTTGATATAGCCCCCGTCACATGTAATGAATTGTATGAATATCGAATCGGTTATAAGAGTCGGATACCAGCGGGCATCCATTATGACTTGGGGCGATGGGCGATTTAATGATTTCATGTCCCACCCGTTTGCCCCATAGTGCACTTTGTACGTTGCGTTGGCGGGAATCCCTGCACGAAATACTTCAATGTCCAAATCCGAATCCACTTGGTAGAACCTCTCTTTATACAATTTTTGAGGAAATTGCATCAGCTCACACCACATGCGACGACATTTGAAAACGTCTATCCGCAAGTTTACGACCTTGTCAAGATATGAGTATCCAAATGATAGCATGTGCTGCACTGTGGCTTTTTGGATTAGCAGCCAGTTCGATCGTTGGTAGTTGCAGTACGCGCAGAATGCATATATTTTCAAATTACTATTAGATGCTGCATTTTCTTCGGGAATGATTACCACAAGCTTTTGAAAGTACCTCTGTCGATGTGGGTTTGCTCGGTCGATATTCCAAATAAATTCGCCGGGGGCCTTAATCATCGAAATTGACCTATCTGGAGTGCCATAAGTACCGTAAATTAGAGTAACGTGCAAGTCATAATGACGATTGTATCCGTCACATGTTGTTTGAAAATCGTCTCCGTCAAGAAGTAATCGCACTAGTCTCAAGCCTGAAAGCAGTGGGTTGAGCAAGTATCTGGTAAATATGGTTGTTAACCGGTCCTTCCACCACCACTTCACTAGCTCGTTAGTTTCCGGGTTATCTGGGAATACGTGCAAGTGAAGTACAGTGCGCCACCCGTGCGCAGCAGGGGCGTGGTTCCTGTCGATGTGCCATTTAAGAAATTCCTTTGTTGATATATGGTAGTGGCTTAGCGAATATAATTGTGACTGCTGTTGCATAAGGGAAGATATCACAACGGTACCAAAATGCAAGTCATGTGGTAGATCGCACTGCTTGGGATTCATAAAATGAAATAATATCGGCGATATATTTGGAGATATGAAATTTTGTAGCGCTTTGGATATGAGTGATGGTTTTCTAAAATCGTAAGTTTCCGCACCACATAAAATGGGCTGATTGGTAAAATTAGGGACATTGGAGACCAAAACGAAATCAAGATTTAAAAGAACTGATAAGAAACCCAAAAGAAATGCTTTATGCAACCATATTTTCATTCTGGGAATGGATGTGCAAACTCTCTGTCTCCGTTGTGCTAACTGCCATAACATCTTGATAGACAGTCAGCAATATTTCATGTTTGACTAAAATAGGAAGTCATAAACTTTGTTACTATTTTCATTGTTTTCCGGTGTATGTAGGAAATCTCTCATTTAACTCACTTGGGACAAAATGAAAATCCAAAACAGGGAGGATATCAGTGAAGGAATAATCAATGGAAGTATATACCAGCCACTCTACTTCCTGATATGCATAGACTGAAGTAAATTAAATATTTTTTATTACGGGTACAAGTCCTAACACTTCTTGTTATACAGTCTTCCCCATTTAATGCATGGACTCATAGTGCCCGAGTCTCACTAACAAAATTATTACATTCTGATGCCGGAAAACTGTGAATATAAGGAAGTAAGTAAAACAGGAGTTTTACATTTTATATTGTATGTGATGGTTTACCCTTGAAATCTAAGGATGAATGAATGTAAAATTAACACACATAGTAAGGAATGTAAGGAAATATAGGTTGAACCTTGGGTCATCGTATCTACCTACAAGTGACAAGAGGACTTTATACGGTTATTCCGTCAATGAGCGATTGAGTCATTCGAATCTACAAGAAGGTTACAGCAACTAGCTTCATGACTACGGCTTATTCAATATGTTACTTATACTCGGTGCTCCACTTCAGCTGATTCGAATAGTTTGTCATTGAAAGTGATGAAACATATTGATGATACCTTGGGACACTTCAATTAAATAGTTACTTTGCTATAACAAATATTCTTCAGGACAAAGAAAATATGTAAATATACAATTTCAATTGGATTACGAAATGACATTAGACTTTACCATAAGCACTTATTTATTCTGTATGAGTCATGTAATTATTATTAAAATAATATTTCACAAATTCTTTATGCAACCAATTGTGCTCCTGAAGCAGCTCGAATCTGCAGAAACAAAGCTATATAATTAAAACCACTGCATACATTCGACATTAACTTCGGCATAAAATATGTTCTGACAAGTCTAGCACGATGATGCAGCAATTTTGTAAGGTCGACGCAGTATCCCAAAGTTCCATTTTCATCACCAGGACAAGCAGTGGGAAATCTGATAAGCATATTCATTCAATTAGCAGAGGATCAACATAATCCAGAAATCGTTACGTATAGTAGTGATGGGTAATATCTATCAGTCTGTACTCATACCGCAATTTTACGGTAGGCGACCGTATTTTTGCGGTCTCTCAGATACCGCAATTTTATGGTAGCAGATCCCAATTTTGCGGTAGTTTATTATTTTTGGAAACCAGACACCGCAATTTTAAGGTATGAGACCGTAATTTTGAGGTCCTTTTTGTTTCAATATTCTAAAAATTAGAGTAACAAAAATTAGGAAGGAGTAACAAACATTAAAAATCGGAATCAATAATTTAGTCAAAAATAAAAAATTTTCACCGTGGCAAATTGAAAATTCACCGTGGCGTTTTTGATGTATGTAATTTTAATAGTACAAAAGTTTAAAATTCTATAGCTCGGTAGTCCCACACTTTAAAAATGGCATATGTACATGATAATTAGTAGTAAATTTAGTACATTTATGTTAGTAATTAGGACATTGAAAACATGCATGTTTGTAGTTTTTGTGGAAATTAAATGATATGTACCGCAAAAATGCGGTTGCCTACCGCAGTTTTGTTTTAAGCTACCGCAATATTGAGGTAGGGTAGTAAATGATTGCTAAAAGTTGCCACGAGTACAGCGACGTTACTGAACTTACGTTCTATCAATGCCTGTCTGTCCGTCCGTCTCATCAATGTGACTGGAGTAGGTTATTCGATCTACCTACCTATAACTACCTATAATTGCCCTGTGAGACGTATGCATACCAAAAGTAATTTGTACTGAAAAGGTTAGCTAACACCAAACATTACAACTTATAAAATGTGACGCTTTTGTCAACTCTCAAAGAATATGCGAATGCGACACGTATGTTGGGCAAATCTCGTTGTGGTTACGGTGTGCAAACATTGCTAAAGGTTTATTTTTAGATTATGTAAAATTATGACCATAATCAATGGGACAAGGGAGGCTCAAGTTTACAGCATAACCAAACGTTGCAAAACGTTCTGATAAACCCACCCCTATTGTTATGTTCACTGCCCTGAACCTACATCCTTCCATCCACACATCAGTCGTCAATATTATACCTTAGTAATACATGTCATAATGTGTAATGTAATTTATGATATTAATATTATAATAAAAACGTTGAAATCAATTATGATTTCAGAATTCTTGTTGCATCCTTTTGAAAATATTACACATGTATTTTTGTGCATTATGCATTTTCCGGCGTGAAAATTACCGTCCCCCACCGCAAAAATGCGGTATCCCTCAAGGACCGCAAAAATACGGTCACCGACCACAAAATTGCGGTATCCCTACCATAAAATTGCGGTATCTGAGAGACCGCAAAAATACGGTCGCCTACCGTAAAATTGCGGTATGAGTACAGACTGTCTATTGTAATTTGTTTGCAGTTATAATTGGATATATGTACATTTAAACTATTAGTAACAAAGTTCACGCATTTCTTGCTTCCTTGCAACAAAATAAAAAAGTAAGTAATCCATGTATATTTACAATGTAGGAATATATAATATTGGTGAACGTTTTTGAAACACTGTGTTTTTGGATTTTCGCTTGATGGTAAACAAAGTCGAGGCAATCCGTTTTACATTGTATTCATTGCCTTCATTTCTCCATAGTCTAGTACGTTGAGAAATCGTGATTACATGTTGCATACATCTATCAGTACTAAAATACACAATTAATTTGTTAATACTTTTTGTGCGTATTACTTATATTTGTAAGCGTTACTCGCAACATATTTGTGTCGATCACGAAATTAGTCACCTTGTTGCCACCCTGATCTTTTTTACTTCTGTACTTTTACCTAGCGTTGAAACCATTGTGCACAATCTACTGAATTTCCTTCCCCCACAAGAAAGTATAGCTCTCAGCACTGACCGTAATACCTTGAAAAATACTATTATTTGCAGGTTGATTTCCATTGCAAATGCAATACTTCCCACTGAAAGTCCGCTTCCCAATGCAACAAATATGACGACCGTATTTCCACTCAGCGACAGAGTAAAATGCGAATCTCGACTAGCTGTCATCCCAAATTTTCGATCCTCCTTTTGGAAATTCAAATATTGCTTGTTGGTCACTGTGGCATTCAAATGCTTGAAAATTCCCGATGACCACATAGCTTTATACCTTCCCAAGAGCCATGGGTCGCCCCAATTTGAGAAGGTCCATCCTTTGGTATGGGATGTAAGCACCTTATCACTTTTTGATATGATGGATTTTGAAAAGATGTGCTTTTTTTGGTTAAATATGATTTCTTCATAAGGATTTTTCTTTCTCAAAACCATCCGTCGGAAATCAGGTTCCAATGCATTTATAGTATCCGACCAGTCAACTATAATCGTCTTGTTGCAGACGTCTAGGAACCTGTGAAAGAGAAAGTCAACCGATACCCAGAATGAAATTTCTTTGTTTGATTCCGCTATGGCACGAAGCAGACGGTGTTCGTCCGTCCCGTTTTGCAGGTAGGGTTCCATTGAGGTATCCAGAAGATATCCCATTGCAGTGCGTTTGGCAAAATCCAGAACAAGATCCTTCTTTTCGTTCTCCTGCAGGAATGGTATCTTTAGCACTTGCATAGTTATTAGGTTCCTAGCGAGACTCTGTCGCATCAACAGATTGTATTTCATTTGGAATACTTCATCAAACGTTTGATAGTAAATCGTTTTCTTTGGAGCAGTCAACTCGCCAATGTTGTCGCCAAGATACAAATATCCGATGATAAAGACGCTCATTGTTCATAACTGAACTGATAGTTGAAGCCGACTTATTTCTCGTTCAGTTCCTTGAAAAAGGAAAATGCGTACTACTGCCAAGGCCGACTGGACGTATCCAATGTGGCGGTTGTATATTTTCAGAACTTTGCGAAGATCTTTTTGTTTTTGATGATATACAACTGTCATTAGAACAAAGACTACAGATATAAGAAGCCAGGTGGGTATATCAAAGGCCGAAATGAATCCCTGAAATGAAATGCCCGCCACGATGTAGCCACCGTCGCAAATGATGAACTGTATGAATATCTCATCAGTTATTAGTGTAGGTGACCACTCAACATCCAATAGAATGATTGGCGAGTTTGCAAAATGCAGTTGTATGTATGTAGTCGAAAACACGGAATATGATACATTGGCAGGTATTCCTGCTTTAAACAGTTCTAGATCAAAATCCGACTCCGGGTTTTGTGGTTCGTCTTTGGACGGCATACGAAATTGTGTGATCTCGCATCCAATACGACTACATTTGAAAGCCTTGAAGTTCCTTCCAGGATTTTGTCGATATGTGAGTATCCAAATGTTTGAATATGCTTTACAGTTTGCGTGTCTATTTTTATCCAGTTTGATTTTCGATTACAGTATTGACGGAAAGAATAGATATCCAAGTCATTCCCGTTCTCGGAAATTTGTGCTGATATCAGGATGATTAATTTATGAAATAATCGCTGGCCAAAATGCTTTTTTTCATCAACCTTCCTTCCAAACGCTTTTGCAACTTGTAAAATGGGATTTGTCTCCTCAGAAATGATGTCATGGTTGCTTTCCACAAGAGTAATGTGCATATCAAAATGACGTGAATATGCGTCAGATTTTGATTTTAAATTGTCGGCCTGAAATAGCAGACGTACGTACGTACGTAGAAGTCGTTCCTCGGAAATTATCGGATTCAGCACATATCTGGTGATGGTAGTTGTTAAATGGTCATTCCACCAAGACGCAATTACGTCATTAGTTTCCCATTGATCAGGGAATAGATGCAAGTGCAATACAGATAGCCATCCAAATGGAGCTTGAACTTTTGTTGTTTTCTTCCTGCACAAAGTTTATTTGGAATTTTCGATAACGATTATATGAATATAAATCGGGTCGATGGTTTGAGAGGGAAGAAATGATTTGCGTACTTTGTTTTAAATCGGACGGTAGATCGCACTGTTTTGGGTTGAGAAAGTGAATCGAAATTGGAGATGTCTCAGGGTACAGGAAATTTTCAAGTGCTTTGGAAATGAGCTCTGACCTCTTAAACTAATATTCTCCATTTCCACATGATGTACGTGTCCTTTTTGTTGTACCCAGCGCTGTACATCTCAAGGTGAGTTGTAAGAGACCAAACACTTTTATTGTGATCGAATTATGAAATGTGGACATTTTATCTGAGTTTTGCCTATGAACTAATTTGAAATCTACACAGTAACTGAGCTAGATATATGTCGTCCGCTTTGACCGCACCTGTGACTGTTTACGTAAACTTACGTTGTAATACCTACTTTGGAATTGGATTAGTTAGAGCTGAAACTTCCAGGTCAAGTACTACCAAATGTATCAGCTCTTAATAATCCAGTAATTAGGCACTACACTACAACGTGCGTTTACATAAAACGTTCAATTTCGATGATTAGATACTAATGTGCGTAGGAATTTTTGGACACGATGTAGTTTGTCTTTCCACGTCTAATGATGTATATGTGGCAGTCCATTAATGGAGCACGTCGGATAAAAATGAAGACGGGATTGTACTTTTAATGGAATAGATTTCGTTTCCTACATAACACGTGTATACCTATCGATATAACTTACATACTCATTGGTATGAGTACTAGTCTTATGCATCCTGGCACACTTAAAAGATTCCTCAATCAAACACTTATGTTGCTGCGGAGAATGGTTACACCATTTCATTTCGCGTTTCATGATCTACCTGGTATCATTATACTCGTAACGCGGAAGAGTTGTGGAAATAAGGAAATAAACCACGTACTTATATCACTAGTTGCGGTTGGCTACCGCTCGAATATGTGTATTTAACGGTTTGAAGACATTAAATAGACAATCGAAAATTAGAATGTTGTATGTAAAAAATGTAGTGAATCAAGGAAATACAGTTTGCTCACTTCTGGTTTATTAACTACCGGAAGCATGAAATGCTTGAAAGGTAATTATAGCGATTGATCTGTTTGTGTCTGTCTGTCTGTCTGTGTGTCCGTACGCACTCTAACTTCCGTTCACATTGACCGATTTGAACCAAATTTGGTACACATACCTTGACCCATAAGGACCTTCTTTATTGCTTTTCAACGATGTACCTCTCCTTGACCGGAAATATGGGGGTCGGCGTATTCGAAGCGGTGTGGGGACCAAGTCGGCAAAACACTTTATTGTCTCAATCGATAGAGGAGTTCAAGACGATAATTTTTTGCCAAGGCACCAAGGGTCAAATCGGTGACCTGGCGGTGGGATGGGCCGTCGAAGTTATGGGGTGCCAAGTCGTCAAAATATTTTATGCCATAAATCGATGGCGATGGTCAATTTGTGCCACAAAAATCTGGTATAATGGACAAATGTGTATCCAAATATGTTATTTTTGCATTCATCACTCTTCCGGTAGTTATGTATTAAAGGTTTACCCCTTACTAGTTTATTAAGCAAAGGTTTCTTGGTGTAATGGTGTTACTAGCTTTACGTACCCTGATGTATAAACTTCCGCCTTCGAACTCGTTTTGCGACGCTGAAATGTAATGTTTACATTTTGCTTTTCACATGATATTACGTCGATGTAGGTAACATGGAGACATGAAAATCGAATTATTAGGGGGAGTAAATTATATAAATCGTATCACTAATTTGGTAGTGATTTACATTATTATTTGCTAGCTGCTCTGAGTCTCCACCGAGTACTGGAATACTATTTACGAAATGATGGTTGTAGACAATCGCGATGTAAAACATTTAAATTTGGGACTGACACGTGATGGATATTAAATAAATTGTATCAATACCTCATCTAATAATAAAGTTAATCCTATCAATATCACATGATAATAAGCACATATGTAGGAGGATATATAGTCTAATGTAAATAATGATCTGCATTTGTTTTCGCATTCATGGTAAATAAAAATTAGATGTTATATTGATACCATTGGTAGTTAATATGATATAAAATTTGTGCGGCTCAATCACCACTTGATGTGCATAAAGTTGGGGGTTAATATTACAAACAACGACAGTTTCAACAGAATACCCATTATTTCATCGCTTTAACTAGTTTGTCGACAAGTGGTGAAGTCTAATTACATTATTTCGGAGAGAATTAGATAAAATGTTTTTATTATACATAATTCTTTATACATTTTGTCATACACAAACATAAGTTAAACCATCTAAATTTAATTTTATAAATATTATCCACTATACAAGAACATTGATATTTTATAATAAGATAACCATATGATTGTGAGACGACTGTAATTATATCCGAAATAAGTAAGCGATTAATTGTAATTGTGAAGGCAATTCATCCTGTCTCCAAGATTATATATTTAAGGGCGTACATCTTTAGCTTGATTTGCAAAAATTTCATTCCAAGGAATTTACGCATTTTTTTACCACGGAAATCCGCACATAACTCGCCGTAATCTTCAGCTTCTTGTAAAACACCATTAATTGCTTATTGATTTCAGCAACAAATAAAATACCTGCAACTGAAAGACCAATTCCCAATGCAAGAAATATGACTACCGTATTTCCACTCAACAGCAGTATAAAATCAGACTCTCGACTTGACGTCATCTCCATTTCTGTCTTACTATTCCTAAAATTCAAATATTTTCTGACACTCACTGTTGCATTCAAATACTTAAAAATCCCTGATGACCATATTGCTTTATACCTTCCTAGAATCCACGGGTCTCCCCAGTTTGAGAATGTCCATCCTTTGTAATGCGAAAGAAGATGCTCATTACTTTTTGATATGATCGGTTTTGGACGCCTTGGTTTTCCTTCCATGTTTCTGATATACTCCCAAATGTATGTCTCCGTCGTCGATGCCCTCCGTCGAAATTCGGGTTCAAGCGCATTCACAATGTCCGACCAGTCAACTAGGACAGTCTTGTTGCAGATATCGGGAAACATAAAGAAGAGATTGTTGACTGAACCCCAGTGTAATATATCTATGTTCGCCTCCGCTATAGCGCGAATCAGATTATGTTCAGAAGTTCCGTTCTGCAAGTAGGGCTCCTTTGAAGTATCCAGGAGATACCCAAATGCTGTACGTTTGACAAAATCCAAAATGTGCTCCGCGCTTTTGTTCTCACCCAGGAATGGCACATTTACCTCTTGCATTACTAATGAATTTCGTGGATAACTCTGTCTCACCAAGAGCTTGTACTTCATTTGGAAGATTTCGTCAAACGTTTGATAATAGATCGTCTTCTTTGGAGCAGTCAACTCCCCGATGTTGTCGCCAAGATAGAAATAGCCAATAATGAAAACACTCATTGTCCATAACTGGACAGATATTTTCAACCGACTAATCTCACGTTCAGTTCCCTGGAAAAGGAAAATCCTTACCACCGCGAAGGCCGACTCCAGGTACCGAAACAAGCGGGTGTGTATGTTCATATTGGGCTGGATCTGAGTTTGTTCCTGATGATATACTACTGCCATGAGCACAAAGAGTCCAGAGATTAGAAACCAGGTGGGAATGTCGAAAGCTGAAATGAAGCCTTGAAATGAAATGCCCGTTGCTACGTGGCCACCATCGCATGTTATGAACTGTACGAACACTTCGTCAATTATTAGTGTCGGTGACCAGTCAATATCCTGAAGGACTGTTGGGGAATACGCGGAAAATTCCTGTAATGCGTATGCCGTGGAGTAAATGGAATATGTGGTGTTTGATGGTATTGCCGCTTGAATCAGCTGTAGATCTAAATCCAATTCGGGGTGTTTGGGATCGTTATCAAACTGCATAGGAAATTGGGTCAACTCGCAGCTGATACGACTGCATTTGAAAACCTTGATGTCTACTTCCAGGATTTTGTCAATATACGAATAGCCAAATGCTAATGTGTTTTTGATTGTTTGTCTGCCTATGCTAATCCAATTGGATTTGTTGATGCAGTATTGACAGAAAGAATAGATATGTAAGTCATTATGACTTTGTGTACGTTGGGTTGATGTCAGAATCATAAACTTTTGAAAGAATCGCTGACCAAAATGGTTTCGTTCATCCATCTGCTTTACAAACTCTTTCGCAAACTGCATAATTGGATATTGAGATTCCACATTGTTGAAATCGGTTTCCATTAGAACGATGTGCGCATCAAAGTGACGTGAGTATGCGTCGCATTTTGACTGTATATTGTCATCCTGGTATAAAAGACGTATAAGCCTTGCATCAGAAATCAACGGATTTAGCACGTATCTGGTAAAGGTAGTTGTTAAATGGTCATTCCACCAAGACCTTTGGTTTGTTTCTTCTGCATATGGGAATACATGCAAGTGCAACACAGATATCCATCCAAACGGAGCCGGTACTATTTTTGTGATGTTAGTTAGTAGGGAGAAATTTTCCGCCAGTTTAACGTATCTGTCAAATGAGTACAAATCGGAACCTTGATTTGAGGGGGAGGAAATTATGACGGTACTGTATTCTTTGCCGGATGGTAGATCACATTGGTTTGGGTTGAGAAAATGAATCAAAATTGGAGAGATCTCAGGAAAAATGAAATTTTGTAGTGCTCTTGAAATAACTGCTGCTCTCTGAAAGTCATACTTTTCCTTTCCACATATTATGGGTTTCTGTTCTGCTGCAGGCGTACCTTCACCACTGAAAATGTGACATAAGAGGAGAAGCACTTTGAAGAAATTCAAACAATGGAATATGATTATTTTTGTCTTCATTTTTTCCCACAACATGTAATAGTATTCCTGATTTTCCTCACGTCCTGACCGCACGCGTGACCAATGGTGTAGTACTTAGGAAGTGGATGAGTAAGGGTTTCCTGGTCAACTACTTTACTTAATTACATTCGAATATGAGGAAATATTAAGGAGACGACGAGTTTTACGGTTCCACGTGCAATTGAATAATGCCAGTAATTCACGGTTATGGTAGGACGCAAGTGGTTGAGGGAATGTAGTTGTCTCTGGCTACTCTATTACATTAGTATTAGTATGCATACAAATAAATGAATGAGAATGAATACCTTTATATTTCATATGCTTAATTACTAGGTGTAAGCATGCGGATGTATATAAGAGCTTCCGTAATCGAGCACTAACGTAATTACGGTGATTTGTTATGCTTAATCTGCCACACCTCCTGTCACATAATGTATTGATGGAGCCGATGTCACGACTCTGTTGACGCGGATGGCTTATGTAGAAAAGGATGCCAACATCGGAATAATGTCACGGTTTTCGGTTAGTCAACATTGACAGATGTATATGTACAAGCTTTTCGTTTTAAATAGACCACGGCACGCCGGAAATCAACGTGAAATGATTTGTAACCAATAATTAAAATAGTCAGGTCAACTCCTCTTTATTTCCAGCCAGTAGCACTATTTGGTCTTATTGATGAAGTAATTAAGTACATTATGATGACTTTAACCGAATGTGCATTGCCAGGCATGAATATTACTGTTGTATTCTGTCGGTTCTAGGACTAGAAATGTTCCTCCAACACCTCCAAATTATTCTCAAATTTTCCCTTCCTCTACGAGTTCTACTCTATCGCCATTTTGCACCCAGTCTCAATGGATTCGCAATGCTGTAATTCCGCCCAGGCCACTTAAAAGTAACTAGATTGTTAAACGAGACCTTTACGAGTATTCTTACCAATCACATATGCAATTCATTTGCTTTCATCTTAAATTATTGTTAATTAAGATGTTTCAAATATGTTAGTATCGAAGTAATACCTGCATTTGAATAGATATGATGTATGAGCCAAATATGTATGAAATTGAATTAAAAAAGATATCATGAGCAAATTGTAGTACGCTGTAAAGCGATATTGTGAACTGTACTGTTATCATAAACAATAGGTTATTGATTTGTCAGTGTCAACGTCATATTACAACATATAGAGAATTATATTATTTTGCGGCTTTCATACATAATATTGTCCTAGTTGCGCTTCCTCCTTACAAAGTACACGTACAAAACATATTATGTTCGCCGGTATCAGGTAATCAGCTGAATTTAACTACGCACTAAAATGTTTCTACCTACTGCCAACGTCAAACTATTGTAATTGAATTAGGTTTTTATTGACACTCAACAGTTGAGTTCTGTCTAACCTCGCGAAATGTTACAAATATATCCAGATATATATTTCCACTCTATATTTACGATTTGACTTCTTGGATTGCATATATAATCGTAAGCGTATTTATAAATCATATGTCAACTGCATTTAAAATCAAGTATATACCTCAATTAATTCATTCCGGAGTTGATACGTGAATGAATCAGTCAAATGATCCCAAGTTAAAAATCATAAAAAATCAGCGAAAATCGTATTTTACATAGTTTTACTTGCGGAGAAAGTTTTCTTTCAATTCAATATTATGTCAAGCAATTTTGTAATTACATTTTAGTTTGTAAAAACTTTCTCGCGAATGTGGAGAGTAATAGTAATTCTATAGGAAACACTTTTTACAAGTAACCAGTACTAACTAATGCGCTGGTGAATACTGTGATGACCTTCGTGCAATTTGCGACATGTAACAAAATAAATATAAAGTTTCTTCTGCGCTCGCATGTGATCTTTAATAAAAGTGTGAACTGACATTTGGCACATGTTCCAATTTGTCACAAATTAATCATCTTGACGAAACCCGTGATGTGGTGTCATTTTTGTATTAAATATAGTGTGGTTAATCAACTGACAAAATAACGTAATGCATTTATGATAACTGGATCGCCTTAATTCTTATTTTATTCATAGGACAAATTCTACGACGATTCTAGTATGAATATCCTACCAACGTTAATGCAATTATAATGCTGTACTTTATGAGAAGTTTTTAGCGAGAACATACCTAAACTTAAAGAATTCTAAATCGTATAACGTGCAACCTGTAAGTGGCAAGCTGGCCTTTCAGTTTGTATCACACTTACATCAATTCTCTTCACATCAGCATAGGTCGTTACTTTTACGACGGCCGTGCACAATTCAACACATTTCCAGCATACATTTGCGACCATACTTTTGAAACTGAATTTCATATTCTTATACACTTGCTTTATTTGAGTGCATATCTCGACAGCAAGCAGAACCGCTCCTACAGACAGCCCCAAGGCAAATGCAATAAAGATGACGACCGTGTTCCCGCTTAAGGACAACGTGAACTCAGATGCCCGACTAGATTCTTCCTCTAATTCTCTTTCTTTTTCTCGAAATTTCAAATTTCTGATGCGACTCACGGTATCATTAAAATATTTGAAAATCAGTGATGACCAAATCGATTTGTATCTGCCCAAACTCCATGGATCTCCCCAATGCGAGAATGTCCATCCTTTGAAATGGGAGACAAATTGCTTGTCGCTCTTCGATACAATGTATGACGATGGCGATCGATGCTTTTTCTTCAACGCCTCCCATCTGAATAATGCTTCGAATTTATTGACAACGTTGGACCATTCCACAAGAGCCGTCTTATTACATATGGTCGGAGTAGCAATGAACATGATACTTGTCGACCACCAAATGGAAAGCTCGTGGTCCGACTCGGAAATTCGACGAAGCAATTTATGCTCATTTGTGTTATATGACAGGTATGGATCTTTTGAGCTATCGATAAGATATCCGAAACCAGAAAATCGGAAAAAATCCAAAATACGCTCCTGGTTTTTGGTATCATTGATGAATGGTACTTCTACAAGTACCATTGTCATAAAGCTGGCAGGATATATGTGTCTCACAAATAGCTTGTAGTTCATGTCCAATATGTCATCGAATGCTTGGTTATGAACCGTCTTCCTTGGAGCTGTCCAATCGCCAATGTTGTCGCCTAAGTAGAAATAGCCGATAAGGAATATACTCATGGTCCATAGTTGTACGGGGATCTTCAGTCTTCCAAATTCCCGTTCGGTTCCCTGAAAAAGGAAAATCCTCACCACGGCTAACGATGACTCGATGTATCGAAATAGGCGCCGGATGTTAGTGCTCATATTCAAGTTATCCTTTTCTTGCTCATGATAATGAACAAAGGTCATTATGATGAAAATTGCTGATATTAGTAGCCACGTTGGTATGTCAAAAGCTGAAATATAACCTTGGAACGAAATCCCTTTCTCGATATAGCCCCCGTCGCATGTGATGAATTGTATGAATATCGCATCGGTTATAAGTGTGGGAGACCAGCGCGCATCCATTATGACTTGGGGCGATGTTCTATAGAATGATTTCATGTCCCACCCATTTGCCCCGTAGTGCACTTTGAATGTTGCGTTAACAGGAAGTCCTGCGCGGAATATGTCAATATCCAAATCCCAATTCACTTCGATGAATGTCTCCCTAAACGATTTTTGAGGAAATTGCATCAGCTCGCACCACATGCGACGACATTTGAAAACGTCTATTCTCACATTTACGATTTTGTCAAGATAGGAGTATCCAAACAACAGCATGTGCTGAACAGTGTTTTTTCGATTAGCAGCCAGTTTGTTCGTTGGTAGTTGCAATACGCGCAGAATGCATATATTTTCAAATTACTATTTGGTTGTTCACTTTCTTCTGGAATGATTACCACAAGCCTTGGAAGTACCTCTGACGAAGTGGGTTTACGCGGTATGTTTTATCAGCTGCAAAGGGTATTGTGACGCGTCCCGATAGAATAATTCAATATGCACAAAGTCATTTGTTTACAGTACCAGTTGCATATTGGAAATATGATACACATATTTCTTGGACTAGACAAGGCTAAAAGTATGCCAGAAATAGTTACGCATATGAGGATTAGTGAATGGTAATATCTTTTGAAATTCATTTGCAGTTATTATTTGGACATATGAGCATTTAAATTTTTAATAATCTACGTTCACGCATTTCTTATTTCCTTACAACAAAATATACATTAAGCAATCGTTGTATATATACAACGTGGCAAATATAATATTGGTGTAAATTTTTAGACGTCGTGTTTTTGTGTTATTACTCAATGTATTCAATTCTATCACTTCTACATAAGTTAGTTCGTCGACATACCTTGATACATATTCCATATTTCTTAATGTCAATGTACTAAAATCCACATTAAATGTTTAATACATTTGTGTGTACTACTTTTATTCGTAAGCAATGCTCGCATAATGTCTATAGCAACAACGAAATTATTCACTTTGTTGCCACCATGATCTTTGTTACTTCTTTAACGTTACCTTGCTTTGAAACGATTGTGAACAACTTTCTAAATTTACTTCTGACTGTAGAAAGTATACATCTCAACATTGACCGTAATACCCTGAGAAATACAATAATTTGTTGGTTGATTTCCATTGCAAATGTCATACTTCCAACTGAAAGTCCGATTCCCAATGCAACAAATATGACGACCGTATTTCCACGCAGTAATAGAGTGAAATCTGAATCTCGACTAGATGTCATCCCATATTTTCGATCCTCCTTTCGAAAATTCAAATATTGCTTGTTGGTCACTGTGGTATTTAAATGCTTGAAAATCCCCGACGACCACATAGTTTTAAACCTTCCCAAGATCCACGGGTCGCCCCGGTTCGAGAAAGTCCATCCTTTGTAATGCGATACAAGATGTTTGTTGCTTTTTGAAATGATGGGTTTTCGGCGGCTGTGGTCTCCATGCAAGGCTCTGACATAATTAAAAATATATGTCTCAGTCATCAACGCCCTTCGTCTGAATTCGGGTTCAAATGCATTTACAATATCAGACCACTCAACCAGGGCAGTCTTGTTGCAGATATCGGGAAACTCAAAGAAGAGATGGTTGACTGTCAACCAGTGTGAAATATTGTTTTCCGACTCCGCTATAGTGCGAAGCAGATTATGTTCTGTGGTGCCGTTGGCAGATACGGTTCCTTTGATATATCCAGTAGATATCCGAAAGATGTCCGTCTCACAAACTCTAAAATATGCTCCACGCTTTTGTTCACAGCCAGGAATGGTATATTTACCTCTTGCATTGTTGCAGCATTTCTTGGATAACTCTGCCTCACCACGAGCTTGTACTTCATTTGGAATATTTCATCAAACGTTTGATAATAGATGGTATTCTTTGGAGCAGTCAACTCGCCAATGTTGTCGCCAAGATAGAAATAGCCGATGATGAAGATGCTCATTGTCCATAACTGGACAGATATTTTCAGGCGATTAATTTCTCGTTCCGTGCCCTGGAAGAGGAAGAGTCTTAATACCGCCAAAGCTGATTCGATGTACCGGAACAGGCGGGTACGTATGTTCATATTGGGACCGATCTTCGCTTGTTCTTGATGATAGACGACTGCCATGAGAATAAAGAGCCAGAGATTAGGGACCACGTGGGGATGTCGAAAGCTGAAATGAAGCCTTGAAATGAAATGCCCGTTGCTACGTAACCACCATCGCACGTTATGAACTGCATGAAGACTTCGTCAGTTATTAGTGTCGGCGACCAGTCAACATCCTGAAGGACTATTGGGGAATACGCTGAAAATGCCTGTTGTTTGTATGCCGTGGAATATATGAATATGTGGTGTTGATGGTATTGCCGCTTGAATCAGCTGTAGATCTAAATCCAACTCGGGGTGTTTGGGGATCGTTATCGAACCGCATAGGAAATTGGGTCACCTCGCAGGCTATACGACTGCATTAAAAACCTTGACGTCTACTTCCAGAATTTTGTCAATATACGAATATCCAATTGCTAATGTATTTTTGATGTTTGTGTGCTTATGCTAATCCAGTTTGATTTGTTGTTGCAGTATTGACAGAATGCGTAGATGTACAAATCATCCTGATTTGTTTACGTTGGGTTGATGTCAGAACCATAAACTTTTGAAGAATCGCTGACCAAAATGGTTTCGTTTATCAATCTGCTTACAAATTCCTTCGCAAACTGCAATATTGGATATTGAGATTCAGCAATGTTGTCATCGGTTTCCATTAGAACAATGTGCGCATCAAAGTGACGTGAGTATGCGTCGCATTTAGACTGTAAATTGTCATCCTGGAATAAAAGGCGTATAAGCCTTTCATCAGAAATCAACGGATTAGCACGTATCTGGTAAATGTAGTTGTTAAATGGTCATTCCACCAAGACGAAATTTGTTGGTTAGTTCTTTTGGACACGGGAATAAATGCAAATGCAACACAGATATCCATCCAAACGGAGCCTGTACTATTTTGTGATGTTTGCTTGTAGGGAAAATTTGTCTCCCAGTTTCCAGTATCTGTTATATGAGTACAAATCGGATCCTTGGTTTGAGGGGGAGGAAATTATGGCGGTACTGTATTTTATGCCGGATGGTAGATCACATTGGTTTGGATTGAAAAAATGAATCAGAATTGGAGAGATCTCAGGAAAAAGGAAATTTTGTAGTGCTCTTGAAATAACTGATGCTCTCTGAAAGTCATACTTTCCTTTCCACATATTATGGGTTTCTGTTCTGGTGCAGACGTACCTTCACAACTGAAAATGTGATGTAAGAGAAGAAGAACTTTGAAGAAATTCAAACGATATAATATGACTACTATTGACTTCATTTTTCCCACAACCTGTAATACTACCCCTACATTAGATGAACTGATTTTCCTCCCGTCCCGACCGCACGCGTGACCGATGTTGTAGTACTGAGGAAGTGGATGAGTTTAAGCTTTCTGGTCACCTACTCTATTTAATTAATATAAGGAAGAATTTGGATACGACAAGTTTTATCGTCCACGTCAATTTAATAACGCCGGTCATACACGGACATGGTAGGACGTAGTAGTGGAGGGAATGAAGTTTATCTGGCTACTCTATTAAATTAGTATGTACTTAGAAAAAATAATAGTAAATTTATATTACATATGCTTAAGTACTAGTCATTAATAATCGTTGGTTCGGCTGACTAGAAATGTTCCTCCAATACCTCCACATTATTTTCAAATTTCCCTTCTTCGGCTAGTTTCAGTCTCCCTTTATAAACTCGTCCCAATCAATTCTGAAACATTATCGCCACTAGAAATTGCCTCCAACCATTACCATTTGAAATGCATCACAATGCCATCATTCTTTCAAGACACTAACAGTAACTTCTTCGTAAATAAGAACTTTACGAGTACTCTAGAAACCACTTCTGCAACTGATTTGCTTTCATCTAAAACTATGACCAATTATGATGCTTCACGTATATTTCCAAGCAACAGCTGCATTGTTCAGATAGGATTTATGAGTCAAATGCGTATTGTACTGAATTAACAAGATATCATGGGCAGAAAATGTTGTTCGCTCTAAAGCGATACTGTAAACTGTAAGTACAGTACTGTAACATTAACAATAGGTTATTGATTTGTCTTGTCTACGTCATTTTAGCACCGGATAGATAATTACATTATTTGTATCTTATATATATAACACCGTCCCGGTAATACTTCCTCCATATAAAGTCGACAAACAAACATATTATGCTCATCGGTATCATGTAATCAACTGTATGAACTATATATAAAATGATTTCTACCAACAGCCAACGTCAATCTATTGCAATGTAATTAGGTTTTACTGACAGTCAACAGTGAGTTCTGCCTACCTGGCGAAATGTAACAAATATGGCCAGACATATATTTCCCACTCTATATTTACGTTTGACTTTTTGGATTACATATATAATCGTAAGCATATTTATAAATCATATGCCAACATCATTTAAATCAAGTTTATATCTCAATTTATTCATACCGCAGTTAGTTGCAGCTTAATATCTAAAAAAATGAATAGGTAATGGATAGTACAATAGCAGGCGGATACTTGGACTTGGTGGCAGCCCGTCAAAACAACGTAAAAATAAAAACAATCACCAAATGGTGGCCCTCAACCAAATAATGCAAATAATGGTAGTCCGCCACCGTATACTGTGAACGGCGGCAGTCCTCCTCTCAAACCCAACCAAATACGTACGGTAAGCGTAAAAATAAAAAAGGTGGGAAACGTAGACAGATGGACGTAACTTGAAAATCCTAATCCTCCGCCAGCGCCTGTAACTCAACAACCCTGTGTTTGCGTGTGTAACTACGAAACAACGCCACATCAAACGTTAGCGACCCACGCACCACAAAGTCATTACTTCAGCTCCTCATTATTACACTACACGTGCATCTCCAACAACAACTCACATGATCTAATAACACCGTGTCATTCGCACCCAACCACTACGAACCGTCAGATCTGTGACCCACGTAACCACGCATCCTGTAACCAAGACGCAAAAAGCCGTCACCCCTTACGACAACCACTATAGTTCCTGAGCCACCAGTCGTTACGATCCATGAAGATGTCACTCCAAATACTGTGCTGAAGAAAGACCTCTCTACTTGCTATGGCTGTTACAAGCGACGAAGAACAACTTGATGATACGCTAACAATGAATTGCTGCCGTAGGACTACGGGCACCTGCAAGCGTGTAAGCATCTAATGAAACCCCATTGAATATTCGTATACCAATACCATTCGGTTGGAGCTTGTAAATCTTATATTATTTGATGTGTCTTCATTTTGAAGTTCCTGTCGAAGAAAGAAAAGTGAAAACCACTGTCTAGTGAAAACACGCAAGGAGGAAATGATTTTGAGTTTTGTTGCCGCATGACGAAAGCTTGAAGAAAAACTTCCGGTACATCATGCAAGTATGGACGGAAATGAAGGAATGTTGCAAAATGAACCCATCTGTGCATAGAATTTTGCTATGCGTAAATTCAGATACAGCGACCCTGACTTTGTGAATAAATGTGTCAAATTATATCAGTTGTAATGTGACGACTTTACTTCAGGTATGGTTTCGGATTATGTGTTGAAAACATACAAAATCAGTGCATAGCGTATTATACATAGTTTCACATGTGGAGAAAGTTTCTCTCCATGCAATGGGTCAAGCAATTTTGCAAATAAATTTGTAGTGTTTACATACTTTGGTGAATGCGGAAAGGCTTTATGTAACATATCAACAGTACAGTAAGTTATGCGCTGGTGAGTATAATGACACCTTGGACTAACTATAAAGATGCGACCAAATAAATTTGAAAATTTTTTGCGTCAAATGTGATTTTTAATGACTTTGGAGGGGCTAAAGGGAGTGCATGTAGAAGGTGATGGTGGTTGTAAGATAATTGGGTCGAGTTTACATTATGTGAGCCGACATGGGTGCACGTTCCAATTATCATCCAGTGAAATTATTTTCATACACAGTAATACCATAATTCTAGAATAGCAACAACCAATGCATCAATAACAGACACCAAACGATTGTTTTACGGGATACGCTTCCAATGCTAATGGACATGTCATTGCAATTAATGCTCACGTTCCCCATATTATCTCAAGTCTTTGAAAACAGCCTAAAGGAAGTTGCATTTGGATTACAAAGTTGCAGGGTAGTGGTTATCGTATGTTTGATACATAACTGATGGGGCATATGTGTTGCATAAAATATTTCAAACGGGTACGAATTAACCGCACGTCCTAAAGCTAATGCAATATCCAGAAGCGTAAATATTTTGCTCGTTAATGAATGTCTGTAACTGTCTGTTTGCGTGCATACGTCATTGCTGAGACGCCTATTAAATAGTGTAGGTTACGACATCTAGACAATATTCGGCGCTCAACATAAGGATGAACTCATGACTCCCTACATAATACTTTTACAGCAAATAGACAGTGACGTTCAAGATGCGCCGTGTAAAGGATGTTATTCCTTTCATTTCGGCACCGACAATGAGTTGTATTGTTACGGCGACGTCATTAACACCGGGGCAACTATCGTGAATAGCTCGCTTCTGATTGTCGTCAACAACAGACGTGTCATCATCATAGAGTAAAGTGGGATATGACTGTGTTTCTAGTTCATTCATTTCCAAAATGCATGCATACCGTACGCATTATATTCGGAACTACATTTCCTAAAAACATCAATCTGTCTCTCATTCATAGTTTTTATCTATCAGCGTAAAGAATATTGCATATGGCCAAGTCCAATTTTCAGTTACCGTGTCCCATGTGGATTTTCTGTGTTACTTATTTTGGCGTAAGTAAATTGAACATGGTCATTCTACACGTGTACCTTCACAATCTTTTATTCATACATCTTAATTAATGTTTTTTAATCAAAAGGTAATTGACGAGACTACCGGCGGACTTTCGTTATTGGGAATTAACTTCTCGGTGGTGACTCCAACCGAGAATCAACATCAACAAATCCTCCAAGCATAACCCTTATGGCAACCCGTAACTGGAGGAAGCCCACAATATCAACCACCTCCGGCACCTCCACCGGTAATACCAAACCTACAACACCACAACCAGCAGCACATCAACCTGTAACACCCCAACCTTGCGTTTGCACCTGCAATTATGAACCACGATCACTCAACCATACATAACTCCACACCCGCATTATTACACGACCGAAGGCAACAAAGCGGAGCTGCTCATCGCCGCACAACCTCATTGACTCGAGTGCACAATAACCACAGTTACTCCTGTGTCTGAATGACGTGGCCCACATATCAACAACTCATGCGACAAGTGAACCGATGCTGCCAGTTACACACTGTGAATCTGGACAACAGATACCACCACAACGTTCCCGGTCCTCGAAATCGTAGTGCCAACTATCGAAGAGTTGATGACAACCATCTCTCACATGACGACCGGACCCATCACATCTCCCTTGCATGTTACCAGGTGGATGCGTCCAGCTGATGATACGTTGACAAGTAACTGTGTCCTGTGAGACACAACGGGGTCAGTAAAAAGGTATACAAGGATCCCACATGAATGATGAGCGATAGGACAGCGCGTCTATGACAGCGCTGTGAGATTTTACTTGTACTCATAGTTCACTATGGCTGGTGGAAGACAAGCGGAAACACCATGGCATTCCGAAAACCGCAGGATATGAACTGGCACGTGAGGTGTTGCTGTGCCGTAGGACCAAGGTTTGAGAGAAAACGCCCGTCACTCATGCAAGGTTATTAGACGAAATAACCTGCAAAATGCGCCTAATCGTTCATTAGTAACTTCATAGACTCCACTGTTGATATATCAGTTGTTTCCACAAGACAGAAATGCCTATCTGAGTGTCTGAGAGGGTCGCAGATAGCGCATGTGTATTGAGCGCACCAAATTAAGGTGACTATAGTAGCGAGATAGGCAGGTCGCAAATGAGACTGCTAACAGGTATTATATTCTAAACTAGTTTGTTTAATCTTTTAACGTTTACAGGTGCAGTACAAGCGAGGCTCGAGACGATTGATAAACAGACCGTAATCAAAGGCCTCCTGATTAGTCTACTAAAATGGTTTGTGAGTTGTTACGTTCTACTTGCATATCTCTCTGAACTGGCTCGTGGTCAAGTACACTGAACTGTCCGCGCACTCGGGTGGCATAACATATAAAAAGAGCTGTAATGCAATCATTAGTTTTCATACATTCTATGGGAAACTTCCCTTCTAAACTTCGGTGTAAACCGTAGAAACATTGTGGCAAACGGACGTCGAAGTTCACGTCGGCGCAGCGTATAACTGTATCACGGAAACACCAAGCTGTACAAATTTGGTGACTAAAATAGTTAGCGCATCAGTTTTGGAAACTCTGTCATAAACAAAGCGTTGTCCCAGCCAATCACTTATAACGAGTCGAGAAGGGACAGACAGCATGTGGAAGGTATCGGCAAGTAACCCGAAGTGTGCTCGGTTCCCTCATTTTGTGGGTTTTGGCCCCCCGAGCCCAATATGAATTAAAAAGGGAAATATTTTGTTTAGTAATACTTAGTACATTAGTTGTAGTTTTCTATCATCCCCAGTCATACGACATATTTGCTGTGGCATCATACTTAGTGTATAGCAGGAGGCATGATACATCATTAGTATGTAATTGAGTTGGGATCGGAGTGCGTGGTAAGTAGTATATATATATCACAGATGTCAACTGTACTAGAAATACACCGTGTATATGTACTAACTTATTTGAATATGTCATAAAATGAAGACTAGAACCAAATTAGCGTTTCTCACAACTTTGATACCGTCGTCTCCGTGTGCTGTCACACGCGCATAGAACTATAATTACGCGTGTATAGCCATTTGACGGAATTGCGAATTTCAGGTAGTACTGTGATTACGACGAATATTTCTACTACAAAAAGTAAGAGTATCGATTTACTTAGAAGCAATGTCATGACACAACTCAATACACTTGGCAGCGGCGCATTAATGTTTAACCTTTTACGATCAGTGTACGATGATCCTCAGCATAGAATATCTATCACAGACTGAGTCCACGTACGACTTCCCATTTGTTTTCCTAGCAGTTACTGCGGTATCGATATAACGACTTTGCTCATTTACTTTCCAAATATACATTTATCTGCTTTAATTATTTGTGTTGATTGACATTTGTGCGAACGATAACAGCACTAGCCACAAACTAGCTCTCTTAGGTTCCTTAAATCTACTACGACTCCACACAGTTTACGATGTTGACTATGCTCGATTTCGCAGCTCAAGGCCTTTATATCCTCACATTATAGCATTCACGTTCAATCCTTGGATTAGATTTCTGATTCGATTGAACACAAGTTCGGTGTCCGTCAGAGCATTGCTATTCACGCTGGACTAGTAGTAAAGCAATATTGCCCGTCTTAAAACGTGACACATACGTTTTGAGGTCAATAAAACAACTAATGCGAAAATAGGACAACCCGCCCACTCTTTATTGTTTATCGCTGCCCTAGTCACCTAGAACTATGAGACCCTGCAACTGAAGTCTATTCTGATCGACACTGAATATTCATAGTGCCCCTATACAATACTAATCAAATTGCGGCCGCTGAGCTCAAGAATTTGCTTTGACTTCGGCGGTTGTTCATTTACTTAGCTCCAAATGGGCTAGGACGGTACGTCAGTGCTACTAGTGGATCTCGAAATATATAACTTACCTGCATAACTAAATTCCTTGTTCTGGTATGTCAAATATGTACTGAACAATGATCGCTGAATAGAGTAAAGTAACGTAATCAGCCAACTCCATTGTTTTGCTGCGGTACATATACCAGTAGCGTCAATTTAATTTTTGTTTCCCGTCTTAGTTCCTCACATTCGCAATGATACTAAAACAAAATATAGAGATCTAACGTTTCGGTGAGCCTTATCTAGGAATAGTAGATCCAATCCTGCTTACTACCCTCGGACTAAGAAAAGATGAACTCGCAACCATAGCGGGGTACCTGATCCACCCAATCCAAATTTAAAGAGGATAAATTTTTTTTCACTGGAATATCAATGGAAGACAGTTCCTTAGGGAGCCATATTGTTCATCGTATGCTCCCGAAACTGATTCTAACTAAGTTTTGTGGAAGGTATTTAATACCTGATCTACCAGCCTCACTCAAGACTGCATACTTGTGAAACCCATGTCAACAGGGGCAGTGCAAGAAGACCACACATACGTATCCCATCTGGGTTCCTGCACTGTGCCTGATATTCCAGTTCTCCCGGTTGAAAATGGTGCATTTTCATCGAGGTAGGCAAGCTTTTGGATTCTGGAAACAGTTTGATGTACAGCAGTCAAAGCCAAAAAACTCGCCGGTACGGGAAGTTAATTAGTACATTTACAACAGCTACGCAAGCTATGCTTCTGTTGCGTCTCCCTGCGCAAGGCAATTCTCGTCAGAGGACACATATGAGTATCATGTCACGTTTACACGTAGCGGCAACTGTATAACATCCGACACGGACCAACGGGCCAATAGGCCAGTGTACACTCTCATCGTACTGTCCCAAGGAAAGATTTAAGAACGCAAAACTCGTATGATGGTCGTCAACAGCTTTGGAACTGCACACTGGGACCACAACTACTTACCGGACGTTCTCGATCGTCACGTGTGGATATCATGGAGGTGTTCCGGAAACATCACCTTACAAATGTCAAAGCAGCTTACCACGATATTCAATGGCACAAGTACCTGACAGACAAAAAAGACATTGATACCTTCTATGTGTCCCAAAGCAAGCATCAGATCGTTATACAGACGCTGCTTACCAGATGGTCTGAAAGCATTTATCAGTTACGTCAGGATGTTTTTCGTATGGTAACGAATCGACATAGACTACGCATTTGTGATGCTGTCACTCTGAGGAAACTGTGGCTAAAGACTTTGCTACACTGGTAGACACACTTCTTTGATGTTCCGACTTGGAGGTTGTGAGTAGGCTGCAGGAACGTACTGTGCGTTATGCTCACAGATGTAAGCCCGTGTGATACAATTCTTCAAGGAAATACGATGACTGCTGAACGTCAGTGCGTTACACATATCAGCATGCCGCGCTGCCTTATATCTCCTGTCGTTTCGTTTCTGCTTGTGCGTTTGCTGATCAAGGATCCGGAAAATATTTCTATGCCGTCCGTAGCGAACAAACTTTTCTACAGTATTCCGCCTTGCGTATTTATGGTATTGAAATGAGTTCAAGGGACACAAATCACGAGTTAACTGGGGGCCACCTAAACTTGTTCCCCTTGAGTACATTGCATGGTAGGTGAGACGCGAATGGCTTCAAATTTAGAACCTTCCATTTAAAAGTATGCCCATTGGACGGACCGGCAAGGGTACGAGGCGAGAAAAATACAAGGCAGGAAACGGGTCCACACGAATACAGTCCGTTGGCGTTGTCTCAATTCTATGTGGGCAATGAATGGTATTCACACTCTTTTGGAACATGGCATAGACTGTTGCAGCATCACAGATATCGCATCTCAACTCAAGTGTACTTACAATTCCGGAATGTTTCCACGTGGCGAAATTTAACATCAACGACCCAGCAAACGTACATATTATAACTTACGATTTTCCCCTATTCGAGTTGTTGAGCCGCTTCCGCCGTTATTTCTAAGGGAAACAGTCAAGGTTGCTGCAGGGCGCAACTTAGATGCGTGGGGGCTCCCATCCTACCTGGGCAGGATGTAATGCTACGGATTGTACATGGCATAATTTCGTTGGCCAATGTCAAAGAAGATTTTAGATCGGTAAGGCTATTTTTGAGGCGGTATTATGACAGGTGGCGACATATATATTCGAGATTAACTTCTACCCACCGTATGAGACATCTGAAGATTTATTTTTAAATCTCACATCAAAGACTTGAAAAGACACGACATCTCGTGCGATCTTCAAAATATTACTTTTGCACCACTGCCCTCATGGGTACGCCTGGTTATATTCCTTGAGAATTTCTATACGTTGCAAAGGGCCGAAAGTAAATGAACAAGAACTGAACTGGATACACAATCTTATAAAAACAATCAGAGTAAAATTATAATCGCCCCAGCCACATGGGCAAGCTGTGAACACTTTAAAGGTTTATGAATTGGCCGAACGCTGCTCGGACGATGTACGGAAACAAGGAGCGCCAGACCTGGACCAGCTTCCAAACCGTCCGCCCGTAGTAATATACTGAGTCGTAACAATAAATGGATGACCAAAGCGAGTACTTTTGTTGTACATGAAGCTAACTTTGCCACCCTCGTTATTTAAACACGACTAGTAAGCCTGACGACGAAAGCCCTTGGTGTGAAGTGACATGCAGGGTAGAGATATTAAGTCCACACTGCCCAGTGATGGAAATGCGCAGAGGAATTTAGGTTAGTTGATATACAAACACATGCAATGTCTCAGGAGAAAAGAGTAGTAGCAGCAAAACGTTTAGGCCGCTATAGTGGACTCAACATGGTACATTTTGTAAGTAATTAAATGTGAAATGAACATTTTACGCGTGACGTCCCCACATTTTGAATGTGTAGCACAAAGAGCACTTGGCTCCTCGGTTTTAATCATTCGAAAGCAATTATGTTTTATTTATGATGCTGCTTTACAATCGCTACAACAGAAATTCCTGTTCATTAATAATCTCCTCCTGACAATGAGATACAAGTAAATTCATTCTTTCACGGAGACGAATTACGCAATTCCTGCAAACAATGTTCAGTGCAAGACGGCTAATAACACCCTAAGAAAATTATGTCATAGTATGTAAAAGAAATGTCACGTGGGTTTTGGCATGTAACAACATGATTAATAACAAATGGAAGTCTCTCCCCAACACACCGTACCTACTACACTTATATATCACGTATTCGACTCCTTTTACATTTCAGTAGTGAGCTGGATATTTGTATTATTTCCCTACACATGGTATTGGCCGGTATAGCTCCATATAATCGTGAATGATACTGATAATTCACGTATCCGCAGTTCCCTATAAATCCATAATACGATTTGCAGAAAACGTCAACAGAAAGGCAGCCTGCTGCACATACCACCCGAAAAGCCCTAGAAGAAAGAGAACAATTTTCCACCAGTCCGCCATTTCGTCCTCTTTCGATGGTTGACATACTTAGTTCACTGTCCCATGGCCTCTTTCATGTATGTTGACGAGTATATAAAATGCCATGTTATTCCAAAATCGCCTTTCTGATTTATAGAATTGTAAGGTACCTCTGTCTCGTATATAAATGAAAACACAGCTGAATCCTGGCATATATTCCGCTCTCCCCAGTCCTGCAACAGCGCTCTGTTGATAATAGTACGATCAACTTGCCTTTCCTGTTAGGTAAACGCTTATGGCGTGCAAAGGCGCTATTTGATGGACATTTTCATCAGTCTTCTTCTTCAATATGTACATATTGGGACCGCATGGATTTTACATTTCATTCTTGTCGTCTATGTACACAGTCTTGTAATAATGGCGGATCGTTCGGAGAATTTGCAACTGCAACTCTCGGATTCATAATTGGCTGCTCCGTTAGATTTTCGAATGACATACTTCTCAACAGGTATATGTCAGTGAAATTTGAAACTTTTGAATGTCTTCTAGTTGCATACAGATTCTTGTTCGGACAACTCTTAACTTTATCTCCCATGACTTTCGAAGGATTTTCTGCGCTACATCGGGATAGTTGTTTGCGTGTATCATTCTCAAGTTTAGTCGCATCGAGATCTAAGTCTCCAGGGGGGGGGGGGGGGCGATTATAGTTACCCATCCCTTTGAAGTAACGTCTCATGATTCGGTAGCCGGTCGGCTCTTCCCTAAAGGCCAAATCTGAAAACGCCTTGAGTTTTATAAAGTTCTGGAAAATGATTCATGCCGTAGCCATGATATCACAGGCCCGGGAGTTGTGCTTAGCTTTAATTGCTGAGGCCTTCCCCCTCACGGCGTCTATGGGTCTTTCGCTGAACTAGCGCCACAAAGGTCCATATCCACAACATCATGTCACCCCATTGCCGATTTATGTCAGAAAGTGAAAATTAATACACCGACAGCGCCACTAAATTATCATTACACCACAGCTATGCAAAACGGAGAACACTATGTGTGAGACTAAGGAATAGTTTTCCGAAGACTATCTCGATTTCGACAGTCATAATTGATACCGGAGGCCATGGAAACGCAGGCAAAATGGGATAAATGGGTACGTTAAGGTATTGAGTTTGGACTAAATATCCTGTTGCAGGTTCCTGCAGATGATCAATTCCCCATTGATATTACGTGCAGTTGATCGGTCTTGGTCGACTGTTGCTTCAAGAATCTTGTCCCAGGGTGAAAATTTAATTTTGCTGTCCTTGTTTTTTGTGGCCAAATATACAGAAGCGTTAGGTATACTGACTTTGTTGGAAAATGTCTGCCGGTTTGTATTTATTGGCATACCGAATTGTTTAGATGATTTGTGTAAAACGTGTCTCGTATTATTTTTTCAATCCGTGCCGTTGTTATTTTCTGTATCTATCTAACTATCGATCCAAAAGACCTGAGACTTTGTTACAGGGACGAATTGCCTAGCGACCCTCAACTATCGTGATGGTCTACGCATGTGACGCATCCAATGTACTGTGCAGTCGACATCTTCTTCCGTGCTCACCGCAAATTAACGTAGATGTATGGAAATATCATCCTGCATTGACACATATCAATGTGGGGATGGGGCATTGGAAAATTTAGCCCAGACTAAACGATAATTCAACATCCACCTCGTCCTTTGATTTTGCACCATAATGACACATTTATATCCTCAAATATGTGACCTGACTTACTCAAGAACCTGCCTCTAGCTGTCCGAATGTGCAGGGGAATGTGTCGTCGTACTAGGATGATTCAACTATCAGTAGGCCGTAACATGCACACTCCGACAATGATGTGAATTGAAGAGATTTAGGGGTCGTTGATGGGACATCCGTCTGATAAGATTCTTACAACTGGTATCTTGCTTACGTATGGTAACAAATGGTGTTTAATTTGTCTGTGGGCTCCATCGACAAAGGTATCTCATGCTAACACGTAAAGGTGCCATCGTGTAATGAATCCTGACGATGACTGACCAGACTGTTAACCGACTTGCTCGACAATTCTTTGTTCTGTTTGTCTAGAAGCGCCGTAGTTTGGTAGAATGCCTAGTGCTGTGTGCTGTCCTCGAGTGTCACCAACACTCGACGCGAAGTCAATGAACTGTTGGCACTGGAGACATAACGGATGTTACGTAACCATACGCCACCTTTGTTATAAGGCTCCCGTCTTTGCACTGCCAAAACACGGTTGATGCCTTGCGTCAAGTGATATGAGCGGATACAAAGTACGGACTGTCTCATAGAAAAAGGAATAAGTAGGAAATAACAACCAACGTCCAACCATGAACTAGTCACCTACACTTCACAACAATAGTATGGCCATCCGTGTAAATATACAAGTAAAATAAGAATTCGGTGCTGCAGTTTGGGGAAGCGGCCAACATAGAAGGCGCAGATGGAATAGCGATGAAGCTGGCTTGACAGGGCCACAACCGGGATGACTGGGGAAAATGTTCTTCCTCTGCAAGTGTCAAGGTGAAGGGTTCTGAACAGTCAATGCTTGCCGTAACTCTCGACCTATTATGTGAAAATGTGTCTCTGATAAAGTAGAGACAAGAAATAATCATCCATTGGTACCACTGGGGGAAGAGAGGCGAACCTGTGGGCATCAGTTGTGCTTATGTGCAGCGATACCAACAATACGACGACGCAGATACTTCTCAAAATCTACTTCAAATATCATTAAAATTTTTATGGTGTGCATATGTGTTAATTCAATTTGAAGTTCATATTGAGATTTTTGACAGAGGAAACCATAACATAATATCCAGATGCCTAGTTTCAGAAACAGGCTTAACAGACTGGTGAATAATTAGACTTTGGTTTTGTATCCAAGCATCATTTTATAGTTCGCATTCAATGACAACTGTTATATTTCTGTGACTTACTTTATTGTACAAATAAAAATAAAAAACGCACAAAAAATATAAGTCGGTACGTACATCAACCGAGCAATTGAATCGGTATACATCTGAGGCCATACAGATTTTATGAAAGTAAATCCAGTGAGAACTTTCTCGCTGTTCTCTACAAAAGCACATACTTATGTTAGAATAGTAATGTCATGGCAACACATTCAAGACGAACATTTGTTAAATCAGCAGGGGCGCCGAATCATGCAGATGTGTGGATCGAGAGCTATCTTATATCCCACTTGCTATTTGTGTGAGCAATGGGGAAAGAATGAGAGGACGGGACATGGAACAAACGATTTTATTGACTAACACCGCTCCGGCTCGAGAGCTGCAATAGCCGACTGACGTCACTGAAAATGTTAAGCTTGGCGGTGGCGGAAAATGAGTCTAGCAGGCTAAAACTATCCCAGAGATAACGGAGTGGTATGAGTAGATAATCCTGATTGTTCCCCATTATGTGTATAAAGATATGTTCACAGATGCGTCACTGCCAAGTTACACAGACACAAAGAAGAGATAAAGCACAAAGTTTTAAACTCAGAATCCTATGCCATCCACTGATAATCACTGTGGTACACGGTGATTTCGTTTTGAAATATGCTAGAGTTCCGAGGCGGCAATGCTTTTGGGGTAGTAGAAATGTTGAACTGAATCCTAGCAGTAGCATGACAATAGGAAAAGAAGAAGTTCGTAGCGACTGTTTAAGTGTATGCAGAGTGACGTAGTCTGTACGTGACAACAGGCCGTCGTTGGGAGTCATCGGCAAAAACAGTCGAGAAGTGCAAAGTGAACTCTTGTCATCTCTGACATACGACATTTGGTCTAGATTGTTGTTGTTACAAACACAGTCCGCACACGTGGTTAAAGTGTGAAATAGTTGCCGTCTCGAGTAGTTGTCACACATAACCAACTAACTCCTTCTGTTGTTGGAAACACAGATGGACCACTGTGATAAGAACGACCGTATTACCGTTCAAAAAGAAATCGTCTGGCCCGGCCAGACGACGGAATAGGGGTAATTTGTGGTGCACAAACATGCACCAACGATTATCAGTCTAGTCCTTTGTTTATAGGGACACAGGCACTAAAGTGCTTATGCTGTGGGTGGTGCTCGCACCAACACGTTAATGTGGCGAAAACACGCAGAAAGTTTACACAGAGCGGAGTAGCCATATCAGTACGCTGACAAGAAGATGCTACGAACGGAATATTGCAGCAGGCCAGAGCAGAACGCACGACACGTGGCGTGCGATGTGCGCGGAGAGATGGATTATTGCAACCTGAAGTGAGTGTGCCTTAACTGCTAAATTTGGACTCTCCTCAATGGCTACTAAGTGCCACGTAGTTAAATCTTTGATACCACGACAGATCTGAACGAGGCGCACACAATTCTCTTTCAGTGACAGATGATCACTCAGCACCAGAATTAAAGTTCTGCAATATATATGGGCGCAGCCAATTTATGCAGAACAAGTCAGTGCATAGCGCAAAGTCTGGTAAGCATAAGCACATAAAGTGGTATTACTGCAAACAGTACAAAAAGAAAAAGCCCTACTGAATTCAGTGAGACGCAGATATATTATGACAGCTATTCCCATAATCGCTATCCAATCACAAGTAGAAATATGCAGAAGCAGGTCACGTCAAATACTACATTGGTTGGTGATGTGTGGTCAAGATTGCAGCTACGACAGTAATAAGCACAGACAACACGTTTTAGAGCAGTCCCACTGTCTGCCAGGTGCTGAGTTGACATTGTTTATGTCGCAGATGCGAGGAAATGTCTGATTATGTTCACTAATGCACACTACAACATGATGGTGCGTAACATAGGTAAGATTGGCGTCATGCCATTACATGTTTGGTAGTGAAATGTAACGTATGACATAAATTGTGTATGAGTTATATATAATACATTGAGCGTAAAAGGTCATTGACTTGAGAAATCTGAAGCGCAAAGTAAAGTCTACAAAATAAGTCGTCAACCTAATAATTATTACACCAAACTTATTTACGGCGCGTATCGAGATCACATCGTATGCATTTAAGAACGCATATTCCAAGAGTGGAGGGTACCAACCAGCCACCAGAGCACGACTAACGCGTGCTTATGAAACAAGTGCGCCGTCAACTCTCGCGCAAAAGATACAGAAAAAACCGCTAACAATAGAGAAGTCGTGCATCATGTCAGTCCTGACTGTTCATCATCCGCTGTGCGTCAATCGTCGGCATGTCTTCAGCTCATTAGTGCCACGTGTACATCCAGTTCAATTGCTTGCGCACAGGAAGTATCCCAACTTTCCACGGTGGTTTGGATAACCCACTTGTCTGCTAACAGATGCAAATATACACTCTGCACAACGTGATGGAAACGAACAGTATTTATCCTGGATAATATATACTTGGCCGACTCGTCTTCCATTCTGAACAGCTCTGTATGCATGAAATACTCCACTAAAATATCGGCTTATCCATAGATAAAAGAGCTTTGACGAGAGAGACGCTTACGTGCGTGGGATTACTATGATGCTCTTACATGGGGAGCGCTGACTATGTGTCAGCAGAATGTGAGATACATGCATGTCGTCATAAGGGGAATTGGTCCGATCGTTGTCGATGATGCCAAAGTCGCGTTCCGTGGAACTTGGCAGTGTCGGCATGGGGTGATTTACACAGCGATATGCCTGAACTGCGGTTGATTTGAGTGATAGTTCGCGCAGCAGTACATTGTCGGAGAATGTGTGCAATATAAATTGGAATATAGTCCGGGTGCATACCACTCGGCTCGGACCAGAGGAAAAAACCTAAGCTTTGTTCCAATTACACTACTGCAGACGAGATTGCTGGGACGACGGATAGTGTTTTGTCCAGATCCAATTATACAATTTCATGTCTTCCATGAGAAGCGCGCTATCTCCCAATAATTGTTAGTCCATGGCTGTAGTACATAATCATCAATTTGTTATCACGAAGTCGGTAGAGGGTCCTGGTCGGACAAAGCCAATCTGAAATAGCTGGAGCGTACAAGAACATTTTGAATTCGAAGGCCCGTAACCAGCCCCACAGTCTCAGCAGAACACGAACTATACCCTTGCGCTTATCCTAGGACATCTTGTTTACTAGACATAACCTTGATCAATTAAAGCCATGTACACCCATACGTTGCCTCAAATGACATCCAGCCAGATTTAGCAATATGGTACCACAGTAGAAGTACAAGGCGCCAATTAGTCGAGTCCCACACCTCTGCGACAGAATGTAAGATAATAATAGAAGTGAACGTACAATTGTACGCATCACTTTGTCGTTCACAGTCTCCGCTTGAGTAACATAGTGGAGGACGTAGCCGGCGTGGAACGCACGTAAATGTGGATACGGAAGCAACTATTGAGTCTCACGCTGTTCTTACAGACACATCGTTAATCAGATTCGCTGTTCACATCGAGGCAGAGCATTGCCCCTGATGTGCATGTTGATTGCGTTGTGATAGAGTGAGGCTGTAGCAATAATTTCGCCCAGTGACATAACCGTCCACATGGCGTGAGTTAGTGTGCCAAAGATGCGCAGAGTGATCCCTTTCCCTTCCCCGCGCTCGATTTGCGGGACTTCCCGATTTTAGAAATGCACGCATAATCAATTGTGTAGTGATAGTGTCACGATATTTTCGTACGCGTACACGATGTGTTTAAGTGCTGGCTGTAGACGCCATGTTCCATGCTATGATCCATATTTCCAGCAAATACTTACCATATTTCCCACAGAGATGTTTTAGATTGCGGCTACCCAAGCGTCCCTTTTAGCTCTTGATGTATTACGCACGTGAAGGACATCCATATCGTAGTGGAACAATCTATAAACAGACTCACCGCATTAATGGATGTTAAAAATATCGTGGCGACTGAACGTCACAGTTGAGGTCATAACTTGTAAATTCAGCACATGCTAGAACGCAGCTAGATTTAAGGATGTATTTGCTGATTTTTGGACCGCGCTGATTACATTTTCTTTTCCTGTTTTGCCTAAATATGTACTGAGCCTGATATCTCTTGCCAATTTAGAACTTGTCGAAACTTTCTCTTGAACATTACGATGAATGACGGACGTATTGAGTGTCTAGATACACGGTACACACTGGTGTATAATGAACAGAGGATGTTCGATGTACGTGGCATGTTTTGACATGTGGTCTATTTGATACACATTGACACGCTGTGCATGTCATGATCTTTGCAATTCAAAATATTCTGACAATTTTGTCTTTCGGACTGATAATGTCAGCTTTACAGTAGTGACACGTACACCAGCGTGCAACAGCTCTAAAATCCTTCCATTGTTGTTTACAGATTGACAGAGTATGGACTTCTGGTCCGTTATCACATGAGCGCGCCGTAGATTGCATCTATAGACTAGATCTAGTTTGATTCCATACAAGCGGATTGACAATGCATCTTGCGCATTGTAAATGCCCAGAATGCTATTTGCATAGCTAGATGCTATCAAGGGTTTATGGAAGCTGACGACTGTTTCGTGGCGTCAAGTAAGAGTACGTCCCAATTACAATAAAGTTCGTCAATGTAGATATATGCGGACGTTTGTTCGTCTAAACGGATCCATTGCAAAGGA
>CM023200.3:28517620-28539689 GCA_004115045.4 Sinella curviseta | reverse complement strand
GGACGGTGCTCTATCGATTGCAAAAACTCCCATAAAAATCGCCCCACACTGAAAGAAGTTAGAGAGGTTCCAAAAACGCACCCCCTATTTACGAAGTATTACGGAAGGTTCCACTTCAGGGCCCTTTTTTCAGGACTTGCCGAAGGACCCATATGACAATTGATATATCATTCGAAAGCTGAGATATTGGGAAAGTTTTTAAAGCAATAATCCCAGATGGGTGTCTCCATATTTTTGAAAAATCGACTTTCGAAAAACACGCATTTCTCATAAAAACTGTAAGGCTTATTGAGATGTCAGATGCCGATTTTCTTGAGAATGACCATTTTCAGTAACAATCAATGGATACGCAATACAATGTATCAGATATTAACTTATGACATGAATTAGTGCCACTAATTCATTATTATAGCTTAATTAAGTAATTAACTAATATAACTTAATTAAATAATATAACTTAATTAACTAATATAACTTAACTAACTAATATAACTTAATTAACTAATATAACTTAATTAACTAATATAACTTAACTAACTAATATAACTTAATTAACTAATATAACTTAATTAAATAATATAACTTAACTAACTAATATAACTTAATTAACTAATATAACTTAACTAACTAATATAACTTAATTAACTAATATAACTTAATTAACTAATATAACTTAATTAACTAATATAACTTAATTAAATAAGATAACTTAATTAAATAATATAACTTAATTAACTAATATAACTTAATTAACTAATATAACTTAATTAACTAATATAACTTAATTAAATAATATAACTTAATTAAATAATATAACTTAACTAACTAATATAACTTAATTAACTAATATAACTTAATTAAATAATATAACTTAATTAAATAATATAACTTAATTAAATAATATAACTTAACTAACTAATATAACTTAATTAAATAATATAACTTAATTAAATAATATAACTTAATTAAATAATATAACTTAACTAACTAATATAACTTAATTAAATAATATAACTTAATTAAATAATATAACTTAATTAACTAATACAGCTTAATTCCCTCATACAGCTTAATTCACTGATAACTAAATTAATTTAATTAAATTACACTTAATATAGCTTAGTTAACTGATGCAGCGTAATTAATTAATATTGCTTAATGAAGCTATATCAATCAATTAATTAATATTGCTGAATTAATTCATATCGCATAATTAAACTTAAATACTGGTATTGACTATTGTACATTAATTAAGTAATATTTAATATAATCAAGATTGCCAAAAAAATAATTTCTAGAATCTACCGTGAACAGATTGTACTTGACCCCAAGCATAGAGAATTGACTGGACTCGACTTGAGAATATAATAAGGTATTGTAATGGTAGCTCATATGATCATGTCGTGCATGATGTACTTCATCTCATATTGCCCCACTGGAGTGCGGTTGCAAGCGCGGAAAGACAACTCTACTTTTTGGAAGTTGTGTTTCTTGTCCTTTGAAAAATTATTGTTGATTTTAACCAGATTATTACAAACAGATTTTCAATTTTGAAAATATGAATGCATAAAATAATTGAATATGTGGTCAAGAAGTCAAAAAGTAATTAAAACATGAATCCAGTATATTTACATTGGAACATGAAGGCTGCAAGTCATAAAGTCTTTCTGCGATTGGGGAAGTTGAGGTGATATGGTTGTTGGTCGAAAGTAGCTCAGTAATCCCACAGATCTGGAGGCGTAGTTCTTGTTTTCTGTGTTTTTAGTTTAAGTGATTCATCGCACTTATTTCTTTCGGTTGAATTCGATTTGTTTCATGATTTTGAACATTCATTTCAGTCAGTCAGTCGTTAAGTCATTCGGTGAATCCGTTAGTCAGTCGGCAAGTCAGTAAGTCACTCAGTCAGCGTGTCAGTTAGTCAGTCAGCGAGTCAGTTAGTCAGTCAGCGAGTCAGTTAGTCAGTCAGCGAGTCAGTTAGTCAGTCAGCGAGTCAGTTAGTCAGTCAGCGAGTCAGTTAGTCAGTCAGCGAGTAAGTTAGTCAGTCAGCGAGTCAGTTAGTCAGTCCGTCACTCCCTTCGCCAGCAAGTAAGTTTGTAAGTTAGTCAGCGCAGTGGTTTTAAAATTAGTTTTATCTCCATCCGTGCCGACCAATTACTACAGTTTGTGTAAAGTGTCTGCCAGCAGGGGCAGTGACCCCATAATGGCACCACCGAGGTTAAGATGTGCAAACTGCGACAAGGAGAAGAAGTCGCTTCGCCGTTGCGGTCGGAGTCTTCCAGCGATAAACCGAAGCCGACAACTACAGCATCTTAATCCTATAACAGCTGATGATAGGATTTGTGATACCTGTTATTTAACCCACAAGTTCAGAGGTACGGAGGTGCAGGAAGTGGGGGAGGATAATCCGAACGTTGCAGTGGAGGGAGTGGAAGCCGTAGTAGACTTCCAGGTGCAGGAAGACGGAGTCGTGATTCTGCCGGATGATGGTGTAGCCGAGGAGGAAGAGGACGTCATTGGACTCGAAGCAGAACAGGATGGTCCGCCGGTAGACGAGCTGATGGGAGTGAACGAGGAGGAGGAGAACCGAATGAGGAGGCTGGACGTGGAGGAACAAGGCCAAGTTTTTGAGTACGTGCTTCCGGGAGATGAGGAAGAAGTGCTCAGTGGAACTGATGGAGAGGATGAAGAAGCATTGGAGGAACCTATGGAGGGAGTGAATGAAGACGAGCAGGGAGCTGGAATGGATCAACCGGTTGCCCCAGATGAGCCTATTAGTGAAGAGCCTGCAGACAGAGATGAACTCCCAGGATCGTCCTCCACACGACAATCATGTGGCCAAGTGGTGGTCATTCCACCTAAAAGACGACATGCTGACAGCAACTATGTTCCAGGTTCCAGCACTAGCACTTCTACTAGCAGCGACAATGAGGGGAATGCAGGTCCTGCACCGAAGAAGCGACCAAAACGGATTGTAAGGATACATTTTCATCATTTAAAAAAGGCACTCATCATGTAATGCAATTAGAACTCCAGGTAATAAGTTTATTTAATTACGAAATCATGTTATATTATCTCTAGGTTGTCTACAAGGTGAAGTCACCTAAACAAGACGAAAATTGTTGTTTCATCTGTGGGCCTGATGCCAATCAGCAAGATCATCCCAGATCAAGGATTCCAGCTTCGGCTAAAACTGACATGTGGATAACCGACCAGATTTATATTCGATCTGGGAGCCGCGCCTGCACGTCTCATATTCATCGTCAGACATTCACGGATGAAGCAAAAGATCTGATTCGGAATCTCCCCAATTTGCAAAACATTACGCTGTCGAATGATGATATGATGAAACTGATTTTTTCGCTTACTGAAATAGCTGCCATGCCACGTGTAGATTTCTCAACGACCGGATTCAGGACAGATAAGGAATACTTGGAATTCACAGGACTCACACTAGAAAGCTTTGATGACCTGTACAATTCCGTGAAGGATCGTTTGCTCCCACGGCAGACGTAAGCGTATTTATTAGTTTGTTGTAATTTTTCAGAATTTTATACTAGTCTAGTCAACCTTTGCCATGCATTAACTAACAGATAACTTTCCGCTACATATTTTAAGCCTTACTTAATACTTAATTTGTGCCATTTGATTATCTTTGCTTTTAATAGCGACACTTATCGAAGAAAAGCTCTTGCAATTTTCTTAACGAAGCTTAAAACCGGCTGCCCGCAATCGTTTCTTTCTACCCTCTTTTGCTTGTCACGTAGTCAGATTTCTAGGATTCAGAACAAGGTGCTGGAAGTTCTGCTGGAATATTTTGTTCCTCTTCATCTTGGGTACGCGCATATCACACGAGAGGATTACATTGCAGAATGCCACACTGAGTTCTCCAGGGTTATCACAGCAGCCGAACCGAATCAAGCTATTGCCATTTTGGATGGAACATACTTTTACTGCCAGAAATCTGCTAGGTACAAACTACAACGGGAGCTGTACAGCATGCACAAAGGGCGTCCACTGACGAAAGCCATGATGGTAGTAGCACCGAATGGAAGGATTCTAGAAGTTGAGGCTATGTATATGGCGAATGGAAGAAACAACGACGCGTCCATATTTGAACATATGACCACCCAACGAGGATTTCCTGTGTTCTTCAGGCAAGGTGATATTCTGATTTGGGATAGAGGATTCCGTGATTGCTCGAACCTTGCCAAGGAGCTGAAACTACGAACGATGATGCCACATTTTTTGGAGAAGAAGAAGAAGCAACACAGCACAGAGGAAGCAAATGAATCACGCCTAGTAACAAAGCTCAGATGGGTCGTAGAATCGGTGAATGGAAGATTGAAGAGGAAGTTTAAGTTTCTTGACGGCATCATCGAAAATCGTTACTTGGACAAACTGGATGGGTACGCTAGGGTAGCTTGCGCATTGCTCAACAAGTTTTTTCCCCCATTAGTTCGTGACAAACCAGAAGATGCGGAAATCGCTCGTCGTATGATTGAAAAGTCCACGCAGTCGAATCATCTAAAAGAGGCAGTGGAAAATCGGGAGGTCGCCCAACCCCGACAGAAGACAAAATGGACAAACCTGGAAGCAGATTCGCTGGAGAATTTTCCAAACTTGAGCATCGCAGATCTCCGTAAGTTGACGTTTGGTGTGTACCAAATCAAGCAAGCAGCCAGTTACACAGCAGAACACCTGGACGAAGATGGCGACTACGCCATATCTTACCTCAAAGATAATGTTTTGGGAGATAGTGAAGAGGTTTTATGGTAAGCAACTGCACCGTATTCACAAGTATTAGTTTAACATACTCATAGTGTTTATTTATTTATTACTTTCAATAATTGATGCACTTATTTTGTTAGTGTAAACATGCAGTCTCGGCACACAGCCTCTTCAAAATACCATGTGTGGATTCACTACCAACCTGACGCCGAAGGACTGGAGAGCATCAAGGGATGGTATTGTACCTGTCGAAGTGGAGCTCGTGTAGTCGGATGCTGCGCTCATGCTTGCGCAGTCATATGGTATCTCGGCTATGGAAGACATGTGCCGGACTTGGTACTTCCTGGATCTACCACCGGACGTAGACTTCTGGATGCAGCTGATCTTCCCTGCGAAAGTGACAACGACTACAACGACGATGAAGACGCCAATGATGAGGAGAATGAATGAAGATAAGTAGAATACTTTTTACGCGTTATTTGTGTTCATATTTATATGAACATTTTTAAGATGATGAAAGCGCGTATAGCGCAGCTCATGCTGTGATACAACTTTATTTCTGATTAAAATAATAAATACATTATATTGATGATATGATTTTCAAGGGCAACGGTACTCCAAGAAGTTTATTTTTCTTTCAGGTTGGATAATGTCTGGGACGATGGGACCATAAGTTGTTCGACTCCGTCACGTATACCAAAGGCAAGGACAACATAAATGGAATAAAAGGAAAGCGTCACGAAAGATGGCAACCAATACCCGGAGTTAGTAATTACTCACGTAAATACCCATACACGTTACAAGAGAGCAGCAATTAACAATACCATTATAGTTAAAGTGCACATTTAAGGATAACTCAAGTAATATATCAAATTCACTTTCTCGTTTCAGCTTTGTAAGTATATATGGCAGCGAAGGTGCAACAGCTTCAAGCTGCGGCGGCGAGGACGACTCTGCTGGCTTCGTGGACGACTCTGCTGGCTTCGTGGACGACTCTGGGCGTTCTTGACTACTCAGTGGACCTACAAATATTCTGTTACGTTTGATATGCTAATGCTTATTATAAATAATTAAGTTAATAGTTAGTTAATTAAGTTATATTAGTTAGTTAAGTCATATTATTTAATTAAGTGATATTAGTTAATTAAGTTATATTATTTAATTAAGTTATATTATTTAATTAAGTTATATTAGTTAGTTAAGTTATATTATTTAATTAAGTTATATTATTTAATTAAGTTATATTAGTTAATTAAGTTATATTAGTTAATTAAGTTATCTTATTTAATTAAGTTATATTAGTTAATTAAGTTATATTATTTAATTAAGTTATATTAGTTAATTAAGTTATATTAGTTAATTAAGTTATATTATTTAATTAAGTTATCTTATTTAATTAAGTTATATTAGTTAATTAAGTTATATTAGTTGATTAAGTTATATTAGTTAATTAAGTTATATTAGTTAATTAAGTTATATTATTTAATTAAGTTATATTAGTTAATTAAGTTATATTAGTTAATTAAGTTATATTATTTAATTAAGTTATATTAGTTAATTAAGTTATATTAGTTAGTTAAGTTATATTATTTAATTAAGTTATATTAGTTAATTAAGTTATATTAGTTAGTTAAGTTATATTAGTTAATTAAGTTATATTAGTTAATTACTTAATTAAGCTATAATAATGAATTAGTGGCACTAATTCATGTCATAAGTTAATATCTGATACATTGTATTGCGTATCCATTGATTGTTACTGAAAATGGTCATTCTCAAGAAAATCGGCATCTGACATCTCAATAAGCCTTACAGTTTTTATGAAAAATGCGTGTTTTTCGAAAGTCGATTTTTCAAAAATATGGAGACACCCATCTGGGATTATTGCTTTAAAAACTTTCCCAATATCTCAGCTTTCGAATGATATATCAATTGTCATATGGGTCCTTCGGCAAGTCCTGAAAAAAGGGCCCTGAAGTGGAACCTTCCGTAATACTTCGTAAATAGGGGGTGAGTTTTTGGAACCTCTCTAACTTCTTTCAGTGTGGGGCGATTTTTATGGGAGTTTTTGCAATCGATAGAGCACCGTCCAAGCTACCGTTACCGACCAAAACCAATTTTACCCACACTAACGAATAACATGCACACCATCCTTTGTTATACTTCAGGATTTCCTTCTCAAATTTTCAAGTACATCCTGCACAATATACAACGGCTTGGATATTACTCCATTTGGCGAAGTAGACATTTTGAGACTTTGAACAGAAGTAATGCCGCTTCATTTTGAAGTGCGCTGTGCTTGATGAGTCACGTCACCAAACCTTGAAGACGACAGATATAGCTAACCAAACAAGGGACCGCTTTCAAAAAATCGGCTTTCTTTATATTTGTAGATATATTTCTGCCATGCCAGTGTGTGCCACGAGACACTTATCATATTTATGAAGTTCTAAACGCATCAAGTACAACATTTTAACACGCAATTGGTAAATGAATGGGTCATATATTCATGCATTGTTATAAACTTAGCATGTCTACCATCATTGATCGTTAATAGGAAAATCGATTCCTTTCCTTGGTCATTTCTTGAGCTACAAAATTACTCTGCCCTGGAGTGCACTCTTTGAAAGTCCACAAAAGTAACCTATATTTTAAAACAATTTCCGAAGGCTGCTTTTCATGACTATGTAAATGAATGACGTATGTTCCCATGAACGAATTATATATAACAATAAAACATATGGGAACTTTTGTTGGTTCTTGATGATGCCACCATGTGACGATGTTGTCAAGGCCACTTATATTAACAAAAGATACTATGACGTTGGTGCCTTATAATGTACAGGTAACTTTGCAAAGAGAAATGGTTAATGTCAAAGTATTGTTTTGCTATTCATTTGTATCAAAGTACTTTACTCCACAAATGCTTTATTATATGTTTCTATATTGTGTTGAAGAAATGGTATCCCTCGGATATATGATTGTCATTGTTCTTCCAAAATATGATATGATTACCGTTCGCTTCTAAGCACTTTAATTTCACTCTAATATTATATTTAACTTGTGGCAGTCATAAGCGAGGACATGGAATAGACTAGCAATTAATTGAGTGTGAAAGAGGTACGCAAATATGCTTCTGGTTTGCGGAAAGAACGGTAACATCGAGATCCGGAAAATAGTATGCCTACAACAGCATGAAATTAAGTGTTTTGGTGTGTAATTATTTTCAGAACTCTGTATCGTTTAATTAGAAATGTTGCATGCAACAAACCATTATATCTTGCAATATTACTGATAAAGTTTATTGTTGTCCCACTCTCAAGGTGAAATGAGACTCCATTTGTCGGTACGTACCTTGGAAACTACACATCAGATGTACGAGATAAAGATGGAAAATGTGTTCAATGTGGGTACGCATGATCTAATAATACATTCAAACATATAATATTATTTTCATTTCTGTAGCTCCGTATATACATACCTATCAAACGTTAATGTATTTAATCCACTACAAAAGTATGCAAACCACATTATCGGCGTAGAATGGCATTGCTTTGTTATTGCTGGGATAATTCATTATCGAGTAGGACCCTGAAGCATATGTGTGTGAGTAAAGTTTATTCGGAATTAATCCTTGCTCATAAACGGATGATTGACGTATCATTTTAATTTGCGCCGAGACACGACACGGTCGCAATATGTTGTCAGAAAATTATCGCTGTTATCATAACGAAGCAACAAATCATGCGGGCATGAACGAAAATAAACCATTATGAGTTTCGGCAGTTGGGGAGCTAACTATTCTTTTAACGAGTAATTCGTCGTTAGTTGTACAACGTGAAGGATTGCGTTCTTTTCTACACAAAGCAGGTAATGCACACAAATATTAATCAATTATGAATCCCATATTAATGTTGGCGCAATTTCATTGTAGGTGTTAGTCCCTTAGGAGTTTACACAATGGTGGTGATAACAGGAGCAGTGGTGCTGAGAATCAGTAGGTCGGCCAACGGACTCAATTTGGCATCGTCACCGTACATAGGCGAGCATGACAAAATGTTGCATTCGATGTTAGCGGCAACGATAACACAAGGACTTGGACTAGGTACAGCCGCTGCCGTTGCAGCAACAACTACCAACTCAGATGTTTCTAAATCGGTAGCTGGTGCAATAGGTACCGCTGCCGCTGTTGGAGCTATTACCAGCGCCCTTAAATGTGGCTCATATGAACAAGCCATACCAGGAGCATACTGGGCATCCCTAACAGCATACGGTGCTGCAACGCTTGGAACCAGTTTCGCTGATTTAGCTACTAAGGGTTTTAGCCTTGCTTCGATAGGCAACATTTGCCTTGGAGCCCATGAAAGTGAATCCAACTTGGAAGGACCACGAAGTATAACTTTTGATTGTTGGAAGCCAGCGCTTCATGATGAATCGGAAGAGCCTTCCAAAGGAATGCTTCTTGGTGACCTGTTTGCAGATAACCGGATCAAGGAATATAACATATATGATTGTGAGGAAAACTCATTTCCAAAGATAATTTTGAGGAACATTTGGGATGAAGAATTTGAGATTGTTTATGTTATTCTGCCTTGGGGAGAACTGGCGGCGCACGCCCTTTCATTACCAGTAAGTTCCTGATAATATGTAGATGTGTAACCTGAAATAAAGCAAATGAGAGATCGCTTTAAAAAAAATATGTTGCCCCACTTATATTAATTTCTCATGACGTTTTTTAAGACTCAATTACTTGACGTCAATTCATTTTCCCAAGTAAGTGAACAAAAGTTTATACTTCCTACATACCTCTTGCGTGTTTATAAGGGAAATGCTAGTTTTATATGCCCACAACTCGTAATGGCTGCAAAGTAATCATCCAATTTTTTGACCACGAAGAAAGCAACTTAGGCTGCCACTGACTGCACCATATCATGGGTTAACATAACTATGACCTGTCCAGTATACATGCAGTAGCGAACTACCTAAAGTATTCGGTTTAAGTGTTTCTAGAACCATGAGAACATTGTCAGAAATAGTGGGTTAGAAGGAAGTATATTGTCAAAAATTCATATTAAATTGCATGTTGAGGGTAACTAATTGTATGTAATTTCTCAACAATATGGAACGGGGTTTGTGAAATTTGTGAAAATGTAAAAAATATCACTTAAAAAGAAAATGTAGATTGTCGAACTGTTGGTCTGCATCGTCATGTACCACTTGATTTTAATAAATTATTTAAATTGTAACATATCGCATGGCAAAACTGGGGTAAAGCAGACAAATTAATGAGTTTTTTAAACGGTGTCCATACTGATGTGAATGCGAAACATAAGTTATCCATTACCTGCTTTCTACGCAGATGCATTCAAAATACGTGGATTCATGCAGGCTTGGGAGAGACACATGCAGGTGGAATGAACTTGTTGCAATTTTCAACAAATACGAAAAAATATTTTACTTGTGGCATATTATTAGGTCCCGATTAAAGTTCAATATGCCAATAAATATTGTCATGACGCATTAGATATTACACAAATGGGCTATATGTTGTTTATGATGGTGCAAAATAAAGTAAAAGAACATGCTAGTGTCTTAAAACATAATGTCTTTTACATAATTAGATTAGCTCCACACAATCCGACAATATTTTTATAATTAGTAATCGCAACAAAATAGGCAATCCTAATTAATTCAATGATTAAATGTTAAACTTTATTTCACAAAAACATTTCAAGCGCGCCAAATATTGTAAAATGATTTTGTACTATTTCAATTTATCTTCTTTATTATTGTCACAAAAACTATTTTTCATCAAAACCTGTTATGAAAATGTTACTAAAACTCTCAGATTGATTTCATAAGTCGAATCCATCCCAGCTATACAGATTTATGGTTAATGAATGGATCCCCTAATCATGACGTACGAGTCGATAAATGTTTCTGTTCCTTCATTTAATGATCAAGCGTCGTTGGTGTATGAAACTGAAAACTCGTTTTCATGGTTAGAGTATTTCAAGTTATTACGACTTTTGGTGTAGCGCTGGTAGCCATATAAACCTGTCGCTCCTAGTAGCAATCCCAGAGCTAAAAATAGAAGATATAATGACCAACATTGGTCGGAAGCAACCATTAGGCTAGTATTCTCATATTGTTCAGTTTGGGCAGACCTTATATTAGTTTGACCGGGATTGTACTCTTGTCTGAAATATTTAGACGATGCGTTCATTGTTCCATATAATATTCTCCACCTCAGTCTCGAATTATTTTCATCGCAAGTTTCATTCCATTCGGAAAATACGTCCCAAGGGGTTTCAACACAGATGCTTGTCGTACGATGAAAAAGCATAAACTCGCCCTTGTCTCCCACAGGGATCATGTCCCAACTAAACCAGTTACTTTCTTCAAATCTGAATCTTCGATACTGCAACCTTTTTGTTTCCGGATCAATAGTAAGATACTTGTCCAAGTTTTTTGGTTTATCCAATGGCGAATATGGCGTACTTAAAAAGTTTCCTAATGATCCCACTCTTGTAATAACAAACTGGTCTAACGGCGTTGGTGAAGCGGCGCATTCGACTAACGAAAGATGGTCATCTGAAGAAAACCTATCACTTGTGTGTAGACATAAGCCGGATGCTGCGTTTTGTATGACATGGCCACTGGGACGGCAACGTCCACGAAATCAATACTGCAACATATACAATTAAAAACTATAGAACGAAGAGCATTATTATGATTCCGAATAAATGTAGTCGTTGGGATCACCTTGTCGGTTCCACATGGACTATTGTCAATTGGGTACAACTGTCGGGTATCATTGGTATTTGGAATGTAACACGTTGGAACTAAGCAAGGATCATTATCCACATTCTATTCAAAAACAAATTTATTTAGCAAGTTCAAAATTAATAGCAACTCTCATTTAATACAATAGCTTACGCTGTCAATGCTGGCATTTTTATTGGCCGTTATCATCACGCATTGATCCGTGAGGCTCGGAGGAACTACTTCCCTTGAGGACGTGTTAAGGATATCTGGCGTAGATTCATGGCCACTAAAAAGACACGATGCTTCGTTTGACTGGAGATATGTTGCAATCTTGTCCCGGCTGCACTTTTGAAAAAAGTATATACCTTGACCGTTTACATCGGACCCCATAATGGAGTCATTCACTTTGCATTCATCAGTATCTGTTTTTGATGCTCCCATGCTTGATTATAAAACCATGTAAATTGGAATTTATTAAATCTTGTAATTTTGATTTGCAAAAGTAAATTTAGTGAACTATTTTGTACGGATCTCACATCATTCCCAGAGCATTTGACAGTTGCTACCCGACATATCCCCATGTTACCCCAAACTGTATAATAATTGTACTGTAGTGCCTTTCAATGTCCACGGACGTTTTACAGGCAGAATCTATGCATGTCTAGCATTTGTCAGGAGAAAGCGCGGCAGCTCCGGTCGCTAAAATGGCAATGTCAAAATTGGTAAAGTTTGGATGATGGATGTACAACCAATCTGAAAACTTTATATGAGCATCTTGAGCGTTGAGCAATCCTTCATCATCTTTGGCGTTTTCTATGAACGGTTGATCCTTCCCATCCTAAGTGGATATAAGGAAATGTTTCATTCCATTTCATTCGTTTCCGCCTGTATAATTTATTAAATTATACCTGAATGGTGTAGAGGGAAGTGACTTTGAATGGAATGTCCACACTTTGAATAGTTTTGAATTTCATGTTCACACTCCACATGTACATAAACAGTCCAATAGTCAACCAGTTTTGTACTGTCGTTTTGAAATCGATCAGTGAATTCCTTATCGCAAACTATGAGAAGCTCGACGATGGCCTGTTTTGAGGCTTTTCCAACAGCCTCAACATGGCTGCCTTTACCTGGGTGTAAAATCTCATGATAAAATATTACCGACACTGACCACTTTCCTAGTTTATAGTCAACAGCTTAAAAAGTACCTTACCGATTAATGGCGCTAATGGCAAACAAAATAATATAAACGTAAATATCTTTCCACAGATGGCCAACATTTTGGGAAATGTTGTCGTCAAAATTGGGAGTGGAACACAATGGGTGCAAAGCTATTCTTGAGCCGTATCAACAAATAATTTCCTGTCAGGAATGTGTTGTCTTGAATGACGACTTTTTATATATGTCTGAATTTTTGCCCATGGAATTAATGGTCGCGCTTCAGTTTGCGAGGACTACATTTTGATTTGTCGTCTCTCCGACCTTGATTGATCTAATGTGTAGTGGATAAATGGTTATTTCAGACGTAGCATAACTTATCAGTTGTCTGGGAAGAGCACAGAATAGATATGAGCACAGTGATAAATCATTTCAGTTTGACAGCAATGTCATATAAGTTATATTACACATTTCTTCCTTGCTTTAGTGAGGAAAATTCGAGATGCCATTTGATATATCTTCAATTCACATTGAGCTATTTTTTCCTGTTTCAAGTGCGGTGCTGTGCTATCGTTGCACATAAGAAACAATCATCGTCATTCATTAGAGAGGAGCCATGTGCAAAGAAACGGAGGTCCACTTACTTAGGGAAAGTGTCACAATAATTTATACAATATTATTTATAACACAACGTCATCAGGATATTACATAATTGCTGAAAACTATCACCCAATTTTGACTTCGAGTTTACCCAACGTATTGATGATTATTGGTAGTATTATTAAAATTATTACTGCGTCATTTTCAATGTCCTCGCGGCAAAACACATATATATATATATAACTGGTTTGAAAATAGGAAACAATAAGGAAACTTCGTTCCTGGGTAGGCACATTGATGTATGAAAGCATAATTACGTATGCTAATAGTCATTTGAATAGGACAAAATCAGTTTTGCGACAACTATTTTGTTAGTACTATTCATGAATAATTATTTATGCATATACGGGCAGTAAGTAATAAATGCCAAATTAAACTCCTCAGATCATATTTGGAAACGCACCATTTTCTATTAATGTCAGTGTTATAGGTAGTTATTTATTCGCAAATTTATTCTACAGATAAATACGCTTACTTTACTCAACATGTGCACAGCATGGTGCGTAATGAGATGGATATTTATAACTGTATGTACTGGTTTAACTTTTCGACTTTCTCGAAAACTCGTGTTATGTTTTTGTTGTTGAACACATTGCTGAGAAATAGAAATGTATGTAGCATATCACATTCTAGATAAAAAACGTTATTTGCGTGTACATATTTAAAAATGGAAACACTGCCTGTGCCTACCAAGGAGTCAAGAATGCACTATAATATTTACCATGTTTACTTCTCTTACAACTAATTCGAAAATACATTTCGGATCAATTGTACGTACTTTATTATTATTGCTGGAAAACTTAAAGAGTAAGAAACAATTAGATATGAATATATGCAAATAGGCTTAAACATTCACATACCGTAACAACATAAAAATAGTTCTGTAGTTGAACGTAACTAGGTTAAATGTCATTGGAATACGAAACGGAAAACTGATCTTCACAGTTTGAATATCTCAATACGTTGCGACTTTGTTTGTAGCGGTGAAATCCGTATGTCATTCCAACTCCAACTAACAATCCCAGAATAAATAGTAAAAGAAACAGAATCCAATGTGGACTGGACTCTGTGTTCTCTGCGTTCTTATATTGTTCGGATATGAACTCCGTGTCATCCATTTGCACACGTTTCTGCAGAAATTTAGACACAGTTTCTAAGGTCGTCATACCCACAAATGTCCACCGCAAGCCGGAATGGCTCTCATCACAACCCTTGTTCATTTCTACATCCTTCTCTTCATTGTTTCCGACACAGGAATTTGTAAATCGATGATAAAGTAAAAACTCTCCCGTGTTCTCCACCGGAAGGATTTCCCAGCTAAACTTGTCACTTTCCTCAAATCTCAACTCCCTGTACTGCAATCTACCGTTGTCTGTGGTGAGATATTTCTCCAAATTTTCTGGTTTATCCAATGGGGAGTAAGGGGTGCTCAAAAATTGTCCTAATGGTCCCGCGTCTGTAATAACAAATTGGTCCAGTGGTGTTGGAGAAGAGGTGCATTCCTGCATTGTTGGATAATCATTCCCCGAAAATCGATCACTTGCATGAAGACACAGTCCGGATACAGCGTTTTGCAAAACGAAACCTTGGGAACGGCACCGTCCACGAAAGCAGAACTAAAATTACATATAATAATATTAATTTGCAGAAGAAAAAATATTTTTATAACGTGAAACAGATTGTCTAATTTCCGGTTTGCATGGTGTTACCTTATCCAATCCACAAGGACTATTCTCAACTGGATACAAGTCGTATGTTTCATTGGTGTTTGGAATGTAACACGCTGTCCGTAAGCACGAATCATCATTTCCGTTCTAGTCGTTTAGAAGAAAACTTTGTAAGGGGACGTGATAAAAGAGGTAATTTGAGTTTAGGTATAACACAATGAAAATCTTACATTTCCAATTGTAGCATTTATATTATCTGTTATCATCACGCATTGGTCCTTCAGGCTCGGCGGAAGGAGATCCTTCGTCGCCGTACTGAGGATATCCGGCGTGGAGTCATGCCCACTCAAAAGGCAAGATCCATCGTTTGAGTTAATGCGTTCAGAAATCATGTCCCCGCTACACTTTGGGAAAAAGTACTGACCCGGACCAGTTACGTTAAGCTTCATGATGTAGTCATCAATTTTGCACTGCACCGTATCATATTTTGAAGCTCCCATGCTATTCAATAATGCATATCAAAATTAATTACTTTTGGTTCTATATGAAAGCATTAATAGAATTACTGTTACTGTAAATGTGGCTTACACCAATCCAAGAGCGCGTGATAACACAGAACACGCAAATCCCCATGTTGCTCCAGACCGAATAATAATTGTGCTATAGTGTCTTTTTCCAAAATGAGTTACCTCACAAGCCGACTCGGCGTATGTCCAAGATCGTTCGTGTGAAGTCACGGAAGCCCCAGTAGCCAAAATGGCAATGTCAAAATTGGTAAAATTCTTGTGATTAATATAAAGCCAATCCGAAAATTTCACATGAGCGTCTCGGGAATTGACCAAGCCGTCAGAATTTCTCGTGTTCTCGATGAATGGCTGGTCATTGATGTCCTAATAATCCAATATAAACATAATAGATGACAACTTGTTTTTACTTTCCACTAAATTTTTATTATGCTTCTTGTGCATGATCAAACCTGAATAGTGTAGATGGAGGTGACCTTGAACGAAATGTCAACACTTTGTATCGTCTGGAATTTCATATCTACACTTCTCATATACAATTCCCAGTAGTCAATCAATTTGGTGCGATTGTTCTGAAATCTGTCCATGAATTCCTTGTCGCAAACGATCATTAGCTCCACAATCGCCTTTTTTGGTGCCTGGACGTCACCGTCATTTTGGCTGCTTTGACCTAAATATAAAATGAAAAGTGGAAATGTGTCCCGGATAACATAATTTTAGAACTATAGCCATTTCAAATTTTTCACCTATACAAATTCCAAAAAGAAGGCACGCTGTAAGTAAACTAAAAACCGTCCAACTTGCGGTCATTTTTTAAATGTGTTTTAAGTAAAGTGAACGATAATGCAATCCGAAATAAAATTTGCAATCGATTTTTACGCTCCTGACCAAGCAATATGATGCAACTAGTGTGTAATTAATAACAACGCCTCTTTATATGTCTGAATCTGGAGGACAGAGGAAATATTATCTTAAAACATGTAGTGCTATAAGCTCTGTCAGTCAGTTCATGTGTCTGTGACACTGATAATCCAGTACTAAGAAAATGTTTTAACACGTAGCCGTGCTTATCTGTACTATAAGTAGAAATTGAATGAATGAAGAAGTTATCGTTTAGTCAGAGTGTCACAATAATAATTAAATCTTACACTTTTGCTAGCGTGTGCAAGTGATGAATGTGTGAGTTCGCGAATCCAGCTTGTGCAGTCTTACTGCTTCGTCTTATCTCGTTTTGTGCACATAATTCAGTATGCTTGTGTTTAATGATCTGGAGTGTACATTGGAATAAACAAGTGAATAGTGAGGATCATGTATTTCTTTCAACAGCTTAAAACATATGTGTATTTCCACTTATTTCTTGGTGTTGCTGTGTTTATTAGAAAATTATCGTTCATATTCCTGATATTTTTGTACAAATAAATCAGAGTCGTCACTTGGAAATTGACGCCTATCACTGATTACTTTCATGTCTGGAGTCAATTTTCTGCAAAAATTGCACATCGAACCATACAGTATCTATCTATATCACGTAGACATTATCACCGAAGGTTCTTAGTATGCATGTGGAATGAATGTCTGTTGATGTGATCGTCATCTCTCTCAATATTATTTCCAAAAGACTGTACAAAATTTATGATTATTAGGTTTGTAGTTATTGTCAGTATGCCAGTATTGTCGCCCGTTTTGGTTCTGGGGGAAAGGGAACGAAGTCAATTTAATATTAATGATGAGTGAATTCACAAAATGTAGTTTTCAAATGACTTCAACAAAATAATTTGAATTACAATGTGTTTGTTCTTCACATCCTTTGTTAATATCCTTTCTTTATGTATGACATATTTAAATAGTTTGTTAGTTAGGCTAAACGTAATGAACACAAACACTCATGTTTCAAACAAGTTTGTCCATTCGAACAATGAGTCACCTGAAGAAATGAGTTTAGGCATGCGGTATTTCGTATATTGAGCAACGAGAAGATAATTAAAACTAAAGTAGTTACTCAATTTCACAAACAATAAAAAATTGTATCTGATATTTTTTGACTGATCAAATAAATTCCAGGGAGGGGCACGTGCCCCATGTGCCCCCCTTTGGGTACGCTGGTGGCTGCGACATAAACGCGAAAATGTGCTAACAAGCGGCTAGAAATAATTACGCTGGTCTTACGCTAGAATCGCAGAGATATCGTACTGCGAGAAACAGCTATATCTCAACTGGAATTGGTTATCATTACAGTGATTAAATGCGTTTCACATCGATTTTGATGGCAACATGTCTGAGAAATCAACTATGCAATACATGGATATACGATGATTTTAGTTTGCAGACACAACATTCAGTCCATCATGAACCTCAATATCAGCCAAACGTACATAGGGACTGCTGGAGAAAGTACACGACAAGAATTAAATAGCACTGTTTTGCTGGCAGATTGTCCTTCGTAAAAATCTTGATTGTGAATCCACAACACCGGAAGAGAATTTAATTGTACCATGGAAGACATATTCAGGACAACAGCGACTGAATAATTAAGGCTTGTTTGGCTGGAAGAAACACTTAATGAGGTTCAGTCGCAGCACAAGTAGTAAAATATGTAGGTAACAGTTAGTCACGTACAACTTGTTCCATAACAACTTTCCACAAAATCGGTATACTGGAACGCGTATGCCGTATAAATGCAAACTAATATGAATAAACGATTGTTGATGTTGTTATTTTCATGATTATAAATAAAATTGCTTACATAATCATTGACATACATAGTTGGGCTCCAATTGTCAGTTTTGTATGCAATCAGATGTTGACTAGAAAAGGTGACGTAAAAAGCTGGACTTTTAATAACTAGGTCAATTCGCAATTCGCTGACATAGTTTTGCAGTGCATATGTGTGATAGAAAATTTAAATATGCTATTGCTGTCCCGCCTTCATAAAAATATATCGGTTCCAACTGCAAAAAGTGTCTGGAAAGTTGAACGTGAAATATCGCTATCAGAGAATTAAAACGTTATGAAACAAGCAATCAAGAAATCTTAGGGGATACACGCCATTTCTAGAAACAAACATCAAGGTACGGTGTAGAGGATATGTGTATTGCATAGGCCACAGTAGACATTACGACAAACATAAATTTGACCATTTGTTTTGCTGATTCCCATTATAAGTACGTACAAAATACACAGTTGCAAGCGGTAATGTACTACATCAATCAGATGATCGGCCACAAAATTAGATGTGGAACAATAATAGCAATAATGGTTCTCGGCAGCCGCTTGGCAGGAAACGGTGCAGCAGGACTGTTCTACGTAACTGAAGATATTGGGAGCCTCACCAACGCGAATGAATTCAATACAAAAATAACTGAAGCCGTGGAAATCTTTGGTAGCTGCTTCATACATTTAATTAACTACATAGGTATAGACTTGCCGCTTGTGGCAACACCTGCCACGATTTCGCGATATGTTGTTATTAGAAAATACCAGTCAATGGAAATAGAAGAAATTATACCTTGGGAACATAGAATGCGACAAAACACATCATCGATTCAGCAAAATTATCAACAAAGTTTCAGTGGTAAAAACAACCGAATGCCGTGCACGGCTCAATTCTTTATCTTTCCGGATCAAATGGAGAATCCAGAGACAGTGGTGGACAACCATAATCGACTAATTATGCCAATGGTTTTTGTTAACATTGGCATCAGCCAATTAAAAGACAAACAACTTGTAACCAATGTTCAGAAAAAGTCACACGAGAAGTTTGTAATTCTGATTCAAAAATGTAATGGTAGTCAGTTGCAAATGGATGGCGTGTATGCTCCATGGATTAATTTATTTTATTTTCTTTTAAACGGAAATATGAATCACTCGTTTCAGTTCGACGCTAACCTACTAGTGCTAAGCGTAGATAGGGCCCAATATTCGCCTAGCAAAATGTTGATTTTATGCAAATATTGTAACATCTGTCGTATGTACCAACCCATTTCTGTCCAACTGGAACCCTTTGCAACCACTCAGGAAACACTTTTCCAAATACATCGATTACTCGTCCAGACAGGGAGCGCTCCAACTGCTTTTAAACTCCGTTGGTATGAAGGCTCAATTGACGGCTTTGGGACGAGTGGAAAATTTCGTAACTTTCAATCCATGAAACTATATTTTCCCAAAGCGGATATGGGAAAAGATGAGTACTTTGGCATTTCGTATTTCAGTAAACTCTTCGCAGGAACTATTTTGACCAACCACACATACATATATCAGCGACTTCGAGGGAGAAGCTGCTGAAATTTTGGAAACCGAAATGTGTCCATTTTACTCAAGTGATAAAAGTGAAACATCATATTCAGAGATAGTTGAACAAATGCCTGTACTAACTTACGGCATGGCATCAAAATACGAGCTGAGTCTAGAAACAGAAGTTGTGTGGTTTACATTTGTTAGCTGCGGTAGAAATAGGATGAGTCAAAGTATTGTTCTGGAACATGCCTTGTCGTCCTTCGATAAATTCGTTTGGCTATTTCTTCTACTTACCTGTGGTGTATGTGGAACAGTTTTGCACCGGATGATGCTGCCATTAGCACACGGCCGAAGTAGCAGGAGTTGTGGAGCGTTTTTAGTCTATTTGGCATTCTTTGCAGCATTATTGGAACAATCAATTGAGTTTGGACTCACTTCTAGAAATAAAAAGCACACGTATGTCAGACTGCTTACAGGATCATTCATTTTACTTGCAGTTGTGATAAGTGCAGCTTACAAGGGCAGAAGTATTGATAAGCTTACCTTGCCGTTGAGATCGATCCCAATTGCGTCAGTAGATGAATTGATACAAAACAAATATCAATTGTTCTTTATTAACGAAGAGCATTTTAGTTTACTAACCTACTTGAATCAGACTTTTCCTCCAATTTTAAGTGCTGACGAGGAAGCACGCATCAGGAACCTTGCTGTTGGGTTAGATGTCGAGATGCGCATTTTAAACCGCTGCGACAATGTTGCTATTTTAGCTCCAGTACAAACTTGTGAAATCTACCATAAAATGGATTCCTAAGTTAAGTCCAGCCCATCAAATTTAATAAGCATTGGGACTAAATATATTGCCAGCCGCCGCGGGGGCTCTCAAATACAGCACAATTTGGACCCAACGGTAACTAAACGGTTGACACAAATATGGGAATCTGGTATCTCTGGCGAGTGGATCACTTTCCTCTGGAGACGGTTAATTTTGCTACAGGAACCTGGATTTGAGGAATTCGCAGAAAATCCGTATTTGGAACGGATGGTTCGAGCAATTAAAATGGAAAGCCCAACCTGGAAACCGATCAATTTAAGGGGGACTCTAATCACTCAGTTTTTATTGTTTGGAGTAGGACTTGCTGCTTCCGTGTTAGCATTTGTGCTGGAGAGCGCATTGTGCAGAGTTAGGGGATCCATTTGCACAATTACAACCAAAACATAATCCGCAACATTACCTAGAAGGGCAGAATATATGCGCGACGGTAAAGCATACACACCCATCTCCTGTAGTTATAACTACATACTAGTTTTAATTCAAGCGATAATTGCTCCACGTATTTGGTTTGGTTGAAAAATAATAAAAACGTTTTAAAACAAAAAAACCCGGAAATGCTGTTCATTTTTATGTGTGCAAACTCTACATTAGTACGCATCTATATTGACTGCAAGTTTCATTCATTGTCTTTAAATTTTCCAATATCCTCATCAAAGACATCGCGAAAGCAATAAAATTTTATGCTAAATCATTGTGGCATAAGACATCGTGGACATTACTGCCATTGCAAAATGTTTGACGCTATTTATTACATTAGCGTGAAAAAATGTATGCATCTGATGTTGTTATGATGCAACGGAATGGAAAAGGGATGTATTTTGATAACGGATCGTATATGTGTCCGTTGTTGTCAGAATATGTGACTCGTCTTTGAAAAACTTGTAAAGGATTTTGTGTATGCATCTTACAAGCATTTTGGATTGCATACTGAGAATGAACCTTTTCATAACTTTTTTATTCAATGCTCCTTATCGCGTTACAACATTTCAAAAAGTAATGACATTCAGATAATAATAATAATAAATCGAACTTGCTACTTGACGAATGAATGAATATCACAAGATTTTCTTATTGCGTCAATACTGGTATTGACAATGTAAAATTCGCGTAGAAAAGAACTGTTTGTATTATGATTAGCAATGCTACTGTGTTTATGACTTCAAGTATTATGGATGTTTGCATTTTGACTAACACGATACATACCCCTTTTTATCCATGTTAATTATTAATAATCAAATCGTAACTATAAATACTTCTAGCTAACTATGTACTACGGAGACACCTCCAGACGAAAATTGTTGTCAGGAGTCTTGATAAATATAATTCTGTGGAAGATTAATGTTATAAAAGGTCGTTGGAATATAATACACCGCTTTGATCGTCATTGTTGGTGGGTGCGTTATTGTTCCTGTTTGTCCAATACCGGCGGAGGATATGTAGAACCAGCATTCCCATAAGAATTCCAGTTATAAAAAATAGGAAAGTTACACCCCAACTAT
>CM023200.3:28448058-28517520 GCA_004115045.4 Sinella curviseta | reverse complement strand
GCACTGAAACGGTAACAATTGTACGCTGATAGTGCACTGGGCGCACTGTTGCAATATTTGGATGAGAAAGTTGTCGACCTTTTAGAAACCTTGAACTTTCTTCCGTACGAACATCCCCTTGAAATCTCCAACGCATAAACAAATTTCCCTGATCACATGACTGGTTCCCCGTAAGCGAGAATTCTCCATCCCCGTCTATCCCCACACATGTTTTCGTCAAGCGATGAAACAATAAAAATTCTTCGGAATTCTCAACTTTAATCAAATCCCAACTAAATGCGCTCATATCCTCAAACTTGTACTTTTGAAACTGTAGCCGTCGTGTGTTGAGATTGACAACTAGATACTTTTCCGCGTTTGTCGGTTTTCTGTCGGCGAGTAAGGTGTAGCCAAAATTACGCCCAGTGATCCCATATCAAGAATAAAAAATTTATCCAGTGTCGTAGGGTTACCGGGACAAGGGCTCATTTTCAGATACCCGCTTGCGGAAAATTTATTGCCGTCTCGGATACACAACCGTGTACCCACGTTTTGGATCGAGTAGCTTTGTGGAAGACAGCGCCCACGGAAACAGAACTGAAATCAATATCACCAATTACCACATGAACTACACAATGACTCAGAATAAATTTTCATTACCTTTTGTGAACCGCATGGACTATTATCAATTGGATACAAAGTTTTCACAAATGTAACGCCATTCACCACATATTTGCACTCCGCGCTGATACATGGGTTGTCTTCCTGAAAATGAAAAAAGGAATGCAAATGTAATTCTTAACTTCATGTTATGGAAATGTTGTTGATTTTAGACTCTTCAATAAATTACATATTGGACTGTGACGTTTGTGTTATTGGTTATCATGGCGCACTGCTCATTCAGGCTTGGAACTTTAACTCTTTGTGCATGGGATTTAAGAATATCATATGTGTTGTCGTGACCATTCCAGAGACAGGAAGCTTTGGCTAGCATCAAGTAATCTGCAATGCCGTTGGAGCTGCAATTCGAGAAAAAGAATTGTCCGTCGCCAACTGCATCCAAGGACATTATATAACCGCCTGATTTGCATTGCTGAGTTTCCAAATCCTTTGGAGCTCCTAGTCTACATTTTGAAAGATATGTTTAAAAAAATGCATTTTATATTTTGTTCGTTCTTTTATGAATCCTTACAGCCGTCTCAGAGCACTTTCCAAAACCGAACGTTTATATCCCCAGGTTGTGTCATAACGTATAACGACTGTGCTGTAGTGTTTCGAGAAATCGTTCAATTTTACACACGCACCACCCACATGAGTCCAATAATTATCAAGTAAACTTGCCGCCTCTCCAGTTACCAAAATGGCAATATCAAAATTGGTAAAGTTTTTCTCGTGGATATATAGCCACTCTGAAAATTGCCTCAAGGCCTGCCTCGTGTCCACCCTGCCATCACTAATACGTGCTTGTTCAATAAATGGCTGGTCATTTTTATCCTAAAACCATAAACATTTTAAATTGTTAAAGCATCCCATATTTTTTATTTGTACATGTTCATACCTCAATCATGTAGAGTGAAGTAACTCTGAATGACAAATCCGCTGTCGGGATCGTTTTGAATTTCATGTTGACATCCCACATGTAAACGGCCCAGTAATCCATCATTTTGTCACGGTTATTTTCGAATCGGGCCGTGAATGCAACATCGCTCACTACTAGTAACTCAACGGTGGTTTCTTGGGGCGCCACCGCTGCTAGAAGTGTTTGACCCAAAAACAAGCAGAGAAAATGAACCAAGTTAGGACAAGCTCCTGATAGCTATTATAAATAATGCGAAATCAAAATACCTAATGCACTTCCAACAATCAGAATTGACATTGCGGTTAGGACACTAAATGTATTATTTCTCTTCATTATGTTTTCAAAAAATAAAAGCAACTCGAATAAATATTATTGCAAAATGTGGCACGGTTTACGACTATGGTGCATGAAGAAAAATTCTTCCTCTGCTCTTGACCAGCGCTAAGCAATAAACACGTCAAATTGCATTTTGTATGCAAAATTTGTCACCCATTTATAAATTATTATGAGTCACCTCTGAAACAAGGCGTTTCCTTTTGGCATTTCTTATCTTTCGGGTACGCTTAGTAAAGGGTTGTGGATAGAATGGAGTATGCTGGAATAATGAATCAGTGCATCACAAGCAGTTTTATAATAAGTACATTAATTCGAGTAATGCATTATCAATGTTGTATCCGGCCGACGAAGTTTTGAACCGTGACCGTGATGCATAGTGGATGTATAGTTATCACTTCACACATTACTCATTCAAAGCAGTATTAAGGAAAATTTAGGTATATGTGATTATAACAGAGCATGTGACGGAATATGTGAAACATATACATAATATGCGCTAGTAATAGTCAATATATTATTAGCTTGTCCATACTTATTTTATAGTAATGGAACTGATGCATCTTGTTTGTAAGTGATATGAATTATTAATTTGTAAGAACATGCATACGTATAATGGTTGTATGTTGCACGCTTTGGTTTGCGTATTTTGCTTGCTTAAAGTTCCTCATTCTTAATGCTATATGATACGTTGTGAACTCGTTTACAATTTTAGACGGTCTTATACCTGCATATTTCCGTCACGCTTACGAAGCAAAAAGCGACACCATGTGCAAATTTTATAAATGGTAATTTCCAAACTGGAACATGCAGATGAGGTGGAGGAATCCGCTGTATACGCTGGGGTTGTCCAGTCTACCGGAAATGTCACTAGTCATTGTCCCGTTTAATTTCTTGTGCTTTATTTCCCTTTGTTGTTAAATGTTCTTTGATCTTGTATGCGACATGAGAATAAGAATGTCGTATCAGCCTGGCGAGAAGATAATTGTTCTCAGGATTCAACATCTGTAGTGTAATTATGTTACATCCGGCTATTGGTCAGTTAATGGGTACTGTCTGCAATATGTTGATTTTTGTAGCATCACACACCTGCTGGTCTCTGTTTAGTGTGCAGTGGTTCTCGTGCACACATTGTTTCATAAATCGGAATTATTGTGATATTGTAGTGATGAAGTTCAACGCTTTACTTCTGGGCTTATTTGTCTTTGGTAATCGCCTACAATTTATTACTAACATTGTTTAGAAATTGATTCATGTTTGAAAATTACAATTTTGCACACTTAGGCATTTCTCTTCTGAATGCAAATATTTGCAAAAAGAAAAATAATGGCACGCTTCGGCGACTAGGAGACACGCAATATTTCATAGTACACGGAATCCAACGGAAGGGATTCGTAACGCAAGATGAAGCACGGAAGGAATGTGAAAGTCACGGTCTCAAATTGGCCAAGGTTAAAAACATGATTAGTTTGGCCATGTTGAGCAGAGAACTTGAAAAACTGGGATTTAAGGAAAGACTGCGAGACACATGGTGTAAGTCTCTCAGAAACTTTTCGCAAACTTGGGCTTATTGTCAAGCCATTTTATACTATACATTTATGTAAGTTGATTACCCATGCCCATTTCGCATTCACCAGACTGGCTGGATGGAATATATGACGAAAAAACGGAAATGTACTACTGGGAAACAGTAAAGCCAGAAAATGTCGTTAAGTATAGCAATTTCCTATACAGGCCTTACAGGTTTTCATTTCCGATATATCCAATATTGTCACTCTCCCTCACCTAAGTAGTACTTTTTTCAATATTTGACATACAATATTTTATAATCAGACCAACCGGAACTGGAAAGCATGTAGACTTCAGAGGAAGATTCCAGCCGAAGAGGATATTGCGACAATGTCTAACACTAGCCTTACCGTGGCCCTGGCCAAATAATAAGACATCTGAAGTAATATAGTAAGTTATAGAAACCAGTATCAAGTAAATTCTCGTCATCGGCAATAGCTTTGATCTAATCGTAAATAAAGGCATCTGCATTATCCAATTATATTACTGATTTTGACAGTGGTCACCAAGCCATTTTTGATGAAAGGTATTGCTTGAGCAAGACCTCCAGACATTCTTTGTGCGATGCCGCCGGTCTCGACTGCGACGGCCGCTCAAAATACTCACCTCTTCTCTTTAACGACAGTAAGATGTAATAATAAATAATAATGTTCCCAAGCAGTGAAGTAAGAATAAAAAATTACCTGCCAATTGTTCTATTAACAACAGAGAAAGGATCTGCAGCGTTCCAGTACTTTGAGGAAGGAACCTGGCTGTTCGGCGACCGTAAATATATTGTCAACTGGGAACAAGTACGAATTCCAATGCATCATCTCCAAAACCCCGAAAATTATTTATACAAACTAACATGCCAGTTATTCGAATTCAGAGGCAGTTTAAAGAAAGTAAGGATTACTGCAGCAGTTTAGGCCTCCAAATCCTTACGCCTGGAATGGACGAAAAGTTTTTAATCCCACACATCAAGATATGGTCAAGAAGTTCGTATATTCCAAAAAAACAACTCAACATAATTTTTTAAAAATTATGTTGGTATAAAAATTAGTATTATCTTTCAGCTATCACCAATGCGCAATTCTGGACAAACATGATGTTTGACGCAACAACACAACGATTCCTGGATCACAATGGTAACGACGTGACCAACAATCTGCCAGCGGTGAACTGGACAAGGCCTGACACATTTCAAAGGAGAAGGTCTAACACAATTGATAAACTGTACTGCGTAGCGTTGTCTCTGTCGTACGAGTTTAAGGACCAACAACCATGTTACGACTGGAGTAACCCAAAGTGCAGTTGGAGCTTTATTAAATACGTTCCCGCCAACTGTTATAATTTTCACGGTAGCATTTGTCAGCACAGCGATCACCAAAAACGTAAGTCATATAAGCTGTCAGTATAACGTTTTTTTGATATTTCAAAATGAATTTTAAACGAAAATCGTTGCAAACATGTACAGGAACTATCGGCTGGGAAAAGACGGATCCACACAATTTGACAAATATTTTGGAGAAATTTGCTGTTACAAGCTTCGGTTACGACTCCAACAAGCGCGTACTTCGAAGCAAGTACAAAGTACGTTATCAAACTACTAAAATTATTATGTCCCATAAGACTATATGATATAGACTAATTGTTACATGAATTAACAGCAATGTTTTGGATCATGTTACTGTCCATCTGGATACAGTATGCAGCGTGATATGATTGCTGTGCAAAATAAGCCGGATCTGAGATGGATGCAAATTCCTGTCGTCATAAATAAAAACGAGATATTCTCATATGACTTGGCAGAGACTTACTGGCTAGTGGACTCAAAAAATAAGTTTGAAAAGAAAATTGATAGCGATTGCACCATATCATACGCAGATCCAAAAGATAAGATGTCACGAAAGACAAAACGCGTTCCATGTTCTGAATGGCATCACTATTTATGTTTGCGAGATCCGGTGCCACGAAGGCGGCAAACGGATAAAGATTACATTCCAGCGCCTCCTGTTACCAGTAAGATATGTATTTAGTATGCACAATCAAAATTGCATATATAAATTAACGAGACAAAATTAGGCAATAAAAGTTTATATTTGTGGACTGCAGTGGAATGGAGAGCCGGACCACAACCAAGATTTTATCCGATTTTGTTGACGTATGATACATTTCTTCCAGATGCTTATATAATATGATAGTAGTTATAAAGATTTTCACCATTTACTTTACCGTTTGTTTACAATTTCAGAAAGGATTTTGCATACGACAATGTAAGTTGCATGCATTTATGTGTGCATTAACACCAATCATATTTTATGCATAGGAAAGGACAAATTATGTTCATTGTTGATTTCTATCATTCAGAAAACTAAATTGCACACCATGCTTGATGAAAGTTCGCGGCCCCTCCGCTCAATATCCGTTATAGGTCAAATACTGCCGAATGCGAAAAGGATTGCTGTAGACTTGAAAAGCGGCAAGGAGAGCATTGCGATGCACATGAGTATCCGCTTCAACGATGGACAAATAATTTTAAACACCCGTAAGGGTAGCTGGGGCAAAGAGGAGTCACCTGCCTATTTCCCGTTTAGAAAAGGATATACTTTCCAATTGGACGTTAGGTGCGGAAATGAGTCCTTTGACTTCTACCTAGACGAAAAACATTTTGGTTCCTTCACGTACAGACTACCAGTTAAAGACATTGATAGTGTAAAGATCAGTGGAGGTATCAATGTAATTGAGGTGATACGGAACGTGCAATTTGTGTGGTTTTAAATCATGTATTGTTTCAGGATTTATGATTAAAATAAATATTTTTTTTCAATATATTTGTATGCCTTGATATAATTTGAAACCAAATAAAGCGGAGGGATTTAGAGGAGTGCGACGACGGGAGTTGTTGATGTTAAAAAATTGAGGAAACCTTTTATCCCTTTTGATATTACTCTCTCTATCAGAAATATAAACCCGGCAACAACTGCGATGCTCCCAAATTACGAAATTACACATGATATCAGATTTGACAAATTAATTTCGTCGTTTATTATGTACGCTTGGTTGGGACTCCGGTGAATCTTTAGAACCTTTTTTAAGAGTTGGAATCTCCAGCTAGCCCACCTGTCCCATTGATGTGCAATACCTCCTTCCCACATTCTTCTGATGGAAATTTGCATCCAGTATTGATTGGCAGCATACATTACCGACAATTCAAAATCATTCTTTAGTGGTTTTGTTAGCGCCAAACAATATGAACCGCTTTGCGAGGTCAGGTTATCTACCATTTTCATGATTGACTCCCTCTGAAGATCATAGATCGCATCCTGAAATCTCATGACGTATTTCCGTTTGAAGTATCCGGTCTTATACCGTCGTCAGTCCCAAAGTTTGTAGGGAACAATTGCAGCCCTGCGAAAAAATTGGGCGCAGCGAACATTTGTTCTGGAATCGTACAAGTGAGATCGCATTAACACTTTGTATCCCATGACAAGCAATTCTTCGACGGACGAGTACGTTTTTGGAGGATTTGCCGTTACAACGGAGCTTGTAATTACATTTCCGTGCAGTTGTGATACCATGCGAAGCCGCCTGCGGCTAGCATTATAAAGATTTACTTTCTGCATTTGTAGATGGAGTCACAAGGGGACTGACCAATTAGAATGAACGTGTTAAACATAATGTAAGCCACACGTGTGGATCTGGGTCCTACAACTGCGAGTTGATATATCATATGCATCAAATTGTAATTGCTTATATATTTTTTAATATGCTATCTATGAGAATATCATTTCTGCAAATATTTTTGGAATAGAAGCTGAGATTGGTTTCGTTATATAAAGCGATAAAATACTAGGTACAATTTCATTAAACAATTTAAGGTTCCATAAAAATTTTAACATTTTCAGAATTCTGTTTCAATTGATCATTATCAATAACTACACTATTCTTTTCCCAGCTAGAAATTTTTTCTTCTAGGAACAACACGATTTCGCCAACTATTTACACAGCATATTATCTGGGTAACAATGAATTAACTTTTACATTTGATAGACACGTCAGGACGAGTTATGCGTGTGGGAGTGCAATTTCGATAGTTAGACTTTCATATTGATCATATAATCGGGACGACTTGACACGATCCATCCATTCAATTTCCATTGTTGCTCAAATTCTGCCACAGGCGACTTACAATTGATTTAAAAAATGTCCAGAAGAGCGTAATGTTGCACATGAAAATCCTGTTATCAGTTGATCGTATCATTTTGAATTCCACTGAATTCAATTTCAATTTCAGGCTGGGGAAATCATAAGATAAATGTTTCTTTCCCTTTTAGAAGAGATGAAACATTTAATTTCGACGTTGTATGTGGTGGCAAGGTCTATGATATCTGTCTAGACGAATAACATGTCAGCAATCTATAAATTTGGACTATCAATTAGTGGCAATAAGTGTGAAGTGTTTCTCATGTTTCTTTGGTGCGATTATTGTATTGTCAATCTAGGTTTTTCAGAAGTGTATACGTTTTTTGGTTCTAAAGCAGTTGTATAATTTCTGACAACACCAATTATTCAGAAAAAATTATACATACCCTGACATGTTCTAGTTCTTTTGACATACTACATTATTAGCCGGGATCCAAATTGTAGGTTTCCTCGCGTGCCCATTACAGAACGCTTGAAGGTTTCTATGAAAGCTTTACATGGTAATCTACATTACCATGTAGTAAGTCTACTTGGCTCATACCACGCTTCAATGCTTCGTTGAATGCTGAAATGTAATACATCATTATTTGTAGTATTCCCTTATATCATTAAAAGGATTTTCAAACATGTATTGATACTCTTTTGAATAAGATACTCTTTAATATACTATCATGTTTATGAAATGGCAAAAACAACTTTACCAATAATCCCGTTTACACGTGGTATACATTAGCACCTTCAATTACAAGACATGTCCTTAATTACACTGATATAATTCATGGTTTCAAGTTCGAATTATTTCGCTGAAAGTTTTGGAAAATGTAGGCTCAATAAAATGATAGATAAACCCGTTATTTCAATGGAAGTTCGTGGAATATTCACCAGTCCGTTGTCTGGCGTTGGGTTCAGACCACCACCCACTTTTATAATACATAGTCTGAACATAAATTACCAAATTTATTGTTCAATGAAAACTGAGTGTAGATCTGTACATTATAAAGGCCCATTTCGACATTGTTACCCGAATATTGATGAGATTTTGATACATGTGTAATATGTGACGGTACATACGCACAATTGCTAACAATATTCACATAACTATCCCAGATTGTTCTTAAAATATATTTATTCAACCATTTATATATTTTTGCGTGTATATTGATGTCATTATCTAAACTTATTTTGCTACAGATATTTTCATATCTTGTGAAGTTATAATTAAGTACACATAAATCGTCACGTGCAAGTTCATATAGTACATCTGTATAGTGAATACCACTAATATATTAACTGTATAATTACAACCATTTAAAATATTAAAACTTATTTCTATTAAATCAATCTAGCATTTTTGTTCGAATTGTTGTATTATGACAAGTAGTAATAATCCATGTAATTAAAAAGCACAGCTGTCTCCCGCTCATGTCATAATGCATTTAACTTTGTCAGGATTTAATCTTGAATGCCAAACTTTAAAACCATTTAATAGCATTGTATGCAATCTAATCTCGAAAGCAAAAAGGATTACTCCAGCGATACAGCATATGATCCAAATAAACATAGGTGCCAAGAACTTTACAAACGTTATCTGGTCAGCATTCCAACCCTCTATTTGCTGAACCCCTTCCTCAGGATTTTTCCATTGAATCAATTTGAATGTCCAATCAGACCAATAATCCCATTTATTCGGTAGCCCAGACTCTACCAATTTTCTTGCCGACAGTGCCATCCAATATCTGTTGACAGCGTACATTTCAAAGAACTGCGGCTTACCATCAATTGCTTGTTTTAACGGATAACATTCCATAGATAAATCCTCACTACCATTCTGTTTTTTCATTAACGAGTTAACTTGATCTGTGTATACCTTAACAGCAACGGACAATTTATAGCTGTGAACGACCGCTGCAAATTTCTTTATCAAGTAGCTTGGCGTTAAGGCTATTCTTAATTTAGGATCTATTGTTTCGAAGCTACTGTTTAGCAAATGTGCAATATTTAGACTTTTGAAAACGTAATAATAAGCAAGCTGCGGTGTAATCACATGTCCAAATGGGAATAGTATTTTGTATTCAGCTTTCAGTAATTCCTCTAAAGTATTAATAGCCGCAGGGGGCTTTGCCAATGTCGTTAAACTGGTTATATTATCTTCATAGTAGTTGCACGCTACCATTCCTGCAACGCAGATAAAAAGCAGTGTATTCGAATTGCATGTAAGTTTTCTTGGGGACTCTCCGAGAAACGCTGACAGCGATACGATTATTTTGGTAGGCAGATCATATTGCCTTAGCAAATACGATGCCACAATCCAAAATATAAACAGAAATACCCACAAATCCACCTCGAATACGGATGTCCATGCGTCGATATTGACAAATCTGTGGTCAGGTATGTTGAGTCTTTTACAGTAAACTAACCTTTGGGATATAATCTGGAGGAAATGCAAACCAGATAGCATGATCCAGTCTGAATTTTCAAAGTTTAGTTTCTCATTTCCGTAAACACTGGAGCGTATAAAATATTGTCTTGTGGCTTTGTTGATGGTGAGATCCACGAGTTTTGCAAACTTTTGGCCGTTGCGATGCATGTCCTGCATATTTACTGTCACGTTATGAATTTCTCCAAGCGTGAAGGGAAACATAATCACAGATCTGCAGCGGTAATTTGGAGGTGATTCCAACATTAACTTCTGACATGGGCGGCTACCCTTTGACAGTGCGTCAATGTATATGAGAGGCACAAAAGTTAGAATATCCACGTCTCTATTACCGTTCTTGAAGTAGTGCTTGTGAGTCAGGTGAAAAGGTTTGGAGAGCATGGCAGAAAGCGAATTTGTACTAAGTTTTGACGATTTCTCTGTGCTGCAGTAGTTTCCACACAAAACTCTAAATTCACTGTACTTGCCTGACAAATTATCATAAGATACAATCAGTTTCAAAGCTGGTAGAAATAATGTTTTCTTTGGAATCCAAATTATTTGGTCATTTACTGTATGCGTAATGTGAATGAATACGAGGAGTGTATCAACTCGAAGTATTAGCCAGTAAAAGTTGAAAACTATCGTCGAATGGGAGCATGACTGACTAACGCATGGCAGAAATATTACATTATAAGGTTGAGTATAGCGTTTGACTATTTTGGCGAGCCTATGTTTGATGGACAGTGATTGTTCCGTACATCGCAGTTGAACGATAGACGAGGCGCATAGGTTCACGGTAACGTTCCCCTCTGATTGAATGTAAATATCATACTCCGCAGATTTCTTTTGGAAAGCCGTGATAAGATTTTCTGGAAGCGTTATTTCAGGTTTCGAAACAACTACTGAAACAATAGCATTCAATGCTAGCCAAGTATCAATCATCTTCAAGACCTCCACGGTTCAGCCAGATCCGTTTCTTATTCCTTTCGAGAGAAGCCAGAAATTGATTTTTACGCAATTGTGATATATTTATTTATTATTTGCAAAGTGTTTTAGAAATTAATACGAAACATTCCTTCAGTTGAGCGAAGATGTTTTCTACTGAATAACCTTACACACAGTGGCAAAGAAAGGGTAAACTTACCTACACTACAACCTTGTGAAGGCAGCTCTTTACTTACAAAATATTTTGTTGAGCAAATGGAGAAGGTCTCTTGGTAATTGGCTGTTTTCTATTGTTCGGTGTTTTTAAAAGATTAATGTGTTTTTGTTTTCCATTCGTCTTTTCGAAACGACCTTCCTAGAAGATTTGCAATGTTTGTATTTTTTTTGGATATAGGTTTGGTTTGCCATCACAAACAACAAGTAATGGAAAATTTCAGGGCGTTTACCAGTTGTTGACTATATTGAACACTTATACCTAGCACATTGAACCAAGTCGATGTTCATATTAATAAATATTTCAGAAAATCTTATCTGAGCTGTACATGCAGGCTGTTTTCTCTCTTCCGTGTTTGTGCTGTAATTATCTTGTTTTCCGATGTTCTCCATTGTACGTGTATTCATGAAACTGTTTCAAAATTGAGAATAACAACAAGATAAAGCAGGAATAGTTTATCGTTTTGATACAGTTTGACATATAATTGATACAGTACATTTGGGGTCGGCTTCTCTGCACTACATGTCGTGAAACAGACATGCCCTTCCTGGGCGAACATTATTACCTACAATTATGTTTGGCGTTATGTTGGAGTCCATACCAAAGCAACTTTAGTATGCATGAGCAGATAATACCGGAATTATTATGATATTACCGCTAAGAATCTTAACCGCCTCGAATATGTGTAATTTTAAGCCATTTTGAAATTGTTTCAATGTAAATCGATAGTAATTGTACATATTGACACTTTCTAGTCGGCAGCTACATTAACCTCATTGATATCATGGGATCAAGAGAAAATAGGAAAACTTCAAAATTACAACCCAGATCGGGTTAGCCTATTACATTTTTGTTCAAACGAAACCAGCAAACGTATGGAAAATACATCAGCAATATAAATGTATGGTTTGTTTAATTGAGCACTTGAGGCTCATAGGACAACGGAACCGCGAGAGCAATAATTTTCTGCATATTGTTTATTATTATTCACGCTTACCTACAATGGCATTTTAAGGACAATACGGGTTAGAAATTGTTTTCCATCGCTGAACTAGTATTATAGAAAAGAATGACAAAACATGCCACTCAAAATCAAGATTGCTTTTTAAGATTTGAGATTGGATTCTGTTCTACGATGGCTTATACCACATGACTTTGAAAGTATGTATATGCAATCAGTGACTAAATTTCATATAGAAATATAGAAATAGTAGTCATATGAAGGCAATTCAGCGTTCAAGATTTGTACGATGACAAAAAATCGGGTCTGTTTATTGTATCAATAATACAACATCGAGTCCGAAATGTTGAAATACAACTGCTTGAAAATTCATATAATTTAATAGCACAGTTTATTTAATATGAATAAGAACAATACCTATTGAGGTTTTAGTGGTTACTATTTTACTTATAGAAATGCTTATGAACATATATTAAAACAGAATCGATATTGAACAAGCTTCACGTCTTCTGGCTTTACCGGCATTGCAAGGGTCGCTCCTGGTAAGCAAGCATATTCTGGCGTTTGACTAGTGTGGAAATGAGAATCGAAAAATGAAACATGTTCCTCCAGGACGCTGCTGTTCTGAAGACATTTTATAAAATTACAAATTATGTTGACATTATGACACTCCAAAAAGCCATGCAACATGTATATTTAATTGTAAGACAATAAGGTAAACTTTATCTGCTTTTTGCTGATGCATGATGATAAAAATAAGGTACCTATTTCAGTTTTCCTAAAGGGTGTTATAGCAGCAACAAACGTAAAATATGTGTTGCACGGCGCTAAGAGAAAGCGAAATAAACACAACACATTCCATATCTCATCTCAGCTGTCAGCTCTGTTGCATTGCAAGATGCTAAGTAAAAAGCAAAACCAAAACAAAAGTAATAGGAAAGAGGAAAGTCAGCAACCTAACCTGATCAGCCAGTGTTGTTCGTTGGCTCAGTAATTTAACAGGTTGTTAATTTAAAAACTGATTATTGTACTAGATACAAGATAAGTACATTAATTACATTAATATAGTGCATTATTAAAACAAATATTTGCCAAAGAGTCCGAAAAACAATCACAGTCAGTGTGAGAGAGAAAAGTCAAAACGAGTTTTAAAAAATCATTTTGTGGGAAAAGTAACTAGTAATTCAGGCATTTCAGTGATTTTATTATCGTTTAAAGATGGAAGGTGATTTGTCTACTACAGTCAAATGTCGCTTGTGTTTGGGGGCGATTGAAAATGGTCTCATAACTGACAGAAAGAAATCAATTATTAGCGGCCAACAGTTAATTTGGAACTATCTCTACCACCAAAATGTTCGAGAAAGTGTTGGTTCCGGAATGATGGAGAGTCGAGGGAACAATGCTCCAAAATTCACATTTACATTTGCATCTGGAGGTGGGATGGACGAGGGGTTTGAGGAGGATCATTCACAGGAATTTTGTGCGGATTGTTATGACGAGCTCGAGAAATTGGAGAAACTCCATAATGAGTTGGAAGTACTGAAGAAAGGAATTGATGTTCAGGTTGCAAGGATTACCAGCAAGCGTCGCCACAGGAGGCGGCGGTTAGGGGCTGAAGATGAGGGTGATGAAAAAGTGGAAATTTGGAATGTTTCAAATTTGAACGTTTCCATGGGAGCCACACTGATTGGACACGAGAGCATTTCAATGGCTTTAAGGTTTTTGGATAACCTCTGCAACGAAATGTCATCCTCAAAGGCTCCTTCTGAAGCTTATAATGCACCTTCACCTTCCTCCCGAAATCCTATTCGAAATGGTGAGCATTCGTGTTTTGTGTAATATTTTTAGTACGAATTGCGGATAGTAGAAAATCATTAAAATTCTAAATTAATGCATGTTGTATGGCTTCTAATTTTAACTTTTCTCTTTTAATATTTTAGACCCGCCTCGCCGTTGTATTGAAAGTAAAGCCATTGCACAGGAGGTTTCCCCGCCGTCACCATCAGATCGAGGAGGCACGTCGGTGAAATTGGAGAGGGAGACTATGGGAATGGCTCTTGCCCTGGAGGGAATTAGGAGGGAGGCTGGAGGAGTCTCTAATGAAGGCGATGACCAAGAGGGATTACCAGAGATTGCTCTTGCTTCATCATCCGTGAAAGTTGAGAGGGGCGACGGAGCATCAGAATTTGTGATTCTGCAACCTGAAAACCCTTCCGACATGTTTATTGACGAGTCAAACTTATCCGACAGTGTTCATGATGACGACGAGGAGGATGTCATGGATCATTTACCATTTGCCGAGTCACAAGACGCATCATCATCATCGTCTACTAATTTGCTAATTGGTCACGCCATGACTCCTTCCGAAGATATACGGAGACAGCAGCAACGGAGATTGAATGAGAATGAAAAGACTCTAACTTGCAACGTTTGTAGGAAGCAAGTGTCGCGATATTTTTACGAGAGGCACATGAGGACGCATACGGGCGAAAAGCCATTCCGTTGTGATTTTTGTAACAAGGGATTCAGTCAGCAGGGCGTTTTGAACAGACATCGCAAAATTCACACGGGCGAAAAGCCGTTTAAATGTGCGCATTGTCCACGGGCATTCGCGAGAAAGCAGCAGTGTCTCGGCCACATGTCACGAATTCATCCTAATTTACCAACTATTAGATAATTTAGATACATGATCAGTTATGATCAGATGATTGTTAGATTATTAAAGTTCCTCGTTCCTGATTACTCACTCAACAATTGAATTACTATGTATTCCATCAATTTCAATCCTTTTTCGAATTTACTAAAAAGTACATGTTATTTATTTAAAATGTATATGGTCTAGTGCAGTCAACTTATATGTACTCAGAGTTATTGTGAAATTATAAATTGTCAATTGTGTAGCCCAAATTGATAGTGCAAATTTATATGCACAATAAATATATTTACAAATTCAAGGGATAACTTGCCTGGTTCATTTTTTATGTTCTGAAAACATTAATATTGTCAAGCAACATTATTGCATCAACCAAGCAAACAATTTTTGAATCTCAATTTTTCCAAATCATAATTTGTGTGAATTGACAATGGTTAGCGTTTAGTTGAAGAACACTAGGCATTAGGCGTATTCAATTATAAAATGAATTTGCACTCTGTACTGAAGTTCAAAAAAAGATGTATCGTTAATGATTTTTTTAACATGAGATTTGTTCACGTTGCAATTTTCGTTTTCCCAACACCTACATGCTTTCCCGATATTCCATACATATACATTGCTCGTGGAACTTGATTCAATATTCAGTGGAGTGATGAAAATTTTATCTTTACAGATAGCACGTCTCCTTACGTGATACTATACAAAGCGTTTATATGTATCCAAATTTTTACAATAGTTATAATACGTATACCATTGATAATGACTTTCTATACTCAACGTGCACTGTCGCGAAATGCATTTATTGCTATACTATGCTTCTTTTTTAGCACTGAATATAGTTGATCATCCTTATATGTAAGCTTAGTAGCGTCATCAGTATAATTACTTATATGTTACATTCGCTTATCTAATCATTATCATCACAACGAGTACCCGGCGGAGCCGGGCCCTATCACCCGTTACACGGGTGCGGACGAAGATACAGTGCATTAACCCTGTACACTTTCTACATAAGCCAAATTAGCCCGGACCAAAGTGGTCGTGATGGCTGTCACTATTTTGTTGATAGTAAGGCTGACTTAATTGTCAAGCCGCCGTACGGGCCAAGGATAGTGAATTTGTCACGTAGTACAAAATTTCTTCATGATTTTATTGCAAATCCGCAACAATGACTAGACGACTGGGCGACTCCCCACCAGTTTTGCGCCCAAACTTCCTCAAGTTAAATGCACATGTAACAGATACTGCACGAAGTTACCCCTACGCAGACGAGTTAGGCTAGGTGATGTGAGGTTTGACCATATCAGATTTATTACGGTTAGGTTAGGTCCGCCAGTTATCATCTTTGATCCGCCGTAGCAGCAAAGGAGAACATTTTTGGCCTATGCCTCTTTTACAAAATTTGATCAGCTTTTAATTCTCTATCCGAATCCGCAATAAATTTTTGTTAAATTTTTGGGTCGGTGCACCGGTTTTTGGCCCGTAGCTCCGTCCCTTGTAAGGAATATCGCACTTTTTATTACAGATTCGTGATCTACGCATGACGTTACCCCTGTACACAAATTTTGGTGAAATTCTACCGTGTGACTTTTCGGCGTAGGGATTATAAGATATCTTGATAAATATAATAAAGACAGCTATACTCGCATTGCGTCAATGACACAGGTAACGCAGGTTTAGTTTCAGTAGGATTAGTGCTCACCTGATAATAAGCGGGGAAAGCACTTTCGGTCAGAAACGATTGACGATAATAGGATAAAAAGATTCCCAAAAGTGTGCGCACTTATTGCAGAATAAATTTGCAATCATAAAATAAGAATATTTTATTGGTCCGGACTGTATCTGCACTACGGACAGTGGGGATAATTTCAAGTTTAACGGAATTACTTTACGCGGTCAGCAAATCATGGAACACTCCAACCAGAAAAATGAAATTGAAGAGCGACGGAAGTGTTTACTCATACTATTTCCCTCAGAGGTACGTAATGATTCATAGTTATACATAAATCAGATTATTTGACCACTCTGCTAATAATTTAAATGCCGCTGATTGAAACATAGCAAAATGAATACTTGTCAAAAAATGATTCTATTCTTTCTTGAAGATTTGGATACACATTTTTGAAGAAATAAAATGCCCCGACGATTTGGCAAGTTGTGCGGAATCTACGTCCTTCTTCAAGGATATCCTGGAACCAGTCAAGAACATTTACCTCTTCCCAAAGGTATATTTAAAATTAAGTCAACTTTTAATAAAAATTGTTATGGTGGCATCAAGGTACTAAACTAACAGTTCTTGCATTTTTCGATGGACATAATTTTTAATAATTATTTCACTTGTATAGATATTGGAACATCTGGACACTCAATTTTTCCTGGACTCTCAAGATCTGGCTGAAAATGATGGCATGATTAAAGGCATTCTTAAATGTCGACTGGTATGCAAAGGATGGAGGTTGTCAGTGGACCACTTTTTAGAAAATCGTCATCAACAGCAATCCCGAAAGGCAAGCAGTTTATATTATGAAGCCAAGTACTCCGGCAACGGGAAGCATCCATCATTTTCCATCAATGGCCCGGCGTTCAGATTGTCAAATTTTGACTCCAATGAACTTGACATATCAGCAGACGCCCTGTTTCGCTTTCCCTCCAACGATTTTCTTACAGGCAGGAAGACCTTTCCAGGCCGCTTTATAATCATTGATGATACTCACGGGCGTCCGTCTAATGTGTTTATGAACAGCTTCAGTGCTCCCCGTTTTAATACGGAAATGGAGGTATTTCTGGGCAAGTTTGGAACCCATTTTTGGCATGCCCAAATAGCAATTGGTCAGTACATGTCAGTTTTGGAATGGTACAAATTGCTTATTACGTTTGTCCATTATATGCCTAACCTGAAGTCACTATACATTACTAAGGCACCCATGATGAACGCTAAGCAGCATGACTTTTCTGAATTGAATAATCTGCCATTTCCATTGTTACATAATATTGAGGTGCTAAAGATGAAGCGAAATCCTGCAGTGAACTCCATATTGGCGGCCAATTCTAATGTCAAGATATTTGAAATATTTGACTACAGCCCAGCGCATACACGTACGTATGAGATCATTAATTGGAGTCAAGTTGGATCCTCTGAAGGGACGACAAGCTTTTCTATTTCTACAAATTCTGCTCTTGCAGAGTTTATTAGAATGCCGGAGACATGGAAGCTTCAGGAGCTCAGAGTTGCCTTTGAAATTTATCAGGATTGTCTGACCTGGTGCGAAATATTCCACAAGTTGGAGTGCTACAAGGATACGCTGACTGAGTTGTCTTTAGTGCTCCCTCCAATGTCCAGTCGCTCTCAAAGAGATGACGCCTGGAACACATCAAGAAAAAAATTAAACCTACCAAAATTGAAGAAATTTCAAGTATACATGCTTGAATGTTTTTCATGGGATTTTCTGCTTGGACTGGAGTCATTGGAGCAATTCTGCTTTCACTTTCTGCATGATTGCAGCAGGGATTTCCCGGGGCATGGAAAACGTGTCATAAATATCGACAAGGACAACACTATTGATTCCGCAGGACTGAGGGGGAATATTTGGGAAACAATGCCAACATTACAGAGAGTGGTCAACGGGCCAACGTGGGCAGGTAAATGCTACAAACGTCCAAAAGATTGATCCTAACTGCAAGTAATTTTAAGTCGCGTAAACTAGCTTGTAATGATGAAATGGTTTTATGTATGAACAATAATTTTTAGAAATCAATATAGTTTGCGATGTTTCTAGTAATTGTTGTAGTGTTTAATGTTTGCATTCATGTTTCAATAAAGTGTTCATGAACTATTGGCATTTTTTCTCAAACGATATGGCTCATGATATGCAGTTTGGGGCTATAACAATTGCTTATCCGAAACTCAATGGAATTGCCGATGAAATAGAAAAAACCTGGTGAAGGTCACGATCCATCAGAGGTATCGTTTAACTCACCGGTCAGAATTATTGGAAGGTGAGCAGAGTGGAGCACTGAAATCTGAAGCATAATTGCACTAATTTACTACACGAAACACGTAGAAATGACAAAACTCCACAACATTATTTTGGCCTTCTGTACATGTTGATTGATGACAACCATAAATTTCTCATTTCAGATTTGAAAACATTTTATCTATACTGATAAGCTTCTGGCAAGCATTTGTGTGATATTCAATATGACATACCGCATTACAATTTTTACTTATGAAATGACTCAATGTGTGCAAATTCAATAAACGTTAATCCTTGAAACACGATTCCTTGTCTCGTTTGATTTTCAGTCACCTTGAAACAAACCGTGGTGAGTTCAGTTTTTTATCGAGTACCATCCTTACAATGTTCTACTGAAGCGTCTAGCTTGTCTAAAACACATTTAAAAATTGTAATGTATTTAGTTATACGAAAATTACAGTTAAATATTTAAAAATACGTTATTTGAATCCGAGCCATTAATGTACTGCTGACTAGCTCACTGGTATACATTATGGGAAGCACATATTTATGGGGAAAAGTAGGTATATAGCTAATACAGAATACGATGAAGCGTTCCAAGGAGAAGCAAGACGTTGAAGTGGAAAGGAAATGTCTATCTCTCTTTTCGATGGAAGTAAAATATTACATTTGTGAAATACACTCATCAGAATGAATAAATGTTTACTGTTTTGTGGTAGCATGATCATTATTTGTTTTGTTTGAAGGTATGGTTGATGATTTTTGAGCATAAAGAAAGGTCACACGTACTCCTCCTATGCGCGGAATCTGGCCCATTTTTAAAACAACTAGTTGAGCCACACAAGAATATCTACTTACTTTCAAAAGTAAATTAGACACTAATATTTTAAACGACAATTTCTTAAAGACATTTTTTTCAAATTATGTACTCACTATTTGTGTCAATAGATTTCATTTGACTTTAATAATCACACAAAATTCTGAAATGTACATTTTCTGATATTACTAGGTACTAGGTACTCACAATTCTTGACGAACAATTGGACGTGGTATCGAAGGGAACGCTTGATTGCAAAGGGACTATTATCGGCCTTCTAAGGTGCCGTCTAGTTTGCCAAGGTTGGAAGTCAGCCGTGGACCATTTTGTAGAAAGTCGAGCGATGAAAGCCAATAAATTATACTACCAAAGCAAATACAGCGGCAACGTTCCAAGCCCCACATTTTCCATCCGTGGCCCAGCACTGAGAGTGAACATTTGTCATCTTTATACGTTGGAGCACCAAATTATGGCAGACATTTCCTCCTCAAACCCTTGTCGACCGTATAATCCCTTCCCAGGAGGATTTATAATTATCTCTGAGTACCCTCCGTTTCCACATAATGTTACATCTGCGACACTACGTCTTCGAGTTGAGACAGAAAAAATGCTTGGCGGTCAGGTTTGGTATGCCGAGCTTGTCATTGGCTGCAACATGGCAGTTTCAGAATGGTACAAATTGCTCATAAGATAAGTTCAACTTATGCCTAATTTGAGATCCATTTATATTACGCAAGGAACTGGGGCTAACGCTAATCAAAATGACTTGTCAGAAATAAGTCAGCTTCCCTATCCACGTCTGACTAGTGTTTTGAGGTGCTTATGATGAAGAGAACGCCTGCAATAAGATCAGTATTAGCAGCTAACCCTCATGTGAAAACAGTCGAAATATTTGACTCATGTGGCTGAACTTCCTGGACATGAGCGTCGTCATGTCCTTAACTGTCGCGAGCGTCAGTTAAGGACATTTTGATGGCTTAAACAGTTTGGAGAGTCTGATTTGGGATTTGATACAAACGCTGGAGACAATTACCAAAGGTGCAACATGGCAGAGCAAGTGCTATAATCGTCCATGAAGTGGGACTCCGCGGTATTTTTATAATTGAAATTGTGCCTGCCGGCAAGCAGATGATGTCAGTTAAGATAAAATAAAGCATGAAATTGACGATGTTGATATCTCTAATATTAACATGGCATTAATAATTGTACTTATTTATGATGTACTCAAAATATTAAAAGTTATTTTAATGAATTATGTTATCGTTATGTGTTGTTACAGCTATTTGATGGTTATAACGTAAGCTTTGTTTTGCATTTAATATGACTCTCCATATTCCAAATTCAAAACAATAGAGACATATAAGTTGAAATTAATATAGTTATAAAGCTTAATTAACATACACCAAAGGTAGTTTAATCCAAACAATTAAGAGGTGCATCATCACATCTTTATGTTATTTGGCGTGCGCCATTGTCATTAGTATGGCATTTACAGAGTGCACGATTATCGAGTGAAAGAAATCGGTGCTTGTAGCTCTTGTGACATTTCCCATGGAACCGTAGGAGAGGTTTACGGGTTGCATGGATTTTATTGTCGTCCCGAGTAACCTCATTTTCCATGTACTTCCACGAAAATTTGATGCATCCGTGCAGAACCGTGCCCATTTCTTCTTGAGGCGCACACTTTCCTCATCTGTGCGAATTATCAACTTGAACATAATCGCAGTTACCAAGGTTCCTAGTACACTAGCAGCAGGATTACAAACATAAATATACCATTCTACGCGACCAAACGTCACAACGGTGAACGAATAGAATATGATTAGAAGAAACAACATGACACCCAGGTAAAGTGCGATCAAATTGGAGGAAAATTGACCAACAATAGTAAACACAATTCTGAGTGAACGCCATTTTATAATATCTGGCCGGCTTGAGGCCGATATCTTTTTAACGCAATTGAAAAAATATTCCAAGAGGAGAATGCAATACAGAGCTATTGCTCGGCAGCAGGCACTTATTTCAAATATATCCAATACAACAAAGAAGGCTCGCAGAGCAAATATTACTACGGACGCTTTTGTTCCTCTTGACTCAATTGGGGATAACAATTTAAAGCAGTAAAAAAGTGGATCTAGTTCCATGAATATTACAACTGGAGGTAGTAGTAGCGTGAATGCCGTAAGGTTAGCAACAAGAAATACAGCTGCCATTCCTAAAAAGTCCAGCCTGCCATTCGTAAATAGGAATGGAGCTACGTTTCGAATTTTCTGAACGCCTCTGTTGAGAGCACAGATGTTGATGTTCCATTCTTGCCAGCAAAAACCAGTGAATGGGAGCCGTATTTCGAGCCGCTGTAATTGATAAATGGAAGCTACCAAGTCTTCGCCATAAGTCATGGAAACAAGGAACGTTCCAACAGTCGCCAGAAGGAGCAGCCCATCGCCTGCTACAAAGTTGAGCGTTAAAATATTGTATTGAGATGAACGATAAAATGAATCCGCAAGGACAAGCACACAAGCTGGCAAAGAAATGGAAAGTAGCATATAATTCACAAGTCGCCATAAAAGTACTCTGGGCAAGAAGCGATGTTCCAATGATACTGCCTGCGTTTGATAGTTCCAACGTAGGATGGGTTTGTAAATGCAAACCGTGTCTGTAAACTTTTGATTATGTTCCAGAGCTAAAAGCAGCAGGGGCGACATTTTTCTTATTTAATTGCTATACCAATTGGTTGCGAAAATTATCGAAGCACAGAACGGCTTGATCGTACTTTTATTCTGTGTTATGAGTGCTTTCAACTAAACGACAGAACTGTACTTAAGCTAAGCCTCAACGAGCTTGAGTCACAGCTATATTTGGGATTCAATTTTCACTGATATGAGATTCAAATTATTTTCAGCATAAAATTATATTACGAACATTAAATTTTCTCTATAACTCATCGTGCGAGATAAATATCCATCCAATCAAGTTGCTTGGTTTTTTCTTATTAAATGCAAATTAAATGCCTATATTTATAACTGGTCGCTTATGAGCCAAATATGTAACATATATTTTTCTTCGCATCGCAGACTGTTGCTTAAGCAGAGAATATGTATAAAAATCTAAGTTAGGACTGGAGTCGTCGTAATGCACGCCGTAATGGGATGGATAAATTAATGGGCACCGTAGTAATTGAAAAAAACACAAATATATATACAGATACTTGACGCGATATATACAATGATGAGAATGCGAAATTTGTAATTAACCTCTGGTAAGTTTGACATTAAATATACTAAACAACAACTCATGTTTATAAAAAAAATATTCATAGATATCACGTTATCGCTATCTGCGTAACAAACATACATGATGCAATGCTGCTTACTAATTATGAAGCAAAATTTGAGGGATATATTCCAGTTTGTGAAACCTGATTACTCATTATATCATTTTGATGCTGTTCACTTACGTTTGGTTGCACATATAAATTTGAAAGTTTAATTTCAGGATTTGGTAAATATATTTCTATAGATAAATATAATAATTCTGCTTAGCATGTCCATGTAATTTCTCGGGGATTCAATTACTAATAACGAAGGAATTTGTGTATATATATTTGTACAGGGGAGCAGTATTAATTTATATGTACGCTTCACTTCACAAACTTCCTTATGAGCGGAAAATGTGAACATGTAAATTCCACGTTCGAAATGGCGAGCTATTCATAAGTGCCAGGAGAAATTACTGTCTTTACACACAATATCAATATTTCTCAATGCCAACAAAGTTGAAACTACACAAGGTATATATTATTGGCATCGCATGAATGGTTGCAATAAAATCATTATTGTATTTGATGTAGTGATTCTTGCAATTTACATTGCATGAATCAGTGTGGCCAAGAAAAGCCGGGTTTGCTTTACAAATCGACAGCCTTGAAATAAAAATACTCTGCATTATCCACAAATTATAGATTATAGTGTGAAGTCATCCAAACAAACAGAAATGGTCGGATGGAAATGTGTATCAATCTTTACAGGTAGCACAAATTTCTCAAGCATTTTTGTTGGAATTTATAATTGGACCTGAATCAATGGAACACGGATGCTGTCATTTTATTCATGATCATGGATGGGGAAGAACTGCAGAGTTTCGTGAAGCAAATGAAAGTTTCATGAATTTCAGTCATCAGTATTCATGTTGTTTAATAATATTAGACATTTTACAAATTATTCCAATATTTAAAAGAGCGGTGAACGGTGTTCATCTGAATGGTAAAGCTTTGCACGTTTCCGAATGTTTGAACGATCGTGAGATATAAAAAGAATGAGCGTTTTGCTGTATTTTATTTTTATGATCATGTATGTATATGTTTGATTTAATCACTACTTGTAACTTATAATAGCACTCAAGTATTGATGTAAGAATGTTAATGCATACTGTAATAATAAAACAATCTGTATGACAATAATAAAGGTTCTAATTAGCGATACAACACTAAATTTATTTCTGGTTTACTTTATTCATGAATTGTGTGACACCCAAATATACCGGGGTTGCAAAATTATTTTCCACAAATTACAAATACCAAAGTGCCAATACAATATCTTACATCAATTTTCATACGTGCATAGGTTTGAAAATAATTTACTATTTGTTGCTGATCAGTCTAAAATTTATTCTATTTCTAAGCTAATTAACACGATTCATTGTGACTAGTATCGCGTTGACGGAATGTATCATTATCGAATAAAAGTAATCGGTGCTGGTAGCTCTCGTGATGCTTCCCAATCCCGCATAATTAAAACTTACATGTTGCATGGACTTTACTGTCTTTGCGAGCAGCCGCATTCTCCAAATACTTCCACGAAAATTTGACACATCAGTGCAGAACATGATCCATTTTTCTTTGATACGTAAACTTTCCTCATCTACACTTATTATTAGTTTAAAGAAAACCACAATCAACACAGTACCACATATGCTCCCGAAAGGATTAAAGGCGTAAATGTACCATTCCACTTGCCCGAAAGTGACAACCGTGAACGTGTAGAATACGATTAAAAGGTAGAATATTGCACCCAGATATAGGGAAAGCAAATATGACGAGAATTGTCTCACTGTTGCAAACACTATTCTAAGTGAATGCCATTTTATGATATCTGGGGGGCCTGCGGATATCTTTTTAATGCACTTGCAAAAGTATTCCAAGAACAAAATGAAAAACAAAGTCGTTGCACGAAAGCTAGCATCAGCTTCAAACATGTTCAACAAAATAAATGTTAACCTCACCACAAAAATAATTATAGATGCTTGAACTCCTCTTGATTCTACCGGAAAGATTTTATTCAAGCAGTAAAATAGGGTGTCAAGTTGCATGAATAAAATGATTGAAGGCAGCAGGAATAAAACTAGTGAGAAATTTATAACGATAAACATTGACGAAATTCCCAACATGTCAAGTTTACCATCTGTAAACATGATTGGTGCTACATTTTGAATCTTATGGAAACGACTTTTCAAAGCATGTGTCTTCCATTCGCGGAAGTAACGGCGAAATTTAGGAAGCGTGGACTCGAGCTGTTTCATTTGCAAAACAGAGGTGACAAAATCCCGGCCGCAAATTTTTATAGCACAAAACGTTCCCGTTGTCGCTAATAGAAATAATCCTTCGTACACAACAAAATTTAATGTTAACATGTTGTAGTCAGCAGAGTGATAGAATGCATCCATAAGAATGAAGGCACAGGATGGCAATGAAACAGTTAGTAGCAAGTAATTAACCGCTTCCCATAAATGTGTTTTTAGAGGATGCCGACGTTCCATTGATATTGACTGTTTCTTACTGTCCCAATGTAGTATGGGTGTATAGATGTACAGCTTATCAGTAAGCTTTTGATTAAGATCCAGAGCTAAGAGAAGTAGGGATGTCATTGTTCTTTTTTAAAGGCAGCTCTGCTTCAATGCAATAGGTTGTGAGAATTCTGACCGCAGTCAACGGATGTGGAATGTTATCACAAATGTATGCCGTGTTATAAAAAGGGCTGTCATGTTCATAATATAATATGTTGGCTTATGGCAGCGTTACAAGTTTCTATTTTTACCAGCCTGACATTTGAAATATCTGAAATCAATATCAATTGCTTAATCACAATTTCTGCACAAATTCCAATATGAAATGTTCATATTCGATTAACTAGAGAATTCCTAGAGTTCTATAGCATATATTTTGCAATTTCCACACAAAAGGCTGCTACTGGTACCAATAAGATATACCATTTTGCGAGAGTGTGGTAGTTGCCACAAACTTATTTAAATGCTCGATAATGTGAAATAACCAATTATTGCAGCAACGCAGGTAGACACGGATCGATACAAGCTACGATGAAGTACATACTAAATACCATAAATTCTATTAAATTAGTGTCCTTCTAAACTAAATATTTCTTCATAGTTAAACAATTAACTTTCGTCGGTACAAATTCGCACCATTGTCATGCAATTACTGACAAAATGGTAAATTTACCGTCATTCTTGGATCTGCATACAGTGAACCGAGATTGGAAGATATAGGATTTTGAAGGATTATGAGCAAATAGACTATGGTGTCATTCAAAATATGATAGCATTGGGCGTACAAACTTCGCCTAAAATATGACCTGACTGATCAGAACCATACCTGAATGGTACGTTTCTGGACAATATGATAAAATTGATTTAGAAAAGTTGTCATTAATCTTTATTGTATATGAGATGTGTTGCGTCATAAGCGTTTTTGCTTTATGGGCTGATTATTCTGTGGTTAAGATATGCATCAAAAAATAAAAATAAAGACAAAAAGCCTGTCCGCTCTAATTAGTATAATAGGAATGTTATTACTCGTCCCTATTTGAACGAATATGGTGATCGTGTACTCAAGCTTTCTTTCAAATATATGTATATAAACAATATTTTTGTACAATTCATTAATACGCGTCTTGTATTTCGATTGAAACCATTTTCTACATGAAACCATTTCCACTCCGATAGAGGTTTTGGTAGAACGACACAGTTCCTACATGCAAAACTTGTTAAAACTTGGTTAACTAAAAGTGTTAAAAATGAGAAAACAACAAGAAACATTATTTTTTACAAACTCTTTGTAGATTTTAAGTTCATTGTATCTTCATATGTTTTCAATGATGATGTAGAGGGGAACATTTTCTTATATTTTTGACGGGGCTCCTAGTTTTAAAGTATTGAAATGCCTACAGATATTAAAGAAAGTATAAAATGGTTGTGCGAATTATGCGATGTGGAATAAACGTCTAAATACAATTCATTAAGTTCGAAATGAATGTGAGGTAGAGTTAAAGTGATTTATTTTTAATCCCATGCCAAGTGTTAAAGAATGTATAGAATTTTACTCTCCATGGAGAAGCAATTTATGTTTAAAATGTATTCGTAGAGGTGCTGAACTTTTTGGGAAGCTTTTGGACGTCCTATTACTAATTCAAAATGACCAACTAGGCCAAAACCTTTTACTTCTGGAACGAGATGCAAGACTTCTAACAAAATAAAACTAATATAATAATATTATAGAAACTGATAAGACTTCATTAAATTAATTCAATATCGAGCAGTCTCAAACAACCCAGAAACATTTGTCGATGTTTCCAATATACCGTAACTTTCAAGAATAATGTTCATTTCAGTATGCACTTAAAACATGGTAAATTCATTTAATGATTCAATTGCTATAGGTTGTACAGAATACAATGAGATGAGTACCAGTTGCGATACATAGTTGTCATGACTTTCAAATATTTCACAAAAGCAATAATTCATGAAAACAAGAAGCGTGAGTTTATTATAAAATTTGAATAGAAGTACAATGGAACAGAGATAAATAACATTTTTCAGTTATTTCTGCCTACTTTCATACTGTTTGGCATGCACCATTGTCACAAGTATTGCATTAACCGAGTGCACGCTTATCGAGTGAAAGAAGTCTGTGCTTGTAGCTCTTGTGACATTTCCCAAAGAACCATACGACAGGTTTACAGGTTGCATTGATCTTACTGTTTTCGCGAGTAACTTCATCTTCCACCAACTGCCCCGAAAATTTGAAACATCAGTGCAGAAGCGTATCCATTTTCGCTTGAGCAGTATGCTTTCTTCGTGCGTCCGAATTACCAATTTAAACACAATCACTGTTAACATGGTTCCGAGCAGGCTAGCAGCGGGATTGCAAACGTAAATGTACCATTCCACACGGACAAACGTGACAACTGTGAAGGCGTAGAATATGATTAGAAGTACAAATATTACAGCTAGGTAAAGTCCAATCAAATTTGAGGAAAATGGACCCACAACTGTAAAAACAATTCTAAGTGAGCGCCATTTTATAATATCCGGCCGCACCGTGGCGGTTATCCTTTTGACGCAATTGCAGAAATACTCCAAGAGGAGGATGAAATATAAAGCTATTGCTCGACAGCAAGCGCTGATTTCAAATATATCCAGCACAATGAATAAAGCTCGCAAAACAAAAATTACTACGGACGCTTCCGTTCCTCTTGACTCAAGCGGAAAGAATAGTTTAAAGAAGTAGAAAAGCGGATCAAGTTTCATGAATAAAACTACCGGAGGGAGTAGGATGGTGACAAGTGCAAAGTTGGCGACAAGAAATAATGAGGCCATTCCAATAATATCTAGCCTTCCATTCGAAAATAGCAATGGTACCGTATTGCGAAGTTTTTGAACGACAATATTGAGAACATGGAGACTCCATTGCTGAATTTCATGACCGTGGTAAGGTAGACGTTTTTCTAGACGCTTCAACTGATAACAAGAGGCGACTAAATCCTGTCCATAAGCCATTGTGACGAAGTACGTGCCGGTAGTAGCCAGAAGGAAGAGCCCATCTCCGGCGACAAAATTTAGCGTAAGGATATTATACTGGGCGGAATGACAGAATGCGTCTAAAAGGACCAACATACAGGCTGGCAAGGAAATGGAAAGTAGCACGTAATTTATCAGTCGCCATAAGTGTACACTTGGTAAATCGTGACGTTGCTGTAACACCGTTTGCATGTCACTGTCCCAGTATAAAATCGGTTTATACATGCAGACTTTATCAGTGAATTTTTGATTAAGATCCAAAGATAAGAACAATAGGGGCGACATTGTTAATTTTATTTACTTGGAAAATGAAAATATGCGATATTAGAAAATTTTAAGACTGAACTGCTGTAAAGTTATTTTATAAATGCTTCTTGTAGTAACATTGCAACTGTCGGCTATATGCTGAAGTCAAACCCAGGTATTGGATTTAATTTTTACAGACGAACAGAAATGAAATTTAAATGATCATATAAATATATGTTGTAAAATATTGTCTGTATAAGCCAGCCTATTAGATAATTGATGATTTATTTAACAAGTTATTATTTTTTCTCATTAAATACAAAATAAATGCTCATGTCAGCATCACATTACAATGGTCATTGCCTTCAAATATATACTTTCTTTCTTCGACGTATTGTGTTTATCGTAATGGAATAAATAATGAATCAAATGGAGCTTTATAAATATGATCGTTTACATGCCAGGAAGTGCGCCGCATAGGACAGAAACTATTGGTAATTATTATTCTCCTAGTTGTTTAACTGACTAGGTGCACTTGTGAAGTGTACGTCGAGGTCAGTAAAACGAAGGGTCTGGACTGCAGGTAATATGTATGAAAGGCGTTTACACCAACTTGACTTCATAGTCGTATTCTATGGTCACAGTTGTCCTAAATTCAATAGTTTGCTTCTGCCAACTCGACTTATACTTCAGTAGTGCACCTAGTTGGTGAATCCATCGAAGTATGATGTTCATGCTTCCTAACAAAAGCATTTTAAGTATCATGTTGATGTTTAATCATGCGTCTTAAGGACACAATATATACGAGGAGTCATTTAATTCTGGTCATCCAGTTTCGGAGATTAATGTTTTGGGAAAATTGGAATCATTTCATTTTTCCTGGTTATTGTCCCGCTTTCCATATGTTTTGTTATTTGATTATGGCTTAGTATGTAAAAATGGTTGGTAGTACTTTCCGCGATGTCTGTGTTTATGTTACATTGATATCATCAGACAAGTTAAAGTACAAATAAAAATATATAATTCAGAGGAACACATGCAGATGTTTACTGCAGATATGAAGTTATTTCAGATTTGTAACAGATACCAGATTTGTAACAGTTAATACCGTCCCAGTCTATTGTTAATTAGTTTCGTTCAGTTGTTAACGTCTACTAAGCTAGCAACAATAACTGCGCCTTCAATCCAATTTTATATTTTCTTTAGTCCGGCTGCAAGATAAATTACGATATGTTCCAATAACCCGGAAGTGATAACGAGTTACTGTTCGACAGAAGCAATTTATGATTTCACCTTACTCATGAAGATTTGCTTATATGTTATATTTTCGTTTCAGTAACGTAAACCCTAATATAGGCTTCATGAGTTTGTATGTATTCTTCGCTTGCCTTATCATTGATTCGTTCACTATGATTATGCTAATTTTTGGAAAATATCAAATCAAATTCGTCTTAATTTCTTTTAAACAACTAATTTATGGCATTCATCAATTATTTATACAACATATATTTAATTGTGAAGGTTGCAGTTATATGCACATAAGTATTGCACTCAGTTAAACACAGTGCATTTTCAATTTAAATATGGTACAACTAAAAATGTACAACACACAACTTGCGATAATACAGATTACAAATGTGTGCATGACGACCCACATCCACTATATGCATTTCTGACAAACTGTTCTTCATTAAGAAAGTCAACTTTTTTCCCGACAGACTATTTACCGCGATTGATTGTAACTAGAATCGCATTAACAGAATGAATCATTATCGAGTAAAAGTAATCCGTGCTAGTAGCTCTTGTAATGTTTCCCAAGGATCCGTAAGACATGCTAACATGTTGCATTGATTTTATCGTCTTTGTGAATAATCGCATTCTCCAAACGCTACCTCGAAAATTTGACGCATCCGTGCAAAACATCATCCACTTTTCTTTGAGACGCAAGCTTTCCTCATCTACAGTAATAATAAGCTTAAAGAAAACTACGATCAGCACAGTCCCACATATGCTCCCAGCCGGATTACAAATATAAATGTACCATTCCACATGTCCAAATGTAACAACCGTGAACGCATAGAATATGATTAGAAGGCAAAATATTATACCCAGATACAGTGCCAGTAAATATGATAAAAATTTCTGCACTGTTGTGAACACTATTCTCAGAGAACGCCATTTTATAATATCAGGCGATCCTGCGGATATCTTGCTAATGCATTTGCAGAAATATTCCAGAAAGAGAATAAAGTATAAAGCCATTCCTCGACAACATGCACTGATTTCGAACATGTCCAACAATATAAAAGTTAGTCGCATTGAAAAAATAAGTGCAGATGCTCCTGTTCCTCGAAACTCAACCGGAAAGAATATTCTGAAGCAGTAGAAGAGCGGGTCAAGTTGCATGAACAAAACCACCGTCGGTAAAAGAAATGTGACTAGCGAAAAGTTGGTGACGAGAAACATGGACGCAATCCCAAATATGTCCAGTTTTCCATCTGTAAACATAAGCGGTGCTATACTTTGAATTTTCTGGAAACGACTTTTGAAAGCATATGCCTTCCATTCTCGAAAGTAGTGTCGATAATAAGGAAGCGTGAATTCAAGCCGCTTCATTTGCAGACAAGAGGTGATAAAATCCTGGCCGCAAATATTTAGAACACAGAACGTTCCCGTTGTAGCCAGAAGCAGCAATCCGTCACAAGCAACAAAGTTTAGTGTTAGTATGTTGTAGTCATCGGAGTGATGGAAGGCGTCCACAAGAACAATAACACAGGACGGCAAGGAAACAAAAAGTAGGAGGTAAGTAACTAGTTTCCACAGATATGTTCTTGGAATGCTTCGAGGCTCCATTGAAATTGCCTTCTTGTTGGCGTCCCAGTGTAGTGTAGGCGTGTAGATGTAAAACGTATCAGTAACCCTTTGGTTAAGGTCCAAAGCTAAGAACATTAAGGCTGACATCTTATTTCTTATACAAGTTTGTATTTTATTAAAACTTTCGTACAATATTAACAAAGTTGTAATTTTGTCTGCAATTTCTTGTAAAAAGGATGACAATGTGTATACGTGCTCAGTTAATGACATTATACTTTATACGCCACGGCATTTAAAACATTAGTGGTTGATATAAATACTTTTTAATAACATTTCCCGGGATAACTTCATAACTACATAATTTCTGATTCAATTAACAAGATATGTCTCACTTTTAAATTAATTTCGTGATTAAATATTATACAGGTATAGTCGCCAATCTGTAACTGGTTTGCTAGCAGAGCACGTAGTATGTACTTTCAATTGCTTCGTTTTTCGTGTTATTCGTGTTTTCAACATATTGAGGACAAGAAAATAATCAGATATATCACAACTATAATTATAAATGATAAGAAATACAATTACATTTTAAATTTGTACAATCCAAATGGTATAGTTAAGGTTATATATATATAATTTAGTAGGACCATAAGTTGCTGTTCGAAGCAACCCCACCAAATCACATTCCTGAAAACCTGTTGTTTTAATCCGACACGTTAATCATATCCTTCCCAGGCAATGGAATACTGGCGACCTTTAGATACAATACCTGAGCATTAATAGGTTTACAGAAACAAATTATTGCTAGAGCTAGATATAAGCTATTGCTTATCAAATTATTTGTTACTTCAAGAGAATAAAGGCAAATTAACGACTGTATACTATTTCCTAATTCTCTCGTTTTATCTAAAGACCTCGTCAAAAATATCCAGAAAATACGTCGCATTCGTGGCAAAACCTTGAAACTATGTCGACGGTGTATGAAGTTTTCCTCGATTTTATTGACTAAATACGTGATGAAATGTGGTAAACATTTTAACTCTCTTAAACATCAGTACATTAATAAAGTGCTTCAGACGATAATAGTTCTACACTAAATTTGATGTTACTGACTGTAAAAATGTAGTTTCAACTCAAAATCGTAACTAACCGATGGTAATCTTACCAAAATCGCATTTCTTAACTATGGTCCCACAGCAAAAGCTATCAAATGTAATAGTTTTTGTTACATCTTTAGAGAGAAAGTATTATAAAATGCAATGCTCATTTTATTTAACAATTTCCCATTGTGGACTTACTTTTTTGTGTGAATTTTGTTAGAATGAATATTCTATTGTTCCTTATCGACAGCTTATCATAATTATTTTGCGCCATTCTTTCTCAGTTCGACGACTGTTTCCATTTGTTCAGTTATTAAATATTTATTAACTGTAGTCCGACCTCGGCATATTATGGCCAAGACGCATTTGCTGGCATTCAGTTACTTTGGCACTGTTTCCAAAGAAAAATGGCTGCGATATTTAACTCTGTCCTTATTTTCCATTTGTTTAATTTTATTGGAAATATTGACTGCAACTACTTGTCATCAATAACGCATTTGATTTCAAATTCTGAAGCATGTGCAAAAAATTGCATTGTCATCTTTCTTATGTGTCCAGAGAAACATGATTTTGCCAACATGCTCCGCTCCACAAGCCAATCTGTGTCGCCTCTTTTCGTGATAATTTCTGAGTCTCAAGGCAGTTTAACCAAAGCTTCAATGCATCAATATTTTGCCTTCAAATACTGCCAACATTTTAGCATTATCATTTCGTCGCTTCTAGCTGTTCAGAGAGATCCACGTTGGTATAGCGGAATTTCAAAATTGTCCATGACGACGGCATCGGTGTTCATTCTTTTGTGTAACAGTAGTGATATTCATAAACTTCAAAAAAACAGTCTTCCGTTTTACACTTCTCAAAAACATAAGCAATTTGTGGCGTTAGCGATACCTGTTTCTGTGTCTGAATCCAGTGAAATGTCTGCACCTCTATGTCATGGATATTGTGACCCAGCAAGGAAGGAAGGAGGTTTTCTGGAGAAAGCTGTTACAAATCCCACAAAACTTCATCGCTCCATTTTTCGGATTGGCAGACAGAATAAAATAGATATTGTTGTGTATCATCCTTACCCACAATACTTTGATGACAAGTACTACGGGAAAGACCGATATGCATGTTCTAGACTGTTGTTTAGATCACAGCATATGTACTTTTGTATTAGCGACATTATGACCGTAATCACGCTGGCTGAAGTGCATAATGTTACAATGGATATGATTAATAAGAGAGATCAATCAGAACTACGATTGGCCGGAAATGGGGACGATGGCCAATACGTTTTGGATAAAATGTCCTCCGAACTTTGACGCCATGAAAACGAATCAATTATTCCGAAAAGTCTATTTTTCATCAGATATTTTCCCGAACAACTGGTTTACTGCATGAGAAGGAAGCGAGAGTATTCATTGTACTTATCAGCGATGGGTTGGATATCTCCCCTGGCGCTCGAAGTTTGGCTCGTTTTAACTTCGTTAGTGATTCTCACGGCAACGTTGTACAGGATACTAGAATGGGATCTCCATTTACTAGTGATAATATTACATATTATCGGAACTGTCTTTGGCGAGCCCCTACCTCGTGTACTGGCACGGAAAAGTCGAGTCTTTATTTTTGTCGCGTTTGTTGGTTTGATGATGTGTAAATTGTACGAGAACGTGCTTGTAAGTCTCGTAGTAGTTCCGTCGTTCCGAGCATATTTCCAACAATACGTGAAATTCTTGATGCGGGATATAAAATACTCTGGTATACAAAAATTGAATTCGAACTACCAGAAATATGGCACGGCCAAGAGTTGGTAAAACGCGGGATTGCAGAAAATAAAGTAAGCAGTTATTTTAATATTATTCCTGATTGTGTGCCTGATGACACAGTGCATGCCGGTTATCTTTTTAATAAATACGCCATATCATCAGGAAGCAACAGATTAAGCTTCTTAATTCAAGGACTAGAAAGAAGTATGATAAATGTAACAGGTACACATTCGCACAGTTGTCATGCCGTTCCTGACAAAATGGTAAATTTGCCATTATTTTGGGATCTACATACTGTGAACCGAGATTGGATTCTGGAGACTTTAGAAAGATTGCGAGCAAATGGCCTCATAAGTCAATGGGAAATGTGGTCCGACTTGGCTTATAAGCTTCATCTCAAACATGATGTGACTGATCAAGGCCATTCCGGAAGATCCGGTTCTGGAGAATACGATAAAATTGATTTGGAAAAGTTGTCCTTCATTTTCATATTTTGGGGGATATGGTGCATCACCAGCATTACTGCTATGTGTTTTGAATATATGCTCCAATGGCACCAAAGCATCAAATAATGCAAGTGGGTTTTTAACGCTTGTTTGATATCTTTTATGTATCTCTCTTCCCATGGAATGAAGACAACGAAGCCGGACTCAAGGTGTTGCATGTATTAGGTAAATAATAGAAAATTACAAGCCATCATTCAGTTATGTTTATTTTCAGTCTCTGGCCCTTGAATACTAACGTGATTAAATAGTACAAGCATGTAATTGAATGCAACAGTTTTGTACGTAACCTATTGTAATAGTCGTAGGAGTAAAACCTATAATATGCAGATAGATCGACGTCATCACGTACAGAATGCATTGCCGAATAATGAAAATACATTACAATTATTATGTGGAAACTTAAAGAAGTGTTCAAAATAAAAATTACAGCAATTTGTATTTCGACCCAACATCAACATGGATTGTAGAAATTATTTTTGTTTGAAGTGTATTTTATGAGGACGTAGTTGACAAGGAATTTCTTTTAACCTTGACGAAACTGCCAGTTCGGAAGTATTCATCCTATTAACTGAAACCGAAAATTATTGTTAGCATTACGTGAGATTCTATGATAAACTTAATTGAATTGAATAAAAAATATGCATGCACATTCATGAACGAGAATTAAAGTTATCTAAACGGTAAATCCCTTACCAGTTCTTCAAATCGACTTCGCGATGTATCGTCCTAGTCAGGAACATTATACCAAAGAGGTGTTGGTGGAGGGATGGAAGACTTTCTTTGGAATCTTGGGGCGTCCTCGTTCCGGGTTAACATGCCCCACGGGAACGCAACCTTTTATTTCTGAAATGAGAAGCACGAGTACTAACAAAACTACACCTACCAGCCACACAGGCTTCATTATGGTGGAACACAATCTGTGAATAATTTACGTCGCCTACTAAGCCTAACAATCTGTCCTGTATGAAAGCCAAACTGAAATACATTGGCGCAGTCAATACAAATAATGTTTCATAAATATCTAATTCGCTGTAATAACTTTTACACATGACATGTAGCAGTTTCTGTGTAAGCAGATAATATCTTCTAAATAAATATTTAATATAAGCTGATAAGACTTAATTAAATTTACTCAATGTTTATATATCTGTAGTTGTTCGTAAGTATGATTATTGGCTTGTCATGTGTCTCGCAAACATATCCGTTCATGCTTGAATCATGTTTTGTATGGTGATTGGTACCTGTTTACATAGTACTGCATTGCTTGTGTCTACTTGGTAACATTTGCTTATCTGTAAACGACTAGCGGAACCTGTTTACAGCAGGCAAAATAAATGTGCTTACAAGTCTACTGAACAGATAATATCTTTAATAGAATCCAATTAACTGGACATAAGTTTGCAAAAGCACATTCCTGCTTTCGTCGTGGTGGATATTTATATCAGATTAAGATTTGAATATTGGAGAACTTACTTATTACTTCACCATGCACTGGCATAATAACGGATGCCTGCGTTGTTGACATAATTATTTTATATACGAGCAACACATTATACTCATACTGCAAGAACACAGTCATTTCACTCTTCACATTATTTTAGAATGTTGTTTTCTGTTGCTCATCATCAGAATCATTGCATAACTTGTGGGATAAATTATATGTTCGCAATTAATTTATTTGTTATCCTATTTGCTCGTGTGACATAATGAATTAATTTTACCTATAAACTCATAATAAAATATATTAAAGTCGCATACAACGTGTCTACTTGAATTTAAAAAAATGGTGTTTAGACCATTCAGACTGTACTCAAAATAATCCCATCCAAAAGCGCAATGGCTTTTTCACTGAGAGTTCAATTTATTCCGGAATGCTGTAAGTCTTACGTTGCCCCATCAATGAACTGGAACAGAGAAGTCCAATAATCAACCATGACGACTTTCGCACATCAAGTCATATGGAATAATTACACATGTCCCAATTTTATAAACATTTACATTCAGAATGATAGCAGGTAAAATCTAAATTAGAACTGACAGACAGTACCATGATTGGACAAATTGCAACGACGCTGGCTTATATATCTGCTGTAGTTAGTATGGTATAGACATTGTTCATGACGAGATAGACTCATGTCGAAACTTCTATTTTCAGATGTGCTTGCTGTTATCACAAGTGCAAAACTGAAGCTGGCTGGCAAGGTGGCAGCTATTTATATACCCTGCTGCTCGCACGCTGTGTTTCCACTCAATTAAATTTTAGCAACGATCCCTGGAAACTGGGTGAAACAATGTCCCATTGTCAGTGATGTAGTAACATTACCAGCATGTAGTATTAACTGTTCTTGCTGATTTCATTCCTGGAAATGTAAATAGGTACATAGAATTCTGCACTGTATTCCTTTCTTACAATTAGTAAGCATTGCTTTTACCATGATCAAAATGTAAAAACTCACATTGTAAATAGTTACACTTGTTAAGTGGCAGATAAAAAATGGTGACCCAATTTATTTTTTGAGAATGTGCATGTGATCTCGTTCTGGGCCAACATTACTTTTTCTGTCTGATTCAGCGACTCAGCACGTGAACCCTAACTGACTCTGTGAATTCACTTTTCAGGAGATGCAGAGGGAAATGAAAGGAAACTGCATCAGAAAATGTACTGTATACCCTATGTGGTTTATTCCTGCTCAAAGAATGAACCCATTTTATTAGTTCATGCAAGTGCATGCACCACAAAAAATATGTGCATTCTTAAGAACTCCTGTTTGTGTATATCCTGGAATCCAGAAGGACTGAAAAGGGATTATGGTACGGATTAGTAAAAAATCATAATCTATTCATCAAGACATGCTGACACATTTCTTTTCGCATTCAAGATCCTATCCTCTCCCTTTCATTTATGGTAGCTATGAGCCGTTCCTTTCTTTATTTAAAATTATGTATGTATACCATCTTATTTTTTGTGAGGTACGAAATGCATATAAATCGTAACGATGTACCCATGTTCATTTGTATGCAATGACCTTCATATTGTGCCGAGTCGGTCCCGCTGCATCTTATTATTATGCGTTTTCCTTATCAAATTCCAGCTTCTTACTAAATGAGCACATGAAAGATTAAAATGGCTTTCTGTAATTCGTCGCTTTTAATCCATACAAGCACAGCATCGAAAAAGTGAATGTATGCTTATCATCACAATCGATAAAATAGTCATCAGAAGAAATAACCTCTCACATGGCTTGCCCACACATCTCATAGGTGACCATTTATATTCATAATAAATCTGTCCACAGACCTATCTTCATTCTGAATGTACACAATTTGGAGTGCGGAGTTGATAAAAAAACTGGTTGTGTAAATATTGATCTTGAGATCATTCACTGTATCCCATAATGTGCATATAAGGTCAAGTACTCAAAATGATTCCAATTAGCAACTCGGACTGGATATTATCATACCATATTTTTTTTTAATAAATTGCACGCATGTATTGAAATGGCATGCTGGGGATTTACTGAATGAGTATTGCAGCAAATTTGTTTGAGTATGTACCTCAATAAACTTTTCCTTTTTTGCCTAATCTTAATCCTTGTAATGCCGTTGTGCTGTGCCGTACAAAACTAATTGCTGCTAACATGATCTCATTTCTATCCAGTGATTAACCAAATTGAGTTCACGTTACTAGTCTACGTTATCCAGTGCTGAATGTCGTGTTTACTATTAATTAAGATAATAATGAATAGTCTCATTAAAACAGTACTTTGGGCTGCAGACGGCTCACATAGGTACTTATGTATGTATATACACAATTACGCAACTTCCCATTCCAAATTGTCCGACCACACATATTGAATTCTGGAGACTGGTGTTGAGATGTGGTGTGAGTATAATAATGATTAGGATATGTACCTGGAAACGCCAAAAAGATGAGATTTTTTTGGAATCTGTAAAACAGATGCACTCATACAAATATCACGTGGTCAGCATCACTCTGCTACTGTCTCATAAATAAGATCATTAAAGGTATTTCCCCACTCTTCGTATCCAGAATGGATAGATAATCCTCACGTGTTTTCATTCTTCATGTCAGCATGTCACTGACCTATCGTGCCGTGTGCAGTGTGAAAGGAAGTAAAGAAATTTTGGGTACTTTTTAACGCATATAAATACCACCATCTCCAGCCCAATTCTCCAGCAGTAAAAAACTGTCTGTTCACAAGCTGAGACAAAGATCAGAAGCGCAGAAAAGCTCCTCTCTTTTTACATTCTGTTCATCGCTAGATCACATCTTACAACTTTGTGAGAAATTTAGGAACTCATCTCCAGTTTTAAAAAACCGTATTAATCGACATGGCTCCATCTGTAACAGCTTGCCAAGTCGCCGCTGACCGTTTGGCGGAATTGAAGGATATCGCTACCCGGCTTCGTCTGGCTAGCGTTGCCTCCACAACGGCTGCTAACTCGGGGTAAATGAAGACATTAATTTAAAGAAGCACATAAATGTTATCGTACAAAACTAACTTTTTGGCATTGTCTAACTTTTGGATTACTTTTTTTCAATTCCAGTCATCCAACTACATGCTCCTCCATCGCGGAAATCATGTCCGTCCTCTTCTTCCATGCGATGAGATACCGAGTCCAGGCTCCAAAGGACACCGCAAACGACCGCTTCATCCTCTCCAAGGGTCATGCTGCCCCAATCCTCTACGCTGGTAAGTTATAAAAATAATCGGGTACATTTTAATTGCATTAAACTATCTAAAAAAATTAGATTTTAATGTCCTATTTTCTATTAAACTTGTAGCTTGGGCTGAAGCTGGTTTGTTCCCTGCATCCGAGCTGAACAAGCTGAGAAGCATCGACAGCGATCTTGAAGGTCATCCAACACCCCGTCTGAACTTTATCGATGTCGGAACTGGATCACTGGGCCAAGGCTTGAGCGTTGCTGCCGGTATGGCCTACGTAGGAAAATACATTGACAACTCTCCTTACCGGTAAGATTATCATTATAAAGTACAAGTAGAATTATAATTTTAAGTAGACTTAAATGAGGATACTTCCATTTAGGGTAAAACTAATAATTTTATAACGTGATTGTAATTAATTTATTTTCAGTGTCTTCTGCTTGATGGGAGATGGAGAAAGTGCGGAAGGATCCATCTGGGAGGCTCTGTCTTTCGCTTCCCACAATCACCTTGACAACCTGGTCGCAATTTTCGACGTGAACAGGTTGGGGCAATCCGAGCCCACTGCACTGGCGCACGAGTTGGACGTCTACAAGAGACGACTGGAAGCTTTTGGATTTGAGACGTTGATTGTCGATGGACACGATGTTGAAGATCTCTGCAAGGTACATATAAATACATTCAAAAATCCTCATTATTATTGAACTTTCATTTAGTTACAGGGAAGCAGTGGCATTTACTGAATAATTTTCACTATTTTGTTCACAGGCATTTCATGAGGTCTCTGAGGTCAAGGGCCGCCCAACTGCCATCCTCTGCAAGACGTACAAGGGCAGAGACTTCCCAGGAATTGAAGATCAGGACAATTTTCATGGAAAGCCACTTGGTGACAGAGCTGGCAAAGTTTTGGAGGTATGAAAATCCATACATCAATTAATATACCTAATTGAATCACTGAATTTATTATGATTAGCACGAAATATTTACTTTTCCTATTCCATTTCATTACAGCACTTGAAATCTCAACTGGCCAACAGTGGACCAACCCACCTCATCCCCTCCCCACCTCTGTTCCAAGTTCCCCCAGTGAACATTTCCAATGTCAAGCTTCCCTCTCCACCAAATTACAAGGTAAGTACAAAAAATAATTCTAATTCTAATAATGTACTATAAACTGAATACAGATATATTGAGATTAATGACTTATTTGGTTATTTTTATTATGCAGATCGGAGAGTCCATTGCCACCCGAGTGGGCTACGGAAACGGCCTCGAAAAGCTCGCCGCAGCCAACAGCCGCGTCATCGCCATGGACGCCGACATGAAAAACTCGACCTTCTCCGAAAACGTGTTCAAGGCCTTCCCCAAGCAGTACATCGAATGCTTCATCGCCGAGCAAAACATGGTTGGCGTCGGCATGGGAATCACCTGCCGTGACAGGACCATCGCCTTCGCCTCCACCTTCGGCGCTTTCCTGCCCCGAGCCTACGACCAAATCCGAATGGGCGCCATCTCCCAAACCAACCTCAACTTCTGCGGCTCCCACGCCGGGATCACCACCGGAGAGGACGGTCCCTCCCAAATGGCCCTCGAGGACATCTCCATGTTCCGCAGTATCCCAGGCTCCACCATTTTCTACCCCAGTGACGTTGTCGCCGCCGAGAACGCCGTTGAGCTCGCCGCCAACACAAAGGGCGTCTGCTTCATCCGCACAAATCGCGGCAAAACTCCAGTGATCTATGAAAACAGCCGCAAATTCGAAGTCGGAAAGTGTCACGTCATCCGCCAAAGCGAAAAGGACAAGATCCTTTTGATCGGAGCTGGCGTCACACTCTTTGAAGCGCTCTCCGCTGCTGACCAGTTGGCAAAGGCCGGAATCAGCGCTCGTGTCATTGATCCGTTCACCGTGAAGCCCCTGGACAACGCCATCATTGAGCACGCCAAAGCGGTTGGAGGTAAGGTCATGACCGTTGAGGATCATTATTTGGAGGGAGGCATTGGCGAGGCTGTGGCCAATTTGTTGTCCGAGATTCCCAACGTTGCTGTGAGGAAGTTGGCTGTTACTGAAATTCCAAGATCTGGCAAACCTGAGCTTCTTTTGGAGCGCTTTGGAATCAGCGCCAACGCCATTGTCAAAGCTGCCCAGGACTTCCTTCAGTAAAAATGTTCTCAGGTGAACCCATCAACTCATGAATCGACTGTCCATGAACGCATTCCACATGGCTAGGATAACAATCTATTATTATGACATTTTACATTTTCTGATTTAGTACTTATTAATTATAATATCCATATCTATATACATCAATGCAATGTTGTTCACGCATCAAAATATGGAATAAAGTTTTGCTTCATGAAAACCAAATAGACCATATAAATTCCGGTCATTTTAAGTTATTGCATTCTTGACAGCTTTCCATAACAATCCATATCACTGTGTTGCTTTCTGTGATGCGCTTCATAAAAAGGTGGATTTGTACATACATACAACATTCATTCGCATTTGTTGCAATAAAAAGCTCTGTTCATTGACCTATTCAATCTCAGCTTTTCTGTTCAAGGTCAACCTGTCAGTCAGTCAGTCAAAAAAACGCACCACAAAGCAAATTATGAGTTGCCAAATCCAACCCGAAAGTCAAGTGTAGCAAGTAGCAAGCTTCATTTCAATATACAAGTGCGCTGGTCAGTAGCTCAACATAAATACAAATAAAGCTCATTTTTCTTTGCATAAATACAATTTTTTATTACTGAAAGCAACGCTAAAGTTGATACTGACCTGGTTATATGTAAATAGTCACGTCCAATACATTGCACCGTTGATTCATTTTTTGTTTCACAAAATACATATTGCCTATTACTATTACGTATTATTTTACAACTTGCTGCGTGACCGTAAAACGTTTCTAGCGGCATGCAATAGAAGCATGAGACTCTTCTCATTTTTATTACCTAGCTCGACCCACAACAACTTTCCATTCAGTTTATCCTGACTATAAATAATACTCCACATATATTTTTTGCTGAAGCATTTTTTCTGGCCATGCAGTTGTTATACTAGATGTGATATAAAGCGTTACTAGAACGGTACCAGCACCATTATTACCTAGATCAAAATATATATTTAAAGTACAGATATTCCAATCCAAAGATGTAATCAACATTGACGAAAACCAAAATGAAGATTAGGGCACGTTTAATTGGCCGTTTTTTGAAATCAGAAATTAATTTTTAATTTTTATCCATTACCCGTAAATTGTGACGAAGACTCGACGTGATTTATCAGATAATCTTGAAAATGTGCTGAAATTCCCATGTATTCATCTCGCCCTCTTTTTCTGGCTATCGTCGATATATTATGCTGCATATTGTAAAATGAAGTATGTTGTTATAAAAAACATTCTCTCTAGTCTACATGCTTATAGTTTTTGTATCCATCTCCTCTTTAACCTTGCAAAACTGGACAAGTTGACTGACTCTTGAATCCAGGCTTGCAAGAATGTATCAAAAATCATACATCATGAATGGATATGGCAGAAAGAAGCTGTTTCAGCTTTTCTGTTGCCAACCCACTTGCTGCTGACAGAGAGCATTCCGTATTCTTGACAGAATAACCAATCATGAGTCATCTTTCTTCGTTTCCAAGCTGAGAAAAACGTTGAGCTTACTTTGCAAGCAAAGCTGATATAGCAAAATATGACAGCCAGATAACTTCCGTAAAATGTGTGGATGCATTCAGTGCACTCGTAGCGTTATGCTTAGCCTTAGCTTGTGTTCTTTGCATTAACAAATCGTTTTGTTTTTTCATAATACTACATTTACTTGTGTCACTTTCTGAATTTTGGTTTTAAAAAGAGGAGTACAAAGGGCAAGACAAAAATAGTTTTATGCACAAAGCAAATACTAGTTTTATACTGGTCTCGGCAATATAAATGTGATACAAAATATGCCGTATAAAGTACCCAGTTCCTGCGTGTGCTCTCCAGTAAGCATATAATCCACTTCACTCACATAATTGCATGTGCATTACTGCTGCTGATGATACTGCGGCTGGCGCTGGGTACTTGTGGCATGCAATTCTATAAGATAAAGGGTGAAGAACCTTACCGTTGTCCTTAAAATACATAAATGCATACACAAAGTAACAATTAATTTCTTAAAGTGGAACTTTTTCTGTGTTACATATCTTTACTGATTTAGTGGATCATTCCTAAAATAGGTACACGCACTCAGCTCTTTTAGGTATTTAATTTTGTACTCACAATATCACGTACGCCAAAATCACATTCGGTATTGACTAAAACGATCTGAAAGCACATGAAGTCACACACAAGTAGTACTTTAACTTTCCAACAAAACAAACAATTGGATTAACTGAAATTGTCAGAATGCAAAATCTGAATTTTGAGTGATTGTTCGATTTCTTGTGTTCCATTGTTTAGCCATTTGTCATTATCAGTGAATACATACTAATAACTTACAATGTAGAACTACTAAAATCATAATGATTATAATTATCTGTTCTAAATATGGTGCTCTAGTTTGTGCTAATATCGAATGGAAGCAAGAAGTGACAAGTGATGACCAGTACAACAAAACTTTGATTGCCAGCTAGGTTGATGTATAGAGGTCAACAGATAACATATAAGACTGAGCGAGTGTTAGCATGTTAAATGATAAAATAGCCATACACGGATAGCAACTATAGCAAGATGATTTACCTATGAAGGTTGATACCCAATAATTTATGGTTTTATGCACAATTTGACTCATCAGTTAATGAGTGATTAAAGGACGCCATTTAAAGTTCAGTTTCTTGGCCGTACTGTAGTTACAATTTACTTTTACTTACATCAATTTAATAGCACTTTACATCCCTCCGTGCTGTTATACTTTTCAGTTATAAGTTGCAAAAAGTGACAGGAATATTAGAAAATTCGACAGTGTTTACGAAACACATTTTCAACCAACAAGTCACATTTAAATAAGCTGCGCCGTTATACCGTCAAATATACATTTCTCAAATGCCAAAATAAAGTTTTTACCAAAGTGACAAGAAGTTTTTCAAAGAAGAGGAACGCCTGAAAATGAGGTTCAAAAGCGAGCTGTTCCTCCTACTTTTCTTAATATCCACTTGCCTTTTCCATGGAACGTCGTCCCGTGATGGCAAAAACTGGGACTCCTCCGCATTCATAAGACGAGGAAAACTGGGCAACAAAAAGGACTCCTTTGATCCGCCAAGTACCCCCGAAAATGATTTCAAGCCAAAACTACTTCCACCGCCGAAACCGGACTACTCCAATCTCTTTTCAAAAACTCTCAACAGACTAGAAGGTAAGCACTTATTTCCTCTTGACGAGAACGGAAATGTGCAAGACAGCTTCAAAGCCTTAACCTCCGACCCCAAATTTGCCAAAAACTATCTGACCGAATTGAATCTGAAAATATGCAAGGGTCAGGTTCTCCCATACCTGCCGAAAGCATCCACTTTCAAATTTCATGCCAGAACCGCCCTAACAATCCTGGACACGGATATACATTCCCTGAAAGCAGACATCCAAGAACAATTCCAGAACTGGATGAAAACCCAACTGAGTTCAAATGGGAAACGGGTCCCTGACTTCTACCGAAATCTGAGAAACAAAAATTTTCTTACAAAAAACGCGTACACTTTGACCCAGGTCACGTACGAGATTGATCCCAACAATCCGCAAATAATTAACGTAAAAATGGAGCAGCGGCGGGCGCGAGTGGGGATTGGGGCGGATGAGTCTGGAAAGCCTCTTCATGTGGAGCCACTCGACAAGGGAGTCACTGTGACGGTAATTCATGACAACAGGATCGTAACAAATTACGAAATGCATGAGATGGAGATCATCGTGGATGAGCACCGGAAGTTGTGGAATCAGTTAGGTACTCCTGTAAGGGAGAATGGTGAAAGTCCCGTGCTGGAAGAGACCGAAAAGCTTAAAGCCCTGCGAGAGAAAATGGATGATGACATTAAAGAGAAAATTGAAGAGTCTCAGAAGGGTAGCGGTGGAGCCCCAAAGAAACCGCCTGGAAGTGGGTGCTCAATAAACTATGGACCTGATGGTGAGGTGGAGTCGATTGACCCCAGCAAATTTGTTGATGAATATAAAGACGCCAGTCCGGCAGAGCAAAAGGCGATGACGGACGTGGTCAAGAAAAATAGAAATAAAATCCTGGACATCCCCACGGCGGAGGATGAAGGTGCCTCCAAGAAAATGTGGAATTTGGTGAAATATGAGGAAACAAAGTCGCACGTGGACGCGGTGGATGTTGTCCATGATATTGAGAGCTTTGAAAACGTGAAGATGATTAAGGAGGGTGGAATTGGCTCGTCAAAATTCAAGGACTACATGAACGGCTGGAAGACAAAGCTGAGCAACTTTAATGTGAAGCTAAGCAACTCGAAATTTGGGAAAAAGATGAGCATGATCGCGAGTACAGAAAGCATGCATAAAGTGACAAAGGCGGCGCGCGCCCTGAGCGTCTTTTTCCTGGGCAAAACGCTTTTGAACACTTGGATGCATCCTGACACGACCACTGAGGTGATTTTGGGTACAAGGTTGGGATACGAGGCCGCAACACATGCCGTCATTTACGCCGCACCAAATTCTTTCACCAGGCGAGCGCGGTGGGAAAGTGGACAAAGGTCATTGGGAAATGGGCGGGACCTGTTGGTGCCGTGGCGGACATTGGCCTTAGCATCTGGTCCCTGACCAAGTCTTGGGGACGGATGAACAACGCCACCAACAAATACGACAGGGATGACGCCATTGCAGACATTGTTTCCGATTCAATTAATATTGTAAATACGGCGGTGGTCACGGGACTGTCCTTGGCGTTTCCACTGGGCGCCCCAGTTTTCATTGCTTGCGGGCTTGTGGTAGACGTTCTCACCAAGTTTGCCGTATCCATGTTCAAGGCAGGGAATGAGGTGGACCGGATCAACTCGGAAATCCCGCTCCTGGACTGGGAAAAGGACGAGGTGTTCCGGAGTCGGTTTATTGACTGGTTCGGGACTCGGAAGCCAGACTATTTTGATGACATGATGGATCAGAAGAAGGCTAATGATATTGCTGTTGCCAACAGACTCAAGTTTCTCGAGTAAGTAATTTTCTGAATACAATTAAAAATATTTTAGTTATAAGTATATTTCAATACGATTAAATATTTTGCAGGGATTATCAGGAGCAGTTCCTCGGTGTCGTATTCCCCTCCCGCACCATGTATTATGATGGGGGCTGTAGTCTAACAAAACACTACTGCAGCCTGAAAAACGCCTGGGGATGTACCACCTGGGGGGAGGATAGATGGACGGTGGGTTATGGATGTAACATGAGGGAGCATTGCGGTACTGGAAGATGGGCGAGAACTTGCGTCAACGACTACACACGTGTTGGGGCATGGGGGTATGACGACTGGGAGTGCAAATGCACAGGAAGTAAGACGACAGAGGGTGTGGCGAGAAATGACTCTTACGTGGACTTCAGGACAACGCAGCAGGTTTACTTGGAGAGGACCGTGCCGGGTGAAGTTAAGGACGGGATTTTCAAGTGCAGGCCGGGAAGCTTGTCTTATCAGGGCGTGTACGTGTCGCAGCAGAGCTCGAGTTGGGAATATTTGTGCCAAAACGCGATTGCACTGCTCCAGCCAAGTGGTAGGAGGCATGATGAACAAGTCATGTTATACGACTTGGAAAATGGTAACGACCAGGTGTACGTGGGCACGGATCCAACTCCAACCATGTTTCGGATGGGGGAGGAAGGTCACAAGATATTTGAAGATGGACCCGGTCCTGGACAGTTTATGATTGACTCCAACTGCTCCAAGCCTCTGACGGGAACCATTTCCGGAAATGGTGGCGAAGACGGGATAATTGTCGGGGATAATTGCACGAAAGGGCATGAAGTCAGTGTGGACTTCAAACGGGGCCACTTGAGCAGTACTTGCCAAAATCTGACTCTTGACTTTAACGGAATTGAGGAATTTACTGGGAGAGAGGGACAAGGAGATGTGGTCCAGGTGGCATGCTCCACAAGGAAGGTGATGACGAGAGGAGGGAACGAGACTCTGATGGACCGAGTGAAAATTGATCCTGATCCGAAATGCAAGTATGATCTTATCGTATTGGCACAAAATTATACGAAAGTAAGTTCCGGTGCCACGAACGGAACTGTGAACATTGTCGTTGCAAATCCTTGGAAGGATGTGACAATGGACTTGGACATTCGCCCGAGAGAGTATCTTGGTCTAAACCTCATGTTCCTCCAAACTGCATCAAGCCAATTAGCAAATTTGTCAATGGGGGTGAATGGCAGTCGGATGGAAGTTGGACTTGGATCAGTAAATGGTTCCGCTAACGTTACATTTAACATGAACACAGAGAAAGCCATTTCAATGTTCTTCACAGAACAGCCCAAGGGATCCCCTTACTCCGTCCTTCTTCTAAACACTGAAAACAATGGAACCGCAATGTTTTATCAGTCCCTTCCGAATCTTGCTGGAAATTTGACCAGAGAAGGATGCAAGTTTCTACAAAATGTATTTGATGTCACCGGACCAGGCTGGAATATAATTGGCAGGGATGAAGCGGACGAGTTTGTTTTGAACGTGACTGACGTGGGGAGCGTTGACGGGGGAGGTGGAGTGGACACGATAAAGTTCCACGACGATTTCAACGGCTCCATTTTCATCGATTTGGGATCGGAAAAGTTTAAAAACGTGGAACAGGTCTTTGGTGTGGCGGGTGTTCCATTGTACGTAAAAACTGACTGCGACACGACGCTTATCGCGGGGCAAGGTGGACGGGAAGGTGCTCCAGATGTCATTACTGTACCGGGAAGGCTCTGTGAAATTAGAACCACAAAAATTGTCGCTTTGGGACATACTCGATTGATGGTGGAGCCTGGGAGCGGGGATCCGGGGCAAAATGATACTGTTCAAGTTGTGGTCAAGGAAGATGGCAAAGGCGAGCTTGGCTTTGATTTTGGAGTGGGAACTACAAGGTCACCGGAAGTCGGAACCGATAGAACAGGAAACTGTTGTTTAACGAGTCGATTTTGCCAAGTAAAGAACGTTTTTGGGTGTACCGTCTGGGGCGGGGCCAGAGAGACTGTGGCGTGTGGATGCGAGTGGCGCAAACAATGCGGTCCTGGAGGCCTGTTATCCATTTGCGATAACACGTTTAGATTAGTAGGGGGATGGTCATACTTTGACTATCAGTGCACGTGTAAAAATGCCACCAACAAAATTCATGAATCTGCTCCTGAACCAGATGTACCCACCACCGACATGGCTCCTCTAACCAACCTGCTCATGGCTGTAATATTAACTCATAAAAACTGGACGGTGTCCGAGGCAAAACTGGACACACAACAACATACCATCTCAGTAAATTTGGAGGGGGTCAACATCAAGGGCAACACGAGCAGAGCCAAAAATGAGCGAATGAAATTTGACCTCAAAGAGAATTTGACAAGAGGAGAAAGGTATTTGACAGCGCCGTTCATTCAAGTTTCTATTGAGAACTCAACCGAAGTTGCCGGGATGTTGCTATTTGACCAGACCACTGGCTCGCCCCAAGTTACTTTCAGTCTCAATGGATCAGACCCATCAGTTTTGTCTACAGTTCAAGGATTCACTGGAATTGACAACGAATTTCGACTGACCACCACATCAAAGCCGGTCAATGCCACTGGGGGCAATGCGAATGACGCCTTTTTCATTACAGCAACGGAGAAAGAGGGAGGAGCGTATTTTGTTGATGGTAATGATGGTGACGACACCCTTATCATTGCAAATGGGGAGAATGCGACCTTGACTGCTCCTTATCTTGTCAACCTGGTGAATAACGGGCTGGGTTACGTTAGCATTCCAAGTGAAAAGAGGGGACGGGTACATAATATTGAGCACGTGATCGGAAGGGAAGATGCTCCCGACGCCATCCATGTGTCATGCGACGCAAAGACGGTAAATGGAATGAGTGGACGCGGTCCAAGCAAGGAGCAGGATGTTATCCTGATAAGCCAACCCAAGTGCAATTACACTCTGATGACTGCCGTTGGAAAGTTTACAGATTTGAGGAACACGGCCAAGGTCGGGGAGTTCACCTATCTTGTTGAGGATTTGGTGACCAGTTCATTGGACATTACGGCCACGAAAACGAGCCAGCATTCATTGAAGCTAACTTTCCATCCATGGGAATATATCACTGCGGTGGTGTTCAATGACACAAATGAGGTCATGGGATGGAAACTTTCCGATGGCCAGCAAGAAAGAATACAAGTGTTTCCCATGTGGCGACCATCAAAAACGGAAGATTACAACAATCCCGCATTCGAGTTCCATCCACCCGACAGCTCTGTCTTTTCTGATATTCGCGTGGCATCAAATGGCCTCACTACATCAACACACAAAGTGATTGGAAATGATAAATCGGAGATTATCAAGGGGATACCCGTAGATCTCAACATGTTTCTTATCGATATTGACATTACTCCAAACTCAACTCAGCCAAAGGGAGAGATTTATGGCTGCGCGGATGGCGCCAGGTGCAGCGCAAATCAGTTTTGGATTCAGAATTTGGGATCATCGTTGAAGGTGCTGGATGGGGGCGCCTGTGAGAGTGGCGGATGTAGTAACTACCTTCACTTTTCGGATAAAAAGGTCCATCTTTCCCAAAGACACCTTCACATTGACCTTGACCTTGAGCACGGTTCTATAAGAACTGATGATGGAGAGGATGTGATTTCGGAACTGAAGAATATTCACGAGTTACATGGAACGCGAGATATCTCCGCTTACGTCACCTGCAATACGACCCATGTCTCAAATGTTGAGGAGGTTTTTGTCAGGGCCGGAAACTGTCCAATGGACTTGGTAATTGGAGTGGAGTCCTTCACGCAGGTCATCTTTGAGGAGAGACCTTATCATTTGAAGGAGAATCAAACATCTTTTAATGACAGCAGCGCTGTCTACTACCACTTTTCCCGGCCAATGTCATTCGATCCCGACGGCGAGTTTGAGGAACTCGTACTTCACAGTCATTTGTACTACTTACCATTTAAAATGGACTCTCTTGCGGAAATCAGTTTTGCAAAGGACGAGCACAAGCTATACTACACACTGGACGGGACAGAATATTTCTACCATTCCATGATTGCCACCGCAGGATACGGTGAGCAGTTTTACGCTCAGCCCACCATGAAAACTGATGACGGGTACAGGATTCAAGTGGGTCGTGATGGATCGCTGCTGGCAACAATGGGCAATACGTCTGTCGATGTCAGTCCAGACTCAGTGCCGCAATTACAGGAAAGGGCAAACAGTCTCGGAATCACTTTGATGCTCTACACCAAAAATGACTTTTACTACATTGGTCACTCTTCAACCGGACGGGAAAGGAATTCGTTACAAAATATTGCTAAATGCGCAAGTCATCTTGGCGGGGGCGGAGCAGATAATACAATTTATGAGATACTCCATCTGGACAAGGACGTGTACATTTACACTGGCTATAGTGAGGATACCATGGAGCAGTGGAATAAAACCGGAAATGGGACCAAGCAGACCATTGACCTGAGTGACGTTGTTGTTCCAATTAGACAGAAAACGGGAACGAAATATGTGCCAAAAATTGAGTCGGATGGAGACAACCTGGTTATCTCAATGGCGGGCTATGAGAAGGTGAATCCAGGGAAGGTGGTCATTGAGAATGGAAGGCTCCCGTGGGTGGCGAAGAGGCTGCAGGTTCTTCTCAGCGTTGCCATGATGGACTTTGAGCCAATCGAAGTGGATTCCAAGAGGACTAAGCGATCCGTTGGGGTAATGGGAGACAGCGAGTGGTCACTCAAAGTTTGAGTCTCAAACCCCGTCCGATAATCATCCCCGTGAACTACACCATTTACAGCATATCCCCAGACGAGCTGGAAGATGGACATTTGATCCAACTTGAAAAGGTGGATAACAGTTCCAATGGAAATGACACTGACAATGACGAAGTATCGTTTAAGGTGGTGCGAAATGGACCAAATCTTCTTATCACTAACATACACAGCTTTGATTTGGATGAAGGGAAGAGCGTGAGAATTAGCGACTTTTATCCAAGTGCATCGCATGACGCGACTGACATGCTCCATATGCACGGAGGAATTTCCGGTGTGAATGTTCAAGTACCAGGACTTCATCTCGTTCTGAATAAGACTGAACTGTACAATATGACTGGGGAAGGAAACAATTTGAAAGCTGAGCCTGCAAAGGTGGTGGACTGGAGCTGTAGTTTGCAAGAAATGGAGGAGCGGTTGCTGGAGGACATGCCGGATATTCCAAGACGCTTTAGGGCTACGGAATGTCAATCTGATTGGGTGACTCCAACGCTAATTTCCGGCGGCATACTCATTCTGATTGTTGGCATGATACTTGGCATCGTATTTGCGAGAAGGCAGAAGGCTGTTGGGGGAATCAGTGCCGGATTTGAATTTGGAAAAGTGTGGGAAAGTTTGGGTGACTGGGTTAGGAATATCAGTTACTACCGGCAGCGTAATTACGAACAACTTTAATGAGCCGAGGGATGAGTCGTTACAAAAAATAATCCCTTTAGTTTAATAAAAGGTAAGGATGTTGCTATAACTATTATTAGATTAGATATATTTCCTTTGCCATTGACAAATTGTGAATAGTGGTACTGGCGAGGAATTTAAATCATTTGTATATTCTTGTTGTAGATAACTAGCCAATTGCGTCACTGTTCTTTGGATTTTCTTCAGTGATCTATCGTCGGTCGTCAAGTAACATAAATTTCTAGAATCCAGTCAAAATTAAACTGCTCATAGGTAGCGAGGTAATGTTTTATGAACGTACATACTTTGCAAACCAATATTCTTCAACAACTAATGATAAATAATACTTGGCGTCGTCATTTTTAAATGTTTAATAATTTTTAAATGTAAAAACCATAAGACTATACCTTCTCACGTTGTGGCCAAATTGTAAAGCTCCAAACTTGAGTAATTTATGCATGCCAAAATGCAGGCACAGATGTTGGTGTAAAATGATGAAACTCAATAAAATGCACTTATTGTCAATTTTGCAACAACTCCGGTTTTCTGCATCACCTTATTAATTATTAAAAGACTGCTTTTGTAAGATCCCGTTAGAAACTAACACGGGAAACTTAACCATAAAAATAGAAACAGCAATATATCATTCAGTACGCCTACTCGATTCGAGAATAAAAGTACTAACGGTCGGTAGAATCCGCCCAGTCCTCACGGATACTGATATCTTGGCACTTCGTTTTGGTTGCTAGAATATTTCTAAGTCATTTTCTACAATAAATTGTGCATATGTACGGGTAAATTCTCATTCACAAATAAGATAAATTGTACAATTTTACGCAACGAAAATAATTTGGTGCAGCTCTATGGTACAGGGAATATAACATTCTTGTCATCTCCAGAAAAATAAAGTAGTTGTCATTGAACGCGTAAAATTTTTGAACTTCACATCGCCTGGCGTCTAATTGCTTCCATGGCACTACCATTTAATCCATAATATATTATAATAGTACGATGTAAACCAAAGTGCAATGAATGCAAATTATGTATGACAGACATTGATAGTGATATATATTGTACTCTTTGTGAATGCTCCTCATCATATGTTTATTCTGTTAGAACGCACGCCAGCACGAGTAATAGTAAAACATAGCGTAGTTATTTGCTTTAGAGAATAATTCCGAATTTATTTAAATCAGACATGATCAACTGTGTCAAATGAACACACAACATAACATTTAATAATAATAGATATTCTATTGCGAATGCAATCGAAAATTTGATATTGGTCACGATAATTCTTCTTTCACACGAACATTTTGCAGCTAATGATGTTATTGCCAAAGCGTGATTGGGTATGCAACTAATGTCCATCTATATAAATGAAAAATAATGTTTGTAAAAAATCTCTAGATATATATCTCAAAGTTTTATAAAAAAAGCAACATCAAACATTTGCGAAAAATCCTTATCGTTCGTTCTGCACTTCCTTTAATATTTTTCACAATGCACTTCCACGCACCATTGTCCGCTGGGGTGATGTTAATGAATGTAATGGTTAATTTTAAAATATCCTTATCGACGTTTGTTGTTCCACTCATCCGTTTACTCAACCTGTACTCTGGGTTAGGCCTTTCGTCATATTTAGTCACGCCATACTTCAACTTCTGAGTTTCTCCATCCCTCGTCACCGTGAAACGAGGGAAAGGAACTGCATCCACCAGCGTGCAAGTCACCACATTCCCAGAATCCAAGTATACCGTCTTATTGGATGTCTCCACGAATTTTGGAGCAAGGCTTGGAAAAACATGTAGTGACCTCGAAATCTTGTCCCACCTACTTGAATTTCTTACCGGCATCCAGCAGTCGACGGAACTCATTTCTGTGCTCGCTCTCACACGTTTTGCAAAAAACGGCACAAGATCGCTTCCCCATCCGTCAAACATCATCGCGTGTCCACTGAAGAATAAATTTTCCCGCTTCTCAGAATTTGAAGATCTTGGTTCTTCCAAAACCGACTTGGTGCCATTTTTCAATTTAATCTCAGGTGCGGCCCGAATGAATGGAAAAACATGACCCCAAAGCACATGAACCTCAAGTGCTCCTCTACGTGTTGTAAACATGAGCAACAAGCTTCACATCTACATTTTAAATGCTCATTGGGTTTAAAATTCTTCATTATTATGTGCTAACTCGAAATCAGTTATCTGAAAGATAAGGAGAGCTATCATTTAATTAATAATTAAATCTTTATTAATTACTCAAATCTCTAGTACACAACAAGTACAGGAGCTCATGCTCGACGACTACTCTACTGACTGACACAGACGGTCTCCTGACTGATTACATGAATACATTTCATTTGCGTTTGAAACTAGGACGGGTGTAAACCCGAATTATAAAACTACAGGAAGTGCGTTGTATGTGAAATTGAGAAACGTGACATTCAATTCACCATTCCAAACACTAATATTCGATCAATTTCCGGAACAATATATTTTGACCCTTTCGTGACCCCGTGACCCGTGAGGGTTAAGGAGCCACCACTCCGACAGTTGGTCAAATTGACCCATGGTCTGATGACAAAACATGATCACCTAAATATTCTCTCTCAGATAAGCGAATAAAATTTTTTCCCATAAGGAAGTATGGGGGACCGTACCCCCACCATTCCCCCGGGAAGCCCAAAATCAATACCGAATTTTCACATGACCTGAGGTACCTCTATGCCAAGTTTGAACCAAATCGGTCAATGTTAACAAAAGTTATAGTGCTTACAGACTTACGGACACACAGACAGACAAACAGATCAATCGCAATAACTACCTTTATAAGCATTTCATGCTTCCGGTAGTTAATAACCAGTAATGTTACCTTTCGTCATTATAACATGACATTTTTGAACGCTATATATTGCTGTTGTGGCAACGTATTGCGGAAAAATTGAGAATATTTTATAATAACTCATAAAATGTTTAATTTTTACACTATATCGACTTTTCTCCAACGATTTTCGCCGGATCACATTCGAGCATCCGCGTTGCTTTTCCATTCATGATTTGTCATATTAGTAATTCAGTAGTATATCTATATTCACATTTTATAACTTAGGTACATTTGTAAATATTAATAATTTTTACATTCCATAACTACCAGGGCCGCAGATATTCATTTTATAGCAGCAAGATAATGACGTGCAACGAATGCGAAACAATTATCCAAACGAATTCCATATCAAACAACATTATTATGAAGGCAATCCTAGTCTACAATTAAGTTTTCACCAATGCAAACTTATAAGAATGTTATTTTTTAAATGACTTCGCGATGCGATTGACATACTTTGTTACTGAACATTTTATATGGGTTTTCCTTCGGGAGCATTTTAACATTTTCAAAAATGAGAATGCGATATAGGTTACTCGAGAATATGTTGGTTTAAATATTTTTACTCGTTCTTGTATGCGGCTGTGTATTTCCGTCAAAAGCAGCAAAGTCCCCATAAATAAGCCAAACCCAAGTGTTAAAAATACTGCAACCGTGTTCCCACTCAAGGATAAAACAAAATCTGAATCATGGTTTTCGAAAACCAAAGAACCGTTGCTCCGAAGATTTATCTCTATTTTTCTTGACACGTAATATTTATCTCGGGATGCAGACTCGTTTAGATGAATAAATATACCGGAGGTCAAAATTGCCTTGTATCTATCTACTATCCATCTTCCGCTGAATAAGGAGAAAACCCAGCCTTCGTAGTGTGAAACAAAAGATTCCTTATTCCTCCAAAATATTGGCGACCCCTCCCCTTGCTTTCGATTGAGTAAAACTTGCATTTTAAATTCTTCCTCTAAATCACTCAAGCTATCCGACCACTTTACAATTGCAGTCTTACTGAAAATATTCGGTATCATGGCCACAATTTCCTTTGCAGTGTTCCATCTAAACATTTTGTAATTTGCTTTAGAGATATGTCGAAGCAACCGTTCTTCCTCGGTTCCATTTTGCACAAACGGCTCTGTTTGGGTGTCGATAAGGTAGCCAAATTCGGAATACAGCATAAAATTTTCTATAGTATTCTTGACAAAACTATATTTGCGAAGCGTCTCCATTTTTGCACCCAAATCTACACCGGCATATACCGATTCAATTTGTCGGAAAATCAATGAGTAATTTCTGTTAATAATTTCGTCAAACGTCTCGTAATATATAGTTTTCCTTGGTGCGGTCAAATCTCCAATATTGTCACCCAAATAAAAGTAGATTAAACACGCAAACCGTCCAAAGTTGGACAGAAAGTTTAAAGCGATTAAACTCTCGTTCCGTTCCTTGATAAAGAAATATCCTAATTACCGAGAACATGGATTCCAGATATCGACAGATTCGAATACATACTTAAGCGGGTGTTCACATCTTTCCGTTCATGATGATAAAAGCATACCATTAAAATGAAGAGGCCGATAATTAAAAGCCATGTTGGAATGTCGAATGCGGAAATGCAACCGTAAAACGAAATCGCTTTTTCAAGATATCCACTATCGCCAGTTAGAAATTGGATTGATACAGTTTCGGTGATAAGTGTAGGCGCCCAGCCTACGTCTGTATAGATTACTGGAGTCAGTGGGGCATCCAGCAATCCTCTACTAGTGTTTGGAGATCCAACATGAAATATTTTGAGATTTAGATTATTATGTATTGTTTTCTCACTTTGTTTACCCACCACGCCTTGAAATTCAATTTCGCCCATCTCTTGTTCATAGTCGGAATAGTCGTGACCTCTTTTCTGCGTAATCACGACATTGTTGTTACCAAATTTGTCGAGCGAACTTTGACCACTTGTGACGATATTTCTGAGCTCCTCTTGCTGCACGACTTTCCATAGTGTGGACCTAGGAAACGAATCGCAGTAGTAACAATATTTATATATTTTCAAAGTGCTAGAGTCATTTTCTTTGTGTTTTGAAGTCATGATCAACAGTTGACGGAAGGGAGCTTGATCGAAAAAGTTAGAGCGGTCTAATTCGACTTGGATCTGGTGTTCCCCATGTTCCGCGTTTAGATAATCGTCAATGGCATTTCCGTAAATCAAAGTCACATGAGCATCGTATGGACGGGAATAGCCGTCGCATTTTGCTAGCAGTCGCAAACCATCACCTTGAAGACTGAGCAGTCTTTCAATTGCTAGAAAATTATTGAGCAAGTACCTGGTAGCAAACGTGTTGAGTCGATCATACCACCACAACGTAATCTTTCGGGACAGCCCCAAATTTGGGAAAATGTGCAAATGCAAAATTCGAGACCACCCGGTTGGAGCTATTGCCATCGGCAGGGCAATGAATGTGTCATTGAGAGGGTTCACCTTATCCATTTGCTTTTTGTGAATATCGATTGCTATGAACCCTGGTCCGGAGCTGCTGGCAGATGATATTACTACCGTGCTGTGTGATATGTCAGATGGTAAGTCGTGGTGATGTGGATTTAGAAAATGGAACAAAGTTATACCATATTTCGGATAGGAAATTGTGTTAACGGTGTTCTGAATCACTTGTACTTGCTGATAATCATGGTTAAAGTTTAGGATAACATTTGTATCGTACGTAGATGCAACATCACACACGGATATAGATAATGCTAGTAGAATTATAATGTGAATGCAATGTAGAAGAAGATAAGACATTTGATTTGACTCCATCTTGAACTATCATTGGTTTAGTGAATAGATTTTGAAAACCTAGGGTACAATGTATTCGAAAATATCAATATTTTATATTAATATTATATTTTGCGCAAACACCAATATGCGTCTTGGTTATAGTCGTGGGACGACACATTTATATCCTCGTTCCTACTCTAGTGAATACCTACACAAATGTTGGTTATGACAAAGAAATTTATATTTCCTTAGTCGTCCTGCAATTACATCAGTGATTTATATAAATCCCGAAATGTCTTATGGCGTTATGGTATAAGTTGCTGGAATATAAATATAATATAGCGATTCACGTAATGCATTGTAGTTAATTATATGTATGTAGTGATATTGAAATTGCTCGTCCATTGGAGTATAAGCTTCCAGGTTATTATTTTAATAAAATTAAAAGCTTCTGAATATAGGCGTTAGCATGTAGTACCCCTCCATAACTTCTATACCCTAATTGAAGTGTGAGTGCGTAGAAAATGAAGCTCACGGACGTACGGGACCATTTATTAAGGGAGAAAGTTCTTTGGAGGAAATTACAAGCGCTCTGCCAATGAGAACAGCGAGTTAACTGCTAGTATGAATTCTTTCTGTGGTAAAGGTAGCGTGAGATATGCCTAGGAAATAACAGCTAGGATATTATGCGGTACGTTTGTACAAGCGGACTGTAAAATATTAAAATGAAGGTAATGAAGCGAATGATGACCAATTTAGTGCAGTGGTGCTAGACTAAAAATTAGACTTTTAATGAAATGCATCTTTTCAATTCATGTAGAAGTTATTTATTGTAAACAATTATTGTGATGTTTTTAATTCTTGGTGGTGATTGCCTTTTTTTCTTAAAATATGTTAGAATAAATTGAGCAAAATAAGTAATACTACGGTAGAATTTATATATAATTGTGTACATTAATCATAATTAATTACTAATTAGAATGTTATTTTTACAACATTTAATTGTGCCCATTTGCAGTTTTTAAATAACACACTCTATTTTCGAACCACATAACTTTAGCGTTCATCAATATCAAGCATGATGGATGCAGCAAATACAGCTTTCTGAGTACCATTCACGTTTTGATTATCATTGTCGTCGTGTGTACCAATCTGCTATTACACATGCAGCATCATTATTAACTGATATATTTATGCGTATGTACATTGCCACAGCTTTCAATAGTGACTGAGAACTATATGTACGGAATTTTCAACATGGATAACAGTCTTCTAGTCGAGAATGATTTCAATAAGTGTAACTGCCTTTGAACAATTCTATAGGTTTCGGTGAGGAACAGTACTGCCGCTAACAATAAACCAAAACCTAATGCCAGAAATACTGCAGCAGCGTTCCCATTCAAAGATACTGTAAACTCGGAATCTAGGTTCATAATATCCAGTGATGCGTTCTTCATTTGATTCATCTGCATGTTCCAAGAGATGAAGTAGTTGTCACGAGAAACCGACTCGTTCAGATAGTTGAATATTCCCGAACTCCAGATGGCTTTATATCTATTGAGAATCCACGTTCCTGCGAATAAGGAGAAAACCCATCCTTTATAATGCGACAGGGACAGCTGCCTGTTTCTCCAGAATATTGGCCGCCGTCTTTCCTTTTGCAGCAACACCTGGGTTCGAAACTCGTCTTCCATCTCATCCAAGCTATCGGACCACCGAACAATAGCCGACTTGTTACAAATGTCAGGTATCATTGCAACAACTTCCTCTGCTGTGTTCCATCGAAACATTTTGTAGTTTGTTTTCGAGATGCGTGTGAGGAAGCGTTCCTCTGCGCTACCATTTTGCAGAAATGGTTCCATTACTGCATCAATAAGATGCCCAAATTCCGAATGCATCACAAAATTCTCCACACTGCTGTTGATGAATTCATTTCTGCGAAACTTGTCCATTTTATCGTACCTGCTTATTACGCTGGACAGTGAGTTAATCTGTCTGAAAATTAGTGAGTACTTCAGGTCTAGAATGTTCTCAAATGTTTCGTAAAATACAGTTTTCTTAGGCGCAGTTAAATCTCCAATATTGTCACCTTGATAAAAGTAGCCAATGATAAAGACGCAAACGGTCCATAGTTGAACTGACAGCTTGAAGCGACTAAACTCACGTTCAGTACCTTGATAAAGGAAAATCCGAAGTACGGAGAAAACGGATTCCAGATAGCGACAGAGTCGGTTAAGGAAAGTTTTGTTCATGAATTCTAAATCCTTTCGTTCTTTGTGATAGGCGACGACCATTAGAGTGAATAGACCAGCTATTAAAAACCATGTCGGAATGTCGAATGCGGATATGTACCCCTGAAATGATATTCCCGTTTCAATATATCCACCATCACAAGTTAGAAACTGGATGGCGACAGTATCCGTTATAAGTGTAGGTGTCCAACTAATGCCAGTGAAAATCATTGGATTGGTATGAGAGCGCATTGTTCCTGTGTTGTTAGGGGATCCTACTTGAAGTATTCTCATATTCAGGTCACCATGTATCTTATGAAGTCTTTGGGTTTCAAGTTTTCCTCCAAGCTTTGGTGGCCTTAGATCTTTATCGAATTCTCCTTGCTTTATAACAACGACATTGTGGTTACCAAGTCTGTCGAAAGGACTGTGACCAAATATCATTATATTTCTGAGGCTCTGTTGATTGACTATTTTCCATGGAGAGGACATTTGCGCAAATCTTGGATCTAACCGGCAATATTGACAATATTCATATATTCTTAAAGAGTTGCCGTTATTGTCGCTATTTGCCGGCACCAGGATTAAAAGCTTACGGAATGGTGCTTGTGCAAAAAGGTTACTACGATCTATTTGCAGAGGAAAAGCGAATAGCAACTCACTTGCCGCATTTAGGTTGTCAACCCTGTCATCGGCTTCCAACATTAGAACATGAACATCAAAAGGACGAGAATAACCGTCGCATTTTGCCTGAATTTTAAGGCCGTCCCTGCTAAGAAGCTGAAGCTGCCTCTGACTTCCCAGAAAATCGTTAAGCAAAAAGCGAGTCAAGAATGTGCTTCGTCGACTATACCACCACCGTTGAATATCTATCGTCTCTTTAATCTTAGGAAAGAGATGTAGATGAATAATTTGGGACCATCCAGTTGGTGCTGTTGCAGCAGAGGTATTAAAATGGAGGTCTTGCTTGAACGTAATCGATATTAACTCAGGACCGGAGTCTGTAGCAGATGAAATTACCATAGTGCTTCGTAATATCTCAGATGGTAGATCATGGTGATAAGGATTTATGAAATGGAGCACAATTTTAGACGACTCCTGAAATGATAGTTCTTTAATGGCGTCAAAAATTGCTAGCGGTCGTTGATAAGCATTGTGTAACTGGTGAACGAAATGTGTGGTATAATTTGAGGTGACTGTACAAGTAAACATAAATAACATTGCTGAGACGGTTAAGAAAAGGTTTGGTGATTCTGGATAGCCAATACTTTTTGATTCCATTTCGACTTTTAAAATTCCAAAGAACATTTTGAAACTTTAATATCTTTGGTTTAAACAATCAAGTCAAGAAATTAGTAATGTCTTTTGGTCAGTGAGGTAGGGAGTACAAGAAGTCTGTGCGCCGTCAAAGGACGCAATATGTTTAAGATGAGACAATACATCTTGACACTTCCGCATTTGTCCTGAAATCTTCCGTCATTTATGTGAATATACGGAAGCAATAAAATGTATTGAAAGATATGCTCTCTTGATATGCCGTGGACGCGTCAGGTCATAACTTGCGGAAGGCATATTTTATTCTTATTTCCGTAATGTCTTCATTGTCATTTCAAGGCATTGAAAACGATTTGTCAGTACTGCAGTTGTTATTGGGTGAGATATGCACACCACGGAAGTACTCTTTCAAACAGTAGTGATTGATTCAAACCGAACATTTGCGACTGTTCAATGGACAAGGATTGAAATAAATCATTACCCTAACTGCACTTATGAGGAAGAGCGACTGTCATTGTAGCGAAGGAAACGCTACAAGGAAACAACTGCAACATTTTATATCGGAAGCATGTTAATTTCAAATGAGCTACCAGTACCCTGTGTTGATGTGGCATATATTGCTAGGGAGTTTAATAGGAGACGTTTTAACTCTCCAAACAACGTATTATGGTAATCAATGGAGACGTAGGATTTACATGAAAGACGAAGAAAATGAAACGAAAGAATCATTAATCAAGAAAGTTATAAGTATTATTTTTGACATTACTAAATCGCACATCACCCCTGATGACCTATTCAGAATTGGCGAATATGAAACAGACTACAACCGACCCCTTCGCCTAAAATTTAAATATCTTTCCGAAAGGAACACAGTTTTTGCCAACAAACCGAAAGTCAAGCAGCCAACTGCCATTAGACCAGACACACCAGACAATGTAAGGGGAGACCATGCCATTCTGTTTGGAAAACAAGCTGAATTAAAAGACGTGGGAACCGATTCAAAAATCAACTTTAAGAAACGATGCCTCGAAACGAATGACGGAGAAACATATAGCGTGGATGACGGAGTGCTATTTGACTCACAACATCGACCAGTTGCGAATCCTGCTAGACCCACAGGGAGGGGACGACCAGCAAAAGAAAATAAGAAAGCCAAAATTACACCCACTACATCGAGTTTTTTAGGAGATACAAATCAAGTAGAAAACCCGTTCTTATAGTGAATCTCAAACTACAAGAAGGTGCCGGTATCTCACACCCAATATTCAAGTGAAATCCTTTTGGGGTAGAAAAACGTTTCAATATAACGCTGTAAATTTTTTGATAAATCTACCTGAAGAAGTATACAGAAAGGTGGAATCTCTCTATATATTTAAGAAATCGATTCTAAGTTACATTCTAACCAAGCAAGCAGAAATGTATGTTAACATTCTAAATGATGAGGAAGCGAGTGATATACTCGAGTGTATTGAAGCTGTACTAAACAATTATTAACTAAAATATCAAGTAACATATTTATATAATATATAAGAATATGACCCTATGTTTAGCAATTTGTTTTATGTATAATGATTATTGCATACTAAAAATATTTTATTTTAAACCTATATAAGTAAAACTTGCTGTACAACTCCTTTTTTGCTACTGTAACATATATTTTATATGTATATAATAGTCTATGGAATAATTGCCTTATATGTACTTGTACGAAGGGATCCATGTGACAATAAACTTACTTACTTACATATATTTTTGGAACTTGTTGTAATTGAATTGTGCATGTGTCAAGCATTGATTGATACAATTACATACGACTTTTACGAGAATACAAATGGCAAATTATGAGTTATTTTGCGGTTAATACAAATTACGTTTATTGATAAAATTGCTACATTGTATTATTCTTGATCGTACTAATGTGATGCATTATACTGTAAACATGTTAGAAACTGTTATGCTGTTAATTCTGGAAATGATAGAGAAATAGAAATCACTTCCAAATGTAATTGTTTCTAAAAATATTTTACTAATTAATAATTTTATTTGCAGATGCTGTTCAGATTAGGCCCTGCGTTTTAAAATGTACTGCTGATAGTTTTGTGATTTACTGAATACAACAGATGTAGCAGTTAGCGGAATTTAAAATTAGTTAATGTACTTTTTTATTCATGGCTTTTGAAGAAACTTTGATACAAATTGGTTATTCACACAGCAACATTCATTTGAGATTTATTCAGAATAAACTTTTCAATTGTGGAGAAAATGTACACAGTTACATAATAGAAACTTGTTAGTTACTAATATACGTATACAAACACCAACAGCCATTTAGGTGCAGTATGGTTTGTACCGACTTCGTACAACAAAAATTATTTTTATATGTCAAACGATCAATGCCTCCGCAGAGGTATCAGCTGAATTATATTTGTTTCTTCCTTTATTAATTCACAGCAACGCTATGCCGTAAATGAGCCAATTGTTGCCACAGTCGTGATCACAGGTTGCACAGGTCCACCCTTCCAAGAAAGTGGACACAATTTATATTCAACATTACTCAATATCGAAAGCCTTTTACCCCACCAATTATAGCATTTCCAGAACTTCAAATGCTTCATAATGATTCTATGGATTTCAGAAAGAAATAGTGTAAACGCCATGAGTAAGCCAAATCCTAACACAACGAAAACTGCAGCGGTGTTACCGCTCTAAGACACGACGAAATCAGAATCATTGCTTTCGTCTCCGATTGATATATTTCTGTGGTGACTTAGTTGCAGCTTTCTAGAAATGAAAAGGTTGTCATGAGAAACAGACTCGTTTAAATGTTTGAAGATGCCGGATGTCCAAATAGATTTGTATCTATTAAGAATCCACGTTCCTACAAAGTCGGAGAAAATCCAGCCTTCATAGTGGGAGACAAACGATTCCCTGTTTTGCCAAAATATTGGTTCGCGTTTCTGATTCCCCCGTTCCAGAGAAATATGAAATTTAAACTCGACCTCCAAATCATTCAGGCTATCCGACCACTGAACAATAGCAGTCTTGCTGCAAATATTTGGTATCATGGATATAATATCCGTTGCATTATTCCATCGAAACATTTTGTATTCCGTTTTAGAAATACGTCGAATCAATCGTTCTTCCTCGGTACCATTTCGCACATAAGGGTTAATTTCTGGGTCGATAAGGTATCCAAAGTCAGAGTACATCACAAAATTCTTCAAGCTTTTATTGACGAATTCACCGTTGCTAAACTCTTTCATTGTTTCATCATCATCCCTCATGCCAAGACTATACACTGAAGTAATTTGCCGGAGAATTAACGTATAGTCTCGGTTTATAATTTCGTCAAATGTTTCGTAGAATATGGTTTTCTTGGGAGCCGTTAGATCACCAATATTGTCTCCCAGATAAAAGTAGCCAAAAATAAAAACACAAACTGTCCACAGCTGCACTGAAAGTTTAAAACGATTGAACTCTTGTTCAGTTCCTTGGAAAAGGAAAATCCTAAACACAGAAAATACGGATTCTAGATAGCGACAGACTCCTGCAATCAGGCTGGTGCTGGTGATCACATCTTTACGCTCATGATGATACACCAGTACCATTAGGACAAAGAGACCAACTATCAGAAACCATGTATAAATATCGAATGCGGAAATGTAACCGTGAAATGAAATTCCCTTTTCCAGATAGCCGCCATCGCAGGTTAGAAACTGGATCGATACCGTTTCTGTGATGAGTGTTGGTGCCCATCCTATGTCGGTGTAGATAAATGGAGTTGTTGGCGTATCCGTATAACATGTTATGTTAGGAGATCCAACGTTGAATATTCTAACATTTAGGTTTCTGCGAGTTTCACCCTTTTTTTGACCTCCTTGTATTTCACCAAAACCTGTTGCGATTTGCTCGTCGGCATAGTCGGATGCGTCGCTGCCTCCCTTCTGGACAATCTTGACTAGGTTATTGCCGAGTTTGTCTATAGAGCTGTCACCGTATACAATAATATTTCTAAGATTTTGGTCGTCTACGGCTTTCCAAATAGAGTTTCTTTCATAAGACTGTATCGTGCAGTGTTGACAATATTCATATAACGGTAAAGTGATGGAATTATTGCCGATGGCCTTTGGGATTAGTAATAAAAGTTTACGAAAAGGCGCTTGTCCAAAAAAGTTGGTGAGATCTATTTCCCGCGGAAAGTCGTATGTCACATCATACACAACTTCCATGTAGTTTGCATTTTCAACTGCTTCGTACAAAAGCACATGGGCGTCATATGGGCGAGAATAACCTTCACATTTTGTTTGAAAATTTAAACCCATTCGGAGAAGGAGATAAAGTAACCTTGTAGCACCGAGAAAATTGTTGAGCATATATCGTGTCCAAAGTGTGTTTCGGCGATCGAACCACCACATATCCATTTCAACGGTCTCGTCATTCCTTGGAAAAAGGTGGAAATGAAGAATGCGAGACCATCCAGTTGGTGCGGCGGCGGAGGATATATTTACCTGTAGGTTTCGATCCTCCATTTTACTCTTAAGCGTTTCGAATGACTCAACTGGGATTAAATCTGGGGGAGATTTAATAGCCGATGAAATGACCACAGTAGTGTGTAATATCTCGAACGGTAGGTTATAGTTGTGTGCATTAATAAAATGGAACACTGTCGTGCCAAAATCGGGGAAAACAAGTCTTTGTGCGGTTTCCATAATTATTTGTGTTCGTTGATAATCTCTGCTTAACTGATGAACGAAATTTGAAATGCAGCTAGAAATGGCAGTGCAAGAATTCCTAGACAGCTCTACTAGAATTATTACTGAAATTCTGGTCACCATTAAATGGTAATTGTATTTTGGTTCCATGTCGGCCTTCTGATTTTTTGCGGAAATATATTTGGCGGAATTGGTAAACAAGATGTTTTTAACTAATTCGGAAAAGTTTTTCGGATTATAAAACAGGGAAATACAAACTGTTGTGACAAATGTAATATCTTTACTGTTCCCCAATCTGTGGTTGTGATATTACTAATTTGATTAAAATGTATTAACCATTAATACATACATGTCCGGGAGAATTTTAATTTACTTAATGTAATTGTTTGGTGAAGGAATGCGTGACACTTTGTAGACGATACCATAATAACGGTGGTAATAGCTTCGAATTGTAAGTAATTGGATACTATTCTTATTTTTTAGTGGGACATGTAACGCTGGCTATTAAATTGCACGGAAGAAAAAGGTTCCTGCTTCTATTTGATTGTATTCATTATTCGTCTCAATTTGCGGAAGAATATGTAGACGAGTATTAATGCGGTTTAGATAATATAACCTGAGATTTTCCCGAAATTGATAAATATTTTGCTGCGAGCTTGAACTTACTAGTGTGATGTTTTATGCTGTTGATATGAACGCAAACTCTTACTTTTGTTAGTTTGTATCGATAGGATGTTCCTCAGTAAGAGATAAACAAAATGTACTCTGGCGACATACAGAAATATGTTCCACTTGCCATCGCTTCCGTCATTACTGTTTTCAGAATTGCCGTTTCATATCCAGCAAATGTTCAAGTTTACCCCTCGGTGAATAACGGGAGGTTTGCATAGTAGGTATTGCCGTTAAAGAAATTTAATTAACAAGTGCATTTAGGCATTGGATGCCTTAAAACATACTAGGTTGCACAGTGATTATTCATACGTCGATATTTGTATAAGATTTATTCAATTGTTACTTGTCAGTTCTGGCATAATCGGGCTAATTTCAAGAGAGCTAGTTATTAATATGGCTATATGGCAATAAAATGCAATATAATTTACCCAATTCGAGAAATCACAAATATTTTTATATAATAAGCGAGCCGAGTTTTCTCGTACATATCTTTCTCCTCGTCTTTTCTCATTACAAAATACAATGTTTAAGAGTTCAGAGCTGAGACCATTTTTACTACCGTTCGTGTATTTCGTTCCTTCCGAAAAGCGTCAGACAATTTAGATTTGAAACCGCTCAGTATTGAAACAGGTTTACGCCAACAGTTATAATATTTACCGAACTTCTCATATTTCACAATAACCTTATAGATTTCAGCCAGAAACAACGTACTCGCCAGCAATAAGCCAAACCCAAACGCAATGAAAACTGCAACCGTATTCCCACTCAAAGAAAGAATGAAATCAGAATCCTTACTTTCAGTTTTGATTGACGCGTTTTTGCGATGACTGAGTTGCAGATTTCTAGACCTGAAATAGTTGCCGCGGGATGCCGAGTCGTTTAGGTGTTTGAAGATCCCAGAACTCCAAATAGCTTTGTATCTTTTTAGAATCCACGTTCCTGCAAAATCGGAGAAAATCCAGCCTTTGTAGTGCGAAACAAAAGACTCCCTGTTCCGCCAGAATATTGGCACCGGTTCATTCATTCCTCGTCCCACGGTCACTTGAATTCTAAATTCGTTCTCCAAATCATCCAAGCTGTCCGACCACTGCACAATTGCGGCTTTTCTACAAATATTTGGAAACACAGAAATAACTTCGTTAACCGTCCTCCATCGGAACATTTTGTAGTCAGTTATAGAGATACGTCGAACGAATCGTTCTTCCTGTGTTCCATTCTGGACAAAGGGCTCTATTTCAGGATCGATAAGGTATCCAAATTCCGAATACATTACAAAATTGTCATAGGTGTTGTTGATGAAACTGTCCTTGCGGAGCTCATTCATTTTATCCTCCCGAATTCTAACGCTGTAAATAGACGCAATTTGTCTGAGAATTAGTGTATAATTTTTATTCAGAATTTGCTCAAACGTTTCATAAAAGATGGTTTTCTTGGGTGCAGTTAAATCTCCAATGTTGTCGCCAAGGTAAAAGTATCCTAAAATAAACACGCAAACGGTCCAAAGCTGTACCGATAGTTTTAAACGGTTAAACTCTCGTTCTGTTCCTTGAAAAAGAAAAATCCTAAATACCGAGAACACGGATTCTAGGTAGCGACCGAGTCGTGAAATCAAGCCTGTTGCCGGTCTCACGTCCTTTCGCTCATAGTGATAGACGAAAACCATCAAAGCAAAAAGACCAATAATTAAGAACCATGTTGGAATGTCGAATGCGGAAATGTAACCGTAAAACGAAATCCCTTTTTCCTGATAGCCACCATCGCAAGTTAGAAACTGGATCGAGACCGTTCCGGTTATAAGAGTAGGTGTCCAACTGATATCGGTGTAAATAACTGGCTTTTTGCGAGTCACCATACCTTCCGTTATGTTCGGGGAGCCTACATGAAATATTCTGAGATTCAAATTGTCACGTGTTTCACTTTGGTTTAGATTTCCTCGCATTTCTCCAAAATCTGTAGCTATTTGCTCGTCGGCGTAGTCAGAAGCGTCGTTGCCCCCTTTCTGCATAATCCTGACTATGTTATTACCCAGTTTGTCGAGAGAACTGTCGCCGAATACAATTATTCTTCGAAGATCCCCCAGGCTAACTGCTTTCCACCAAGTGGGCTTTGGATAGAACCCGCAGTATTCACAATATTCATATATGCGAAAACTGCTAGATTTATTGTCGGAATTATTGCTGACCAAGACCAATAGTTTTCGAACAGGTGCTTGTCCGAGGCGGTTAGTCCTATCTATTTCCAATGGAAATTGGTACGTGTCATCATACACTACATTGTCATAGTCTTTAGTTTCGTCTGCATCATACAGAAGCACGTGAGCGTCAAATGGGCGAGAATATCCTTCGCATTGTGGCTGAAAATTCACGGCACCTGACGGAGGAAGTAGTTGAAGAAGTCTCTCTACTCCTAGAAAATTATTAAGTAGGTAGCGGGTCCACAATATGTTTCTTCGTTCATACCACCATGTCTCAATTTCAGGTGTGTTTTCCCTCTGTGGAAATATGTGCAAATGTAGAATGCGAGACCATCCATATTGTGCGGCGGCAAAGGAAATATTTAGCCTCAGAATACCATCCTCCATCTTATACAAAAGCTGTTTGTATGAATAAATCGGTATTAACTCGCTACCGGTTTTGGAAACAGACGAAATTAACATGGTACTGTGTAGGATCTCTGACGGAAGGTCGTAGTTATGAGCATTTAGGAAATGATACAGGGTTGCACCATAATCGGGATAAGA